>OY755249.1:59159049-59476549 GCA_963576725.1 Azorinus chamasolen
TATACACAAATTACGTACTTTTGCTACCACACTTCTGTCCGTGTTGTCCACAACGCTCCATAGTTTGGACCGTAAGTCTTTCGCCCATCTTAGAGGGATTTTCTCAAGCCCGACTTCCGGGAAAAGATGGTGGTGAAACTTGTCAAGTGTTTCTTGGTCATCCAAATGTGCCAAGTATCTGAAAAAATCGAAACGGTCTGAATTGAAATTTATACACATTAACATGTGGCACGAATATTGTTGGTCTTATTTCACATACAATACTTCATAATATCATACAAATAGTATCACACATTCGCACGTTACGTGTTTAAAGAGGTAGTGCCTATATATTATTATTATTATTATTATACCACATTTATATAGCGCTCTTTTCATACAGGATATGTGCGTTCAAAAGCGCTTCACAAAGATACATTTACTGTACAATAATGCGTAAATTACAGAACATTTAAAATAAAATATATTTAATACTTGTATATAGATAAGAATAATAATAAAATAGAATTTATTTAGGGCATTGGTAAATAAGCTAATCTTTTCCGTAAGTTTATCTGTCTGTGTGGTATTATGTTCTATTATAGTGTGTCAACGCACTCAGATTATAAAAAACAAAACTTGAATGCAACATTCTATGCGCAGTGCCAGTACGTCCCATAATTTTGACCCAGACTCAACAGACTTGGGTACATTCGTTTAACATACAACACTGCACATAAAAATATTGCCGGAAAATTGGGTAACAGAACAGATCAATTTGAAGTTCATGCATATAAACTAAGCAATACAAATACACAACTGTTATATACGCGCACTATGCAACCCCTCCAGTCAAACACTATTCGACCCGCTATGGCAATGAGGGAGTACACAGCGTATCATATTTTAATAGAGTTGTAATTGGGTATATCCAAAGTTTAATTACAGAATAAAATGTCTTATTATGGGAACCCAAAAAAAGCCCAGCCAAAGTAGAGCTAAAGAAGGTATCACGTATATTGTTCCTGCAACATATCCCACCGGCTGCAATGGCAAATGAATCACATCGGACAAATCGAGACTGACTGAGACACGCGATGCTGCATTAGACCGTACAGGCTTAATTTGCCCGCTGCCCATATATTACACGACCCAGTTCACTGGTAAGCAAAAATACGGAAACTGGGTCAGCTTAACAGGAATCCCTGGCACTGGTTAACGGCAGGGTAGCAAGTCATGCCAGCAAGACTCCCAATGTACCAGCGCGGAATTATACCGTAGAGGGATGCCCTGTTCCACTACGGTGCTCCCTCCGGCATTGGAACTGGAGTTACCAGAGGTACCAAGCATATAGGGATGCCCCGTTTGACAACAGCACTCCCTCGGCCACCGCAACAACTGGACAGCGGAATCCCGCTGACACAACACCCGCACGTTCAACAGCAAGGGGATTCCCTAGAAGTCCATAAAAATATGGATGAGGTTTTTGTTATTCATCTATCTATTTTCTACATTTGTGGAGCATTATATTTGAAAAAAGGGGTTTAAAAGTCCACAGTCATAATGAAGTGGCAGGATCAACACTCTGTGGCCAATGCAGCAATTATGACAACCGACGATTAGCAGGTACGTTTTCTAAACTGCCCTAATAATATATGTTGAAGAAATGCGTTTTCAGAGATTTTTTGAAACATGCCAGTGAGCTTGCATCTCTAATGCCTGATGGAAGAGCATTCCAGAGTTTGGGAGCTGCATGCATGAAACTTCTCTCACCGTACTTTACCTTACGACTTTTTGGTACAACCAACGACAAAGAACTACTTGCTGACCTTAATTCTCTGCGGGGCCTGTACACGTCAAGCATGTCGACAATGTACTTGGCGGATTCATTGTGCATGGCCTTATACGTAAGTGTCAGAATTTTGAATTCAATCCGATGCTGAACCGGAAGCCAGTGAAGTTCTTTCAAAACCGGCGTGATATGATTATATCGAGAAGTCCTTGTTATGATTCGGGCTGCTGTGTTTTGCACTCTTTGAAGCTTCCGCAGTGTTTTGTTTGGAATTCCATGCAGCAATGAGTTGCAGTAGTCTATCTTTGATGTAACCAGAGAGTTCACCAAAGTCTTGGTAGCAGCAGGCGATAGATACTTTCTTATATGACCTATTCGTCGGAGCTGTGCATAACTAGACCTACACACGGAATTGATGTGTGATGTCATATCCATTTGTGAATCGAGCCATGCGCCGAGATTCTTTATACACAGAGATGGCTTGATTTTAGAGGGTCCTACTTGCAGAGGGTACTTCTGTGTTTTTAGTATGAAACAGTATGACCTCGGTTTTGTCAGTATTGAGCTTCAGCATGTTCTGGTGCATCCAAGACACTAGCTCCTTGAGACAGTTCTCAACTCGTGATAAAGCTTCCTGTTGACAGGAAATGTCCTTGGGCTTAAATGATAGGTATAATTGTGAGTCATCGGCATAAAAATGGTGGTTGAGCCCATGGGTTCTGCATATTGAGCCGACAGGTGTTGTGTACATGATGTAGTGCTTAGGTCCTAGGACCGATCCCTGTGGCACGCTATATCTCATGTCAACTGGAGTGGACAATTCCCCATCTATTGACACTTTTTGATAGCGGTCATTTAGATAGGAGGTCATCCACTCAAGAGGTTTCCCAATGATTCCGAAGTCTCTTTCCAGGCGTTTCAGCAACGTTTCGTGATCGATAGTATCAAATGCAGCCGATAAGTCAAGCATCACCAGAATTGTAATTTCTTTTCTATCTAAGGATTGAAGGATATCGTTTTGAACTTTCAGAAGAGCAGTCTCTGTTGAATGATGCTTTCGGTATGCTGACTGATGCTGCTCGTGTAGACTGTTTGAGGTCAGATGGGACTCAATGCGTTTGTCAACAACTTTTTCTAATACTTTGGAGACAAATGGCAGATTTGATACAGGCCTATAATTTTTGAGTTCATTTGAATCGAGATCAGGTTTCTTTAGAAGGGGTCTGACATGTGACGTCTTGAAACTTTTTGGAACGCAGGCAGTGTCTAAAGAGGAGTTAATAATGTTTGTCAAAATCGGTAGGAGTTCATTAAGGCATGCCTTTAGCAGCCATGTAGGTATTGGATCCAGTTCGCAAGACTTACAGGGGGATGCCTTAATGATCTGTTCTACTTCTTCCACTGTAGCCGCATCAAACTTTTCTAAAAAGTTCGTTGAATGCTGCATCTCAGTGGTATTCGGCACACTGGATACAGTGCCTGATGAAATATCTGCCCGTATTTTGTCCACCTTTTCAACGAAAAAGTCACTGAAGTCTTGTGCAAGTTGTTTCGAGGATGAATTCTTAGGCAATGCGATATCATTAGTTGAACCTAGCAGATGCTTAGTGACTTTGAAAAGACTTTTTGAGTCTGCCTGGCATGTTTCAATTTTCTCTGAGTAGAAATCAATTCTCGACTTTATCAGCAGCTTGTTGACTTTGACACACTGTTCTCTGTATAGCTGATGGTCTATTGTGAGCCTGGACTTTTTCCAGTTCCGTTCCAATTTGCGCTTTACATGTTTTGCATCGTGCAGTTCCTGGGTATACCAAGGACATGATGGTCTGAGTGTTATGGTTTTAGTACACAGTGGTGCATGTTTATTGACAAGTGCTACCAGTATGTGTGTATATGATTTAACCAGCTCATCAACATCTGCCGTTTGCATACTTGTCTCGTTGGGTACTGAGTCGAGGAGGTCCCTTTTGAATGATTCGATATTAATTGCCCTAAGTTTCCGAAATGAAACAGTTTTCCTCACTGTTGGAGGTTTTGCGGCCTTTGCCTCGAAAGTCAGAGAAAAATGATCTCGCGAAATTTTACCACTACTGTCGGACAGTCCAGGGTCCGTGACTTCAATGTTTGACACACAGTCATCACCATCTCGTGTAATAACAACATCAATATGTAACGCATATTTTCGATAATATCACAAAACTTGGTATGTGTTATGTTCAGTCATACCGGTATTTTTGTTCTACAAATATCGAACAGTTAAACGAAGATAAATACAGTAGAACCCTTCTAATGCGACCACTTAATGAATAAACATGGTTGTCTTTATAAGCAGGTGGTTGCTAATGCAGGACAAATGTAATGCAGAATGCTCCTCTAGGAGCTTTCTGCATTACTTTTGTCATGCATTAAGCTACCATCTGCATCTTGAACCAAGAATTATACCTCTTTTAGATGGTCGCATGAGCGGGGTTTTACAGAACTAATACAGTGCTGAATACATCGGGTATTCGATATCAAACACATGCATGTTGTGTCTTCTTTGTTGTTTATTCGACTGGGTTTATGTCATTGTAAGGCATTTTTAACCCTTCGCTTGCTAATCGCGTCAATATACCTACCTGTAAATAGTGCAGACCCAGATGAGACAGCTCCTGCAGGAGCTGTCTCATCAGGGTCTGCACTATTTACACGTTGATTGTGCAACCAATGCACTCCACAGCAGTGATTGCACAGCGAAATACTTGTACACAGTGAAGATATATGTAATTATACAACAGGGCATGGGTAAAGAAGGAGAAATGTATTTTTAAATTCAGCAAGCGAAGGGTTAAAACACGTTGCAAGTAGAGACTGCCAGTTTAACCTTTTACTCCCTGGGTATTTACGTTAGATGTTTATCTGAATATTAATTAAAGAGGAAGTCCCTACAATGAACGCATATTTTCAATAATGTCACAAAACTTGGTATTTTCTGATATTCAGTCATTATTATGAAGATTGTCAATTTGAAGCGATATCGAAAAATGCCCCCTTTGTAACCCTTTCCCTCATATTGACGACTTTTGACGACTCTGTAAAAGTCACTTTGTGAAACCATTGTGATAAATAGAGCATTTGCTCCTATAGGAGCAAATGCTCTATTAATCCCAATGGTTTCAAACTAAAAAAATCTAAAATTTTCCTTTTCTCTAGTTAATGCTCCTTTTTGGTAATTTTTTTCAAAGAGGTTGAATCTGAAAATAGCCTATGACGTAATGGGTTAATACAAAATGAACCGTTTTCATCGATACTTATGGTTTTGTTCTACAACAAAATACAATTGACTTTGTTCGAACAGTTAACGAAACTAAAATGCGAGCCAATCAAATACTTATACATTGCCGAATAACATATGAAACACGTGGCAGTTGGGTCATTTCCGTGTTCATGTAATACACTTCATTTCAGCATATGAACAAATGATTTATGTAATTGTTAGGCATATTCAAAATACATTGTAAGTAGATACTATCACATAACATAATTTTCAAAATAGCATATTAACACATGATTTTTACCGAAACAGAAACTGTAGTAGTAGTAGCAGCAGCGTTAGCAGTAGAAGCGATAGTGGTAGCAATTATAGTAGTGTTTACTGAATTATAACAGTTACCACATTTGTATTTACATGTAGTAATGTTTGTATTAGAGAATATGAATGCCAATAAGATTAAGAAGAAAGTTCCAAGAGAAGATGTCATGTTGTTTAACGAACAATAGAAAACCATTTGACATTGTTTTGGCATTGCTCACGTATAAAGAAAACAGGCTTGCCCAAAAGAGTTAGAATGTTTTAACCCTTTCCCTCATATAAACGTGTTTTTATGCATTTGCAAACAGAGTAGACGCAGATCAGACGGCTCCTAGAGGAGCCGTCTGATCAGGGTCTACTCTGTTTGCTAATTGAATTTGATAGATATGTTTCTTTGCTTTTAAAAATGTCTACAATGATCAACCTTCTATATTTCTTTATAACTATCTTATTAATGAATATTCAGCAGGTATTGAAATTTGGCCTAAATACAGAACAGGGAAAGGGTTACCTAAGAGAATAAGGCCTGCTCCAATTTGGATCTAGTGCAGTTTTGACAACTTCTGATTCTATCCAACGTTTGAGAAAAGAAGCATTGACCTATTGTCTAAAAGCTTGGATCCTGATGAAACGCCGAGTTACTCGGCATCTCATTTGAATCCAAGCTGAGATGTGTTGGTACACATTTACCAGCTTTCTTATTTATGTCTGTAATCCATTATATATCTATATAGAATATCACTTCTAAAAGGTAGTCATACTATAGGGTTTGGCGGAGAATGATAATTTTAGTACAGTAAAACCTCTCTTATAACGGCCACTAAATTACATCAAGTATTTTGTATTAAAGGCAGGTGGCTGTTTAAAGCAAGGTGAAAGTAAACAAGAACGCTCATATAGGAGCGTTCTGTTTTACTTACACCTTGCTTTAAGCATCCACCTGTCCTAAATACTAACTAATTAACACACTTATGTGGCCGTTATAGAGGGGTTCTACTATATTTAGGTACGCATCCTTGACTGTAGCTCTGTCAATTATTCGCTTTACAATATCTTCTATGTTGAACTAAGACTTATTTAGTTAATTGCGGACGGATCAATAATTAGACAGTTAACCCTTTACTCTATGACTATTTATGCAGGAAATAATGACATCATGAATAGTAACTCGCTGAAAATTTACAATGACAATATGAATAATGACTCGTTGATCTTTTACAATAACATTGTGAACATAACTCATTCCCTCATATTGACGACTTTTGACGACTCTGTAAAAGTCACTTTGTGAAACCATTGTGATAAATAGAGCATTTGCTCCTATAGGAGCAAATGCTCTATTTATTACAATGGTTTCCAACTACAAAATTCTAAATTTTTCTTTTACTCTAATTAATGCTCCTCTTCGATAGATTAATACAAATAGGTTGTATCTTAAACTAGCCTATGAGATAATGGGTTAGCTCGCTGAATTTCACCATGGATATTAATTCGCTGAAAAATTCCATGACATTATAAATATTAGCTCGCTGAAGTTCACCATGTATATTAATTCGCTTAAAATTGTTTATTTTTTTCAATGACATTATGAATATTATTTTGTTTATTTTTGTCAATGACATTATAAATATTTATTTTTTTCAATGACATTATGAATATTTACTCGCTGAAAAGTATACAATGACATCGTGAATATCAATTTGCTCGAGTTTTATTCAATGGCATTATGAATATTAACCCTTCTCTTGCTGAATTTTAAAATACATTTCTCCTTCTTTACCCATGCCATGTTGTATAATTACATATATCTTCACTGTGTATACGTATTTCGCTGTTCAATCATTGCTGTGGAGTGCACTGGTTGCACAATCAATTTGTAAATAGTGCAGACCCTGATGAGACAGCTCCTGCAGGAGCTGTCTCAGCTGGGTCTTCACTATTTACAGGTAGGTATATTGACGTGAATAGCAAGCGAAGGGTTAACTAAATGTAGATGATTTTTTACAATGACATTGTGAATATCAATTTGCTCGAGTTTTTTCAATGACATTATGAATATTAACTCGCTGAGTTTTTTCCAATGGTATTATAAGCAAGCGAACTTTTTTATCATGACAGATACTGTAGAATTATATCTGCTGTAGAACCTGCCGCCTTAAGTGTCCACCAACATGAGCTCTAATCATGGGTCTGCAATAATGCAGATGGTGGAATAATGCAGGTCAAAACTAATACAGACCTTTAGGAGCTTTCTGCATTTCGTTTGCCTTACATTAAGCAACTACCTGCTTTATAAGAGTCGTGTATTCAATAAATGACTGGCCGCTTAGGACAGGTTATACTGTATACTACATCAGAAATAGACAGAACAGACTCTGATCGGACGGCTTTGTTTGCAAATGTGTAAAGAGGCGTATCTGCCATGTAAAGGGTTAACATACAGTAACACTCCTCAAATGCGACCAACTAAACAAGGTATAAATCTGCGTGGTCGAGGCAGGTGGTAGCTTAATGCAGGTGGTAGCTTAATGCAGGACAAAAGCAATGCAGAAGCTTTAGGAGCTTTCTGTATTACTTTTTACTGCATTAAGCAATCACCTGCTTATAAAGACATCCATATTTATTCATTAAGTGGTCGCATTAGAGGGGTTCTACTGCAGTTTTAAAAAACATATGTTTGCGCATATGGATATGGTTCGTTCTGATACCTGTCAAATAACCTGATCTACACATAATTTGATATTGGATAATTCTCTTATTTCGTGTACTGTCTCTTGTATATAACATGTATATGATATATACCAATGAAATTTAGAAAAAATAATCGAACACACCCATGGGTTCAAAATGAACTGTCTAAACACCTTTCCCTCATATATATAAACACATTTTCACGCATTTGCAAATAGATTAGACCCAGATCAGACGGCTCCTAAAGGAGACTCTGATCTGGGTCTGCTCTGTTTGCTAATGGAATTAGAACTGATTGAGCTGTTTAAAAATCTACACTATTCCACCTTACAAATTTGATGTAAAAACTCTGTCCATGAATATTCAGTAGTTATTGGAATAAACGTTGTACAGGGAACCCTTTCCCTCATATAAACGTGTTTTCACGCATTTGCAAACAGAGTAGACCCAGATCAGACGGCTCCTAGAGGAGCCGTCTGATCAGGGTCTGCTCTGTTTGCTAATAGAATTTGATATGATTGTTTCTTTGCTTTCTAAAATGTCTACAATGTTCAACCTTCCATATGTCTTTATAGCTATTTTCTTAATGAATATTCAGTAGTATTCATAGAACAGGGAAAGTGTTAATACAAGGTGCCCTGGTTAGGTGATGTTAATGTGGCAACAGTAGCTCACGGTAAACTTATAGTCTTGAATCGATCTTATTCCAGTCAAACTTATTCTAAGTTAGACTATACGTACATAATATGGCATTACAGTGTATAACTATATTTGATATTTGCATATTCATATGTCACAGTTCCATTTCCCCCTTCTGTCTTCGTGTCATCACTATCTTGTTTTATTATTATGAACTGCACTCTTTAAAAATCCGTATACAGAGGATCTAACATGAGTGTTCATTACACATTGTTTTTATAAAACGAGTTCAGTATAATGATATGACACGAGCTTTAGCGAGTGTCATATTCATAATAGTAAACGAGTTTCATGAAAACAATGTGTACTGAACACGAATGTAAGATTATTTTTATCACATAAGCCTTAAAATGCCATAGAAAATTAAACAGACTATATAGCTGATGACCGCATCGGCCATTCCTTACAAACAGCGTAGTAATACAACGTACGGTGCACATGGAGCGCTACGATTGGCTAACGCTTACATGATCGCTACGATTGGCTAACCCATTGCTAATTTGCATAAAAATGCGCTAGTGCATTTCCGCAATTTACGGCACTCAGTTACTGCACTCCCACAAGGCAGATTATGTGATAGATATGCCTTTTAAAGCATTCGCAAACAGAATAGACCCAGATCAGGCAACTTATTGAAAAACTTACTAATATCCATTATGTAATTATTTCTTACACGAATATTAATGGAGATGAACATTAAAAACATCTCAAGAATATTGAAAAGCCTAAAACCAAACAATAAGGTTAAATGACCATAAAACCATGTGTTAAACATTCACATATGTAAACGGGGTGGCTATATTCCCCTTTGACAACATAACAAAATGTCGTCGCAAATATAACACAGTTGTCTGTAAACGACAGAGGTATGTTGAGCCTCAAATTTCTTACAAACGCATACTTTTCACCGTGCGATAAACGCGCGCACATTACTCTCACAAAAGTGAGAAGATTGCGTTCGGACCACGTGGTGGGACCTAGCATTGGAACACAATTTTCTTACTAGATCAAAATCATTTTCTCCTTATAGTGAACAGAACGTTTAACTTGAAACGCGCCTAGTTGATCTATATACTTTACGTCTAACTTCTGGTAAACATGCCATTCTTTCTAGAATTTCCTCCTTATCTATATGTTCATTAAAATAATTTGACGAGCAAGCCGATAAAATTATTTTTAGATCCGATCCTCTCATAGGAACGGCTAGTTTGATACAAAGCTTTACTCTACATGTTCTCAGACTGCACATTGACAAATTATCTGAACACCAAAGATTCTTCTGGAAAATTCCTTTTATTAATAAAGATATTGATTTTATTGACCTCCAACGTATTTTTAGAGACAAAAATGTAATTGACACTATTCCTAAATACTTTAAAATACAGAACCACCGATCATCTGCTACAAATATAACAAACCCATCAGAAATACAATTTTCAACTATAATAAAATTGTGGCCGACCTTAATATTAATGATAATATTCCTGATAATTGAGATTGCGCCACCTCAAAATTTATTTTGCTATTCTCCGGCTGGTCATGTGATTACTGGTAATTTTGAGATAATTAAAGATAAACGTCTACGATCTCTTTTGAATAAAGGTCCCAAATATAGAATACCATCCTTGATAGATTTTAACTCTTGTCGAGTTCAGATTTCGGAGGCTTTACAAAATTTTAGTATTAAATGGTGTCGAAGAGAACATGTTGAGTCTAATGCTCTTTCTAGTTGGAAAAAACTAATTTTTGATATAATTGATAAACGCATTTCCTTTTATAGCTCTAATAAACACCTTCGTCCACCTAAACCTAGAATTTCTTTTAGACATCTTAAAAAAGGGTTTCCAGGATTTCCATTCAAAATACGTTTTTGTTCCTGCTGATAAGGCATCGAATAACGTGATTATTATTTGACGATTACATTATATCGATGTCTTGAAGCAGGACATTATTAATACCAAGTCATACATTTCAGTTACTACTGACGAAAAGACCATCGTTTCAGACGATGTCAAAAAGTGTGAACAACTTGGAGCCGATATTAAAATTACACAACATAAACTTCCTACAATGTATTAGAAGTTTAGAACCCATATAAAGCGCGTTTCATTGCAAATTCTAGTTCATGTACAACTACTAAATTGTTTATACTTTTGACTTCTTGTTTAACGAAGGTAAAGGAACATGTAAAATTCTACTGTGATAAGAATTCTGGAATAAATCTCTTCTGGTCTATTAAGAACTCTTCAGAAGTCTTAAACAAACTTAAGAACAAAAGGTATCTTTTCATCCACTGTAAGCACGTACGATTTTTCTACTCTGTACACAACTCTCCCTCATATTTTAATTAAGGATAAGCTTACTAACTTATTTCAGAAAGTATTTGCCCGGGAAAAAACATCATTCCTGGCATGTAATGCTGAAAAAGCTTTCTTTCCTGACGAACAAATGAAATATTACACCAACTGGACTTGCTCAGAAGTTTGCGAATCACTAACCTTTCTTTTGGAAAACATATGTGTACGTTATGGGAATGCTACTCGTACCGTCGGGTAATTGGTATTCCTATGGGTACGAATTGTGCACCACTTGTCGCAGATTTGTTTTTGTACTGCTATGAGAGAGATTTCATGTTGCGTTTGAATCCTCAATCACAAGAAGCTGTTATAAAAACCTTCAATGAAACTTGTCGATATTTGAATTATATTTTTAACTTATATAACCCTTTCTTTGAAGCTCTGGTTCCTACAATTTATCCTAAAGAACTCAAATTGAATAAAGCTAACCCGTCCGACGATTATGCAGCGTTTCTTGATCTAGACCTTAACATTGATAATGGAATGAGTTCTTCTAAAATATATGACAAAAGAGATGATTTTGATTTTAATATTGTAAGTTTTCCTCATCTTGACGGGGATGTTCCCCGTGCTTCATCTTACTGGATTTATATATCTCAACTTATTCGTTTTGCTAGAGCTTGTTCATCTACTGACGATTTTAATAGTCGAAATCTCATTTTAACTGAAAAACTGCTTAAGCAAGGATATAGATACCATAAACTAAGAAAAACTTTCTCTAAATTTTACTATCGAAATATCTCGCTTATTGGCAAGTACCAATGTAATCTCAAGGCGCTTCTGCGACACGGTATTTCACATCCTGAATTTTATGGTGATGTGATTTACAAGTTTCGTAAAATTACTGGACATATCCATTTTCTCACTTTGTTCGTCAAATATGTTAAAACTTTCATTAAAAAGAGATATGATCCTGTAGTACTACAACATACTGCATGTTTGGTTGTCAACCCTTTTACAGTTGGCAATCACGCTGGCCTCTTTGCATGTACGCCGACAAGAAAGGTTTAGTACTCTATGAAGGCGACCTCTTAAATCCAGAAATGGAAGGAGGACGTCGGGTATCTGTACTATTTCGTTTTTGTCGTACCCTTTATTACCTTTCTACAATTACTCTGTTTGCAGCTCAATCATTGAGTACACTAGCGATAGGTGGATACAATTTGTTCACTTAAATGTTTTCGTTATACATGCACTTTACCACTGTATTTTCCATCGCGGTTGTTGTAGATTAGTCGGAGAGGGGATACGTTATTTTACACTGTTTGTCTTTTAGGGTGGGGATGGAATAAGTGTGAGGTTGGGTGCCCATAGACCGGTTTAACCCCCAGTGACTTTTGTCACTGACCGTTCCAAGGCGGTACTTCCATCTTCCCCTATTGTATGTTTGTTTTGTCTTTGTGCGTCTCTTGTTGTTTTTATAGTTATGTACATTTGCTGTTTCCTTGTGTTGCTGTTTGGGCGACTGTTTGTTCTGTATGTGGTGTTTCCTGCATGACTCATTTTTGTACTTAGAAAATTTCGCATGCGCTTGAAAAATGAAAAATCGTAAAAAATTTCAAAATCAGTCTTAAGCACAAGATTGTAATGTATTTTCGTTTGTTTGAGATTTTTGTCGCAATTTAGCGCAGAAACTGAAGTAAAATACCTTGCAAAGTGGGTTGACCAAACCTCTCCGTGTTGCAATAACTACTCACTTTGCAATATAATCTTGAACTTAGTTATGTTTTTGCACAACGGTTAGTTATTGCAAAGTTGGTTGTAGCAATGCAAGTAAACCACACAACATTTAGTTCCTTATTCCCAACTCCTACCCGCCATCTTCCCTTGTATACTTGATATGAAATTAAACATTAATAACATGTTGATAATAAAGTTTGTTGTTTTGTGTCATTTTGTTGCACCGTTGACTTGATGAGAGGAATACACACGCAAATATGCATTCATCAATACACTGTGATATAGTGGCAACGAAACTGATACTGACCGGTCACTACAAATATCATTTAGCCATTTTTTCCTTGCAGTAGGTGTATATAATCTGACATCCCCGATGTAGTCGGTAGATTGCAAACCGAGTTTAATAGGGCTTATGAAGCTGAACATAAGTGTAATTGTGTTCAATATATATGATACCGGTTGGACAATGTCAATTATGTTATTAAAATGTCGTTTTGTTTGTTGCTGGTCTAACAGCAAGAGTATGAAGTAATGTTCAAAGTTAAAGTTATTGCTTCAATCCAAGACAGACAAGTCAGTCATGTAACAACTCAATAGTTATATTATCATTATTATTCACGTAGCATAAGTTAAGTACAATTGCACCTTTATAACAAAACAGCAATAGTTAATTTGATTTCCCTTTTTTATCATTGCGTAAATCTACATGTATGTACGCATTTTGTGCACATTTGAGTGAATTAAGGTTTCTAAGGTTGCTAAAAGAATATTTTTTGATATACATGTACATGCAACGTTCATTTAATTGTGTTCCAATGTATTGTGTTATATATTGTTTATATCACAATTGTTGCTAATCAAAGCCATTAAGGTAAACATTAAGACACCTTTGAAGAATAAAGATCTGAGGTCGTATTCCGAAACCTTCTAAGTATTTAGCACATTAAAAGAATTAACAATCACACAGACTATCTTACCCGCATATTCACATGAGAAAAATGTGTTCGTACCTACAGCCTCAAACGAAAACACGAATGCATTTTTCCAAGTAGAAAAATGAGAAAAATGCGCGCGCGTTTATCTCACGATGAGAATGTTGCGCGCGCGTTTTTCACACGGTGAGAATACTACGCGCGCGTTTTTCTTACGTGAGAAGAATGCGTTTGTAAGAAATGTGAGGCTTACCAGAGGTCAATACAGTAGAACATGTCTTAGCGGCCTTCAAAAAAGAGGTCTATTTATGGGTCTGTACTTAATGCAGGCCAAAGTAATCCAGCATTGCATTTGCCCTGCTGATATATTCCATTTATGAATGGCTGCTTATGACAGTATCTACTATACACACGAAATACCTTCAATCGATGCCTATAATAAAACACTATAACAAACACAAAAAATAAAAACAAAATGTTTCATTTTGGGTTTTAGCCAATTAGTGGCTCTGGTGCAGGCGAATTATTTGCGTGACTATTATATTACATTAGCCCTTCCCTGTTTATTCCAAATTTCAATTCCTAACTATGTAGTTATAATTATATATGGAAGGTGGAATATTGTAACCATTTTAGAAACTACAGAAACTGACCTATCAACTCCCAGTAGCAAACACAACAGACCCTGATCTGAGGGCTCCTAAACAAAGCAGGCTGAGCTGAACCTACTGTGTTTGCAAATGAGTAACAATACGTGTATATGAAGCGAAAGGGTTAAATGGTCACTCGCGTCTGTACATTTACGAGCCGTTTGCGCCATCAATACACGTTTTACGCCTTTGAAAACAGAGTAGACTCATGTGCCGCCTGATCAGGATCTGGTTCGTTTGATTATGAAATAATATATAACTAATAGCCACTAGATTGTGTTAATTAGTTGGTATTTAGGGCGGGTGGCTGCTTAAAGCAAGGCGAAAGTAAAACAGAGGAGAGTTCTGTTTTACTTTCACCTTGCTTTAAGCAGCCACCTGCCTTTAACACAAACTACTGGATGTAATCTAGTGGCCGTTATAGAGAGGGTTTACTGTAGGATACAGTTGGATACAATAATATGTAGAATTTGAGTAATATGATCTATAACGTAAGAATGACTGTGGGATGGCATGTCTATTATCAAGGAAATTAATTGTCTGATCTGGGTTCAGTTTGCAGCGTGAAAAGGCGTTTATATCAAACAAACTATTCCTTGGCCATCTTTGGGTTATGTCTAATAGTGTGATTTAAATTATTGGTGACTCTCGAGATTTAATAAAGAATTATATGCGAGTAAAAGAGTAAACAAGTATATCTTGCTCACCTGTAGTAACAGCATTTTGCCATAATTTGTGGATCAATGCCCCAAAACTCCAGTTCTGTCTTGAAGGCTCCGGGACAGACGGACAATGGCATATGGAGCTCACCCGTTTGGTAGTAGGCCAATACAGACTCAAAGCTGGGAACTGGCCGTTGAAAGGACATGGTCTTGCTGTTGCCAACAAAAACACACTTGTACAATCGGGTTGATGGAACTCGCCTGATACATTCCACATCTAGCTGATAGGTGTTTCCACTAACATGAATGGTTACGCTCTTCTCCTGTGCATTCGTTTTGTCATCTGAGGAGTTGTTGTTGCAATTTTCACCACTTGATTCTTCGTTTATCTCCGACATGGTAAATGTAGGAAGTAACCGATGTTTGTTACAAAGTGTTCTTCAAAATATCTGAAATGTTTAAGGACTTACATTAAAACCTATCTGTAACGGCCACTAAATTGTTTTATTTAGTTGGTATTTAGGGCGGGTGGTTTCTTAAAGCAAGGTGAATGTAAATCAGAACGCTCCTATAGGATCGTTCTGTTTTACTTTTACCTTGCTTTAAGCAGCCACCTACATTTAACACAAAATACTGGATGTAATAGCCATTGTAGAGAGGTTTTACTGTACTTTTGAAATCACGGGCGCAATATCATAATAGACTTTAAACTAATCGGTTTCCAATTTCTACCGATCACGCATGCTTGAGAATATATTTAGGTGTCAAGCCTAGTAATGTGTTCTAAATTTCAGACATTAGAAATTGCTTATAACATTTTGAGCATATAATTTTGCCAGGGTGTACTTGCTAATGCACTCGTTTCAGTCGTGTAAGGATGGTTGAGTTCAGTAGACTTTATATAGATTTAACAGAAACAAATAGTACACAAATGAAAGATTAGTACATACATGTGCATACAAAACCAACATCTGACCTAGGTCAAACTTCCTACATGCTTTGAATATCTATACAAACAAACAAATGCATACAGTAAACCCTGTCTAAGCGACCATAAAATAAGTCAATTTCTTGTTCGTAAAAGCAGTTGGTAGCTTAACTGTGCTTAAAAGTAATGCGAAAAGCTTCTGGATCTTTCTGGATCATTTTGCCCTGCATTAAGCAACCACCTATTTTCTGAAACGTCAGTGTTGAAAAAAATAGATGGTCGCTTAAGACAGATTCTACTGTATTATAGAGTACTTATGTCCGGGTACTGTTGTACCATTATATAAGTTACTGGATGTGTTTTTGTTTCAAATTGACAAATGAAAATGAGGTAAAATCATCACGAGAGCACGTGCACTACTGTGCATTCAATCCAGGAATGTTCATTTGCATGTAAGTGCATCTCATTTTGCCATGGTAACCATATTGTCATAATAATTGTTACAGAATATTATTAAGCGCCATGTATGTAAATCATCCTCTAAGAAAGGATGTCATCCTTGAATGACACAAAAATATATCAAAAACCTGTATATTTGATGCAAAATATATCATTTTAAATATACTTGGTATGAAACTACGGAAGCTTATACTGACCCCCTTATATATACAATAAATGTGTAAAAATACCACATAGTTTTATTATATTAAACTCCTTTAAAACAATAATGTTATGTGTTGGGTATAACATAACACGTAATTGTTTTCTTTATTATATTCCGTCTTTAAAATTAATTAGTTCGTTTTTATTGAAATATATAAAAATAACTCGGGTTTTCTCATAAAATCAACACTATTTATTTAATATAGACTCACTCACTTCGATCTAGTATATGTTGCTTTAGATATGGCGGTGTTTCACCAAACTTTTATCATTTTGAAAACATAAATTTTCCAATATGAATAACATATACGTTATAAAGATATTACAGAAGATACTTTTTTAATTTATATAAAAATATCATATAAATGAATAGCCCATTGCATAATATATGATATAAATTTTCTACTGTTTACAATGTTATATATTAATGCCTATTTATAATTGACAAACATTATTTACATAAATATTATTTTCATATAACTGCTCAGAAAAACAATAACTTGATATATAAAATCATAAATTTCGATGAAGATAAATATTAATTATGATATAACTACACATAAAACATCATCTTATATATATCAATGATATATAACTCTTTAAATTTTTAGCCATATTATAACATATAAGGGGGTCCGTATAAGCTTCCGTATGAAACATATCCAATTAGAAAAGAATAATACTAAATATATCCAATGAATCTAGATTTAATACAAAATATATCCAACAAAATATATTTTATACACATTATATCCAATAAAAAAATATTTAATACAAAACGTGCCTAATAAAATATATTTGCTACAAAATATAACAAACACAAGTACAAAATTTAATTACAAATATATTCTATACATATAATACGGAAGCTTAAATGGACCCCTTATATGCAATAATATGGCTAAAAAATCAAAGAGTTACGTATCTTTAATATATGTAAGACAACGTTTTCTGTGTAGTTAAGTAAAGAATAATATTTATTTGAAGCGAATTTTTTAATATAACATATCTGTAATATATGTAAGCTAATGTGTTCTGTGCATTTACATAAAAATTAATATGTATGTGAAGAAGTTTTTATGAATTATAAATATGCAATAAGATATATATTTGTAAAGGGCAGATGGTTTATATTAAACAAATATATTTATTTGTGTTTTTTAAGTTATAACTAATGTAAAGAACTAAAAGGAACACATTGTATATTAACTAGAATAAGGTTCCTTTAACATACTACTTAAGTAAGTATTTTATATAGTTGATGACTATATTGCTGACTATAAATAACCACATACGAGAATGTTACAGCATTTGTTACATTATGTAACAGTATATATACAGTAACACCCCTCTAAAACGGAATGCTAGTGGAAATTGATTTAGATACTTTTCAACAGGTAGCTTCTTAATGCAGGGTGAACGACTTGCAGAAAGCTCCTAGAGGAGCTTTTTGCATGACGTTCATTCTGAATTAAGCTGATTTTCATCTCCAAGACCGATATTTATACTGAATATAACCTCCGATTTAGATGTGCTTTTTAACTGTATTGTGTGCGAAGGATGCAATTTGAACAATTTGAAACATGAAATATCTCTTATATCAAACCAGCAGCGGGTATACATGGTTGGCATGAGAAAACTCAAGTTCTAAACATGTTTCTGAGATTCAATCAGTGCAAACCATGACCAGTCATATGTACTATGTATTCTAAACTATACCGAGATAACCAGTATGATGAATGGCACACAACTCTGTGCTATATATTTGTAAGGAATAAGTATAAACCTGAACATTAGCTCCACTTTCACCAACGGCAGGGATGCAAACATCAAGCTATTGAGATCCGACTGATGTAGTGTCCAGCATCTTCGATCATGAGGAGACGCAAAATATCGCGGAGTCTCTTTAACACCTTTTTAGCACAACTACGCCTTTCGACGCCTTTGCAAACAGAATAAACCAAATTAGACGGCTCCTGTAGGTCCTGTAGGAGCCGTCTGATTAGGGCCTATACAATAATATAGATATAATTATATAATCTCCACCATGTCCTAACAACTGTTGTGTTCATATGCCATTATAAAAAATAATTTAATTAACATCCATGATATCATTATTTCTTGCATGGGTATTCATTAAGTAAAGGATTAACCCTTTTCCAACTTACAGCGATCTGAGTAGCATTTACAAACAGGTTAGAAGCAGGTTACTCGGCATCTCATCAGGATCCAACTTTATTGACAATAGCCCAATAATTTCCATAAAGCTTGATCGAATCGTTAGATCCAGATCCAAAGTTAAACATTTGATTCAGCGGCAGATACTCTAATGTTTTTACAGTAAAACCTCTCCATAACGGCCACTAAATTACATCAAGTTCTTTGTACTAAAGGCAGGTGGCTGCTTAAAGCAAGCTGAAAGTAAAACAGAACGCTCCTATAGGAGCGTTCTGTTTTACTAGCACCTTGCTTTAAGCAGTCGCCTGTCCTAAATACCAACTAATTAACACAATTTAGTGGCCGTTATAGAGAGGTTTTACTGTATTGAAAACATCCGCTAGGTTCCAATAAACTAAACCCCATTGTCACACGGCAATTACTTACGTGGTAAGGAAAAAAGTATGTGCTAGTAAAGCAACACACAATGCGGATGCTTATAAATTGTTCTAATATAAATGAGTGGTTCCGATAATAAACAACTACATGGATCCAAATAAAGAATTCTGTTTGACTGTCACTATTTCCAATTTCCGAAATCCTCGAACTTTTGAAAGAAATTTCTTAGACCTGGTAAAAGCTCTGACCATGAATGTATATTAGGCGAAATTCACGCATTTCATTACGGCTGTCTCTGATGCCATCGGCATGAAAAATAAGACCACAAAAAGCTGTCAGAAATAATCTTACCTTTTAGCTCATCGCCTGCTCTCAACTGACATCATCAACCACAATGTGACTGGCCACTGAGCATGCTCAGACATAGTGTTATTTACATACACCTTATTACTACAGCGTATCGATTTATTTGCATCTGAAGTGGACAGCGGAATTAAATGTTAATAGTGACAAAATACGGACTATTCTACTAGGTTTCTATGGTGACAGTTTGGGATATAACAAAGTGCGAAATACTGCAGTAGAACGCAATAAGAGCAATACATTAATCATTTTCATGTTCAATATTCAATAATGAAATCATGGATATTAATAAGTCTAATTTTCATAATGGTTTATAAACACATGTCATTTGGCTTAATCGAAAACTGTAGAATCAGATCTATTATAATAGTATACACACATAGCAGGCCCTGATCAGACGGCTCCTATAGGAACCGTCTGATCTCGTCTAATTTGTTTGCAAATACGTGAAGAAGCGTTTATATGAAGGAAAGTGTTAAAGTCCCTGAACGCCTTTGCATTAAAGTCCCTGAACGCCTTTGCATTAAAAAATAAATAAATATATGCAGAATGTACCCTTCAGTATACCATTTAAACAGTCTTGGTTTTTATTTGATCGTTTTCTGTTGAGAAACAACAATAAAACTCTAAAATATATCGCGCTTTCCTTTTTGTTCCAGAGGTCAAAAAAGTATTACAGTGTACTTTATAAATATTCGCTATAAATATAGCAAACACTTCGCGCATGCGCCTCTCGATATCAAACAATGCATTTAAGTGTCTCTTGGAAGCCGAAGTGGGATGAGTACTATCTCTAAAAAACGTCGCCGACGAGGAAAGAAAATGTAGAAATAAACATACTCATAGTCTCTATATGTAAACCTACTTTCGTTTTCTCTCTATATTTAAACATACTTTCGTTTCATCGATATAAAAAAAACATGTAGCTTAACACAAAAACGTCCGTTTGAAACTTTTGTATGACCAGTTTCGTTCAAATGGATGGACACTCTATCAAAAACACCAAAGTGTCATTGTTTCGATACCAGGACGTCCAGGGACTTTAAGCTATCACTGATCGTTTGATTTCAGAAGAAGACTCATTATGAGTGGCCACAGCAGAGAGGGATTGATGTAAACTCTGAGTGTCAGTCAAATTGTTATACAAGCTGGCTTCCTTTAAAAAGAAGCCAAAGAGAGACCTGCAGCCGTTTCTTATCAAACAGTTGCTATATACAGGCATCGTTTGACAAGGGTCTACTTTATTGTTTCACATAAGAACACTGGCACCGGATCCACAAATTGTGGACAAAAGGCATTTGCATATCATGGTTCCATTTTATGGAATCCTTTACCACAGTATGTAAGAAATTCTATAACCGTGTCTGATTTTAGTTGAATGTTAACAAAGTCCTGCTGTCCAGGAAATAAATATCATTAAATATAAAGACCTAACAATGATTATTCTGTGATAGTTAACACTGTGAGTATTTCGAGTATTTAATTTTATTCAATGGTCTTTCATTCTTCTGTTTGATGATAACTTTAATTGTGATATTTTTTCTTTAAAATATATACCAACTTTATGTCTTCCTATGAAGAGCATTATATTATAAGGACCACAATGGAAATAAGGATTATGCAAATATGCAAATCCTGTTTTCGTGCTATCCTTGTATATAATGTAACTAGCATGTTAATAATTCTTTATCAGTTATATATTCATACTTAAATTTCAAAATTTCAAGCCCATTACCGTGACACTGTGCATTATATTTGTGACTTGATATTTTATTTGATTAATGTATTAAATGCCATGTACATTTTAATACGAATAAAATATATCCTTCTATGTATGTACGAGGGTTGTCCCAGTAAATCGTGGACTGTGCTTATATATTTTTATCCGACGTTTAATCATCATAATATTCTGCATGTGGTATGTATGTATGTATGTATGTATGTATGTATGATGTATGTATGTATGTATGTATGTATGTATGTATGTATGTATGTATGTATGTATGTATGTATGTATGTATGTATGTATGTATGTATGTATGTATGTATGTATGTATGTATGTATGTATGTATGTATGTATGTATGTATGTATGTATGTATGTATGTATGTATGTATGTATGTATGTATGTATGTATGTATGTATGTATGTATGTATGTATGTATGTATGTATGTATGTATGTATGTATGTATGTATGTATGTATGTATGTATGTATGTATGTATGTATGTATGTATGTATGTATGTATGTATGTATGTATGTATGTATGTATGTATGTATGTATGTATGTATGTATGTATGTATGTATGTATGTATGTATGTATGTATGTATGTATGTATGTATGTATGTATGTATGTATGTATGTATGTATGTATGTATGTATGTATGTATGTATGTATGTATGTATGTATGTATGTATGTATGTATGTATGTATGTATGTATGTATGTATGTATGCATGTATGCATGTATGTATGTATCTATGTATGTATGTATGTATGTATGTATGTATCTATCTATCTATCTATCTATCTATCTATCTATCTATCTATCTATCTATCTATCTATCTATCTATCTATCTATCTATCTATCTATATATCTCTCTATATCTCTATCTATCTATCTATCTATCTATCTATCTATCTATATATCTATCTATCTATCTATCTATCTATCTATCTATCTATCTATCTATCTATCTATCTATATATCTATATATCTATCTATCTATCTATCTATCTACCTCTATATCTATCTACCTATATATCTAGGTCAGACGTTATTTATATGAAAATCAGACATCTTTGAATGTCATCCCTCAGAATTTCTAATTTATGAAAATGATGACATTGGAGGAGGAGAAATCGCCCAGAATGTATGTATGTATGTATGTATGTATGTATGTATGTATGTATGTATGTATGTATGTATGTATGTATGTATGTATGTATGTATGTATGTATGTATGTATGTATGTATGTATGTATGTATGTATGTATGTATGTATGTATGTATGTATGTATGTATGTATGTATGTATGTATGTATGTATGTATGTATGTATGTATGTATGTATGTATGTATGTATGTATGTATGTATGTATGTATGTATGTATGTATGTATGTATGTATGTATGTATGTATGTATGTATGTATGTATGTATGTATGTATGTATGTATGTATGTATGTATGTATGTATGTATGTATGTATGTATGTATGTATGTATGTATGTATGTATGTATGTATGTATGTATGTATGTATGTATGTATGTATGTATGTATGTATGTATGTATGTATGTATGTATGTATGTATGTATGTATGTATGTATGTATGTATGTATGTATGTATGTATGTATGTATGTATGTATGTATGTATGTATGTATGTATGTATGTATGTATGTATGTATGTATGTATGTATGTATGTATGTATGTATGTATGTATGTATGTATGTATGTATGTATGTATGTATGTATGTATGTATGTATGTATGTATGTATGTATGTATGTATGTATGTATGTATGTATGTATGTATGTATGTATGTATGTATGTATGTATGTATGTATGTATGTATGTATGTATGTATGTATGTATGTATGTATGTATGTATGTATGTATGTATGTATGTATGTATGTATGTATGTATGTATGTATGTATGTATGTATGTATGTATGTATGTATGTATGTATGTATGTATGTATGTATGTATGTATGTATGTATGTATGTATGTATGTATGTATGTATGTATGTATGTATGTATGTATGTATGTATGTATGTATGTATGTATGTATGCATGCATGCATGCATGCATGCATGTATGTATGTATGTATGTATGTATGTATGTATGTTGTATGTATGTATGAATGTATGTATGTATGTATGTATGTATGTATGTATGTATGTATGTATGTATGTATGTATGTATGTATGATGTATGTATGTATGTATGTATGTATGTATGTATGTATGTATGTATGTATGTATGTATGTATGTATGTATGTATGTATGTATGTATGTATGTATGTATGTATGTATGTATGTATGTATGTATGTATGTATGTATGTATGTATGTATGTATGTATGATGTATGTATGTATGTATGTATGTATGTATGTATGTATGTATGTATGTATGTATGTATGTATGTATGTATGTATGTATGTATGTATGTATGTATGTATGTAAAAATCTATCTATCTATCTATCTATCTATCTATCTATCTATCTATCTATCTATATATCTATCTATATATCTTTCTATCTATCTATCTATCTATCTATCTATCTATCTATCTATCTATCTATCTATCTATCTATATATCTATCTATCTATCTATCTATCTACCTCTATATCTATCTACCTATATATCTATCTATCTAAATAGGTTTCTATAAATAACTATTTTACACATCAAATAATATGTGCGCTATAAATAGAATATATCAAGCGCCACTGCCTAGGAGTGACATACAGTGTCGACCCTGTATGTGTTCACTTCCGGGTCATTGCAAGTAGTTCTTTGAAAAACAAGTGTCAGTGTATTTGAATGTCTACTGGTGCATAGAATTCATGAAGAATGAAGTTTTACATGCAAATGAGATTTTCAGGTCAAGACTGCGCAGAAACAGAGTGTGTCTATGTTTCATTCAGTACATTCATTCTTGCGGATCAAAGTTTATTAGTGATGCGGTCAATTGACATACTGAAAGTAGGATGTAGTATGAATTGCAAAACACGATGTTTGTATTTTCAAAGGCGATTAAAAAGAAAGATAATAGTAAATACTGATTGGGAATATGTGGCTTATATCCAAACTCTCATTGTGAGCTGGTAAACACAGAATCAAAGTGTGTCGATTGACTACAGATTATAAAAGACAAAATCGCACCGGGCCGATACACGTAGGCCTAAACAAGCACGAAACGTTTTACATTTCAAAATTACAAAGTATTACAATAGATTTTGATGCATATTGAAGTCGATTTAGATAGACCAACATTATTAGTATAAGCACATGTGTATTTCTGAAAAAAAAAATAACCGCGCGATCGTCTGATTTCGGATTTGTCCAGCTAAATTAAAACTTTTTGAAAACAAATAAAGGGCTATAACTCCATAATTTTGAAATCAAGAGTTATGGTTCTTACGTAAAGACCTTCTTATCAATGAGATCTACCCACCTATGAAGTTTCATGTTGGTACATCTTATGGTTTTCGAGTAATGAGCTACATTAACAGTTTGCACGCCGACGATGACGACGCCGACGACAACGACCCAGTGATGCTTAGACGGTTCGTATAACAGCTGTCTGATCGGGGAATATGTCAATCCATTACATGTACTACATATAATTATAAGGATTTACAAATAGGGTATACCCAGATCAGACAGCTCATGTATGAACTGTCTGATCAGGGTCCGTCCTGTTGACTCAAGAAATGATACAGAGTTTCTGCTATAGTACACCGTTCCTGGTTCTTGATGCCATTATACAATTTCAGCTACTAAATATTCATATATTCAGGATCCATGCTTATAAACGTTTAGTTGAGTCTGAGTTCGTTCTCAAGTTTTTGATTGGTCAGATTTGAGCCTTTGGCTCAAATCTGACCAATCAAAAGCTTGAGAACTCAAATCTGACCAATCAAAAGCTTGAGAACGAAACTCAGACTCAACTAAAAGCTTTATAAGCATGGACCCTGTATTTCATAATGAATATGCATGACATAAATAGTAGACTTTAGCAATAGTATCAGGCTATACTCTCTGTATAACTACATGCAGATCGCAATAATTAGAGGCGTCTCTCCTCCTTTTAACACTTAACCCTTTCACTGTTCTATGTTTATTCCAAAGTTCAATACCTACTGCATATTCATAGAAAAAAAAGTTACAACGAAATATGGAAGGTGACACATTGCAGCCATTTTAGATAGTAAAGAAGAATATATTTCAAACGCCATTAGCAAACAGAGCATACCATGATCAGTCGGCTCTAATAAGAGCCGTCTGATCTGGGTTTTTGCTTTTTTAAATGTATATGAAGGGAAGGGTTAACCGTTTACGTCGTGTGCTATACAACTAATATTTTATAATGGTCTTATAAACAAAATATTTTTAACAATGGCAGAGACTGTGAATTAAACTTATTCAGATCAACACACCAGTCAGACGGCTCCTGTAGACGTAGCAATGTAATAAAGGTTTAACTCTATTGTATCTATGGATACAGGTGCTATTATCGTCATTGCATGTATGATTCTCGACTTACCAACGGTCTACATTATAAATGAAGAGACTGTGGCAAATTGAATATGACACCGTTATACAAAACGTGTTATTCTGCGCGAATGTGCTATTTACATTGATCCATTATCCCGTATTCCTTCTTTAACCCTCTACTCCATGACTAATATTGTAAGAGGTAATGCCAACATGAATATTAATTAGCAGTATTTTTATAATACGTTGACATACAACTACAGGAGTTATTAACCAAGACAAAAAGTGAAGGATCAAATCTATATTATTTCATAAGCAAACAGAGCATTCTCTGATCAGACGGCCACTGCAGAACAGTTTAGATACGTTTAAGCAGGTGGTTCCTAGAGGAGCTTTCTGCATGACCCTCACCCTGCATTAACCTATTCCCTTATACATGTATTGACGCCTTTTGACGTCTCTGCAGACGTCATTTGTTGAAACCATTGTGATACATAGTGCGGGATCAAATGCACTATTTATCACAATTGTTTTAAACTGCAAAATTCTAAAATTTCATTTTCACTAGTTAATGCTCATTTTCGGTAGCTTTATTCAAAAGAGTTGGATCTTAAAATAACCTATGAGGTAGTGAGTTAAGCTGCCACCTGCCTCCAAGACCGTTATTGATACCAAGTCGAATGTTCGGTTCTATTGTACATTAGTGTCTGCCTACAGTGACCACACAGTGATCAAGTCGTTACAAGGCATTACTAAAATAAAAGTGGAATCACTCGTTGTTTTTGGACTCTGTGACATTTGTTTTATATATTCAACGTAGTTAGTCCCTATCCCGCTAATAGCCAGCTGACACTTTTGATCCAGATCAGGCACTGAGTAACTTGGTGCCTCAGAAATATACAAACCGTTTGATACTTTGCCAATACAGTAAACCCCTCTTAACCGGAATTCTAATAGAGAATAATTTAGATACTCTTAGGCAGGTGGCAGCTTAATGCAGGGTGAAAGTCACTCAGGAAGCTCCTAAAGGAGCGTCCTGCATGGCTTTCATCCTGCATTAAGCTGTCCCATGTATCCAAGATGGATATCTATACTGAATTGAATGTCCGGTTTACAGGAGT
This sequence comes from Azorinus chamasolen, assembly GCA_963576725.1. Lineage (NCBI taxonomy): Eukaryota > Metazoa > Mollusca > Bivalvia > Cardiida > Solecurtidae > Azorinus > Azorinus chamasolen. Next base: position 59,185,931 of record OY755249.1, read on the forward strand.
TTTACTCTAGTATCTCAACGGATCGGAAAGAATAAACAGAGGCATAATACATAATAATCGCAACAGATCAGACTTAAAGAAGATCAGAATTTAAGAAGGCATTAAGGTTTAAGATCAAATTTCTTGTTAAAGTACCACAGTAGGACAATATCGCGAAACACTATTTAGTTTAGTTTTGTATTAATGAAAAGCTTCTAACCTCTTGTATCCATTGCATTTATGAAATACCATAGAACCCCTCTAATGCGACCACTTAATGAATAAACATACCTGTCTTTATAAGCAGGTGGTTGCTTAATGCAGGGCAAAAGTAATGCAGAAAGCTTCTGCATTACTTTTGTCCTGCATTAAGCTACAACCTGCATCTAGCACCCATAATTATACCTCTTTTAAGTGGTCGCATTGGCGGGGTTTTACTGTACCACTAAATATATTGCAAACGTTGTGTAAACCTCTTTTTCTATATTAATGCCGAACTTTTCTCTGATTTAACCAGTCAGTCATTTATAAGGAAGGACCTATTACGGGGGCACCTAGGGGGAATTAATTCACGCGCGTGATGCAATGACAGGCGGTCATTTAGCCGTATTTCGCTCTCGGTAGCCTCAACTATGTAGGTCACGTGACTAGATAAGCTTTCTAATAAACATTTTGTGGGAAATTGGCAATAAAATTCAGTGTTTTAATTGATCTGTCGGAAGAAAGGGAAAATGGCTTAGCGGAAAATGTCACTTATATTATAAGTTCTCCTTTGTATATAAATGTGATAGAATGCTATAGATAATTATCAGATTACGCCACAGAACTAATGTAAAGGTTAGAACTGAACAGGAAAATAAAGTTCTACTCGAGGTCTAACTTACTTAGATGCATTCGCAGAGGTCAAATTTCCTTTCAATTGAATTTGACCAATCGTTACATACCCTTCGGCCTGGGCCGTTATGTGTCATTGTAAAGCACGTGACGTGGCACTGGATGTGGTCCCTGTTCAATCATTTAATCACAAATAGCAAAATGGCATTTGAGTTTTACAAAGGGGATTTAAGCAATTTTGTCCAGAGGTTAATGAAGATGTTGCTGTTACGCTATTAATGACACTTAATATTCAATGGCTACTGAAATCAGAGATAAACGGTAGTGCGAGATGTGGAAGCGGTTCCCCGAAAAATCCGGAACAACAACATATGGTGGCTGGCATTGTGATCTGACTTGGCAAAAACACCCAACAACAACAGGTTAAACATTTAAACTTTAAAATATCGGACGGAAACGATTTGAACTTACTTAAGGAGTCCGACCATTACAGTTAAACCTAATTAAAGTATACATGAGTTCTTCAAGGCATCAGTATTTGAAGTATTTGGTTTAACTCCTGATTAAAGTCCTACCCCCATGCTTGACACTGGTGTTGGTCTGCACTATACACAGAATGCTACAACGCATAATAAGGTTCGTCATCTCACGTAGTGATCTGTTATTGTGCTGGTTTTCGTGATTTACACGATAAAGCCCATCTAAATCGGAATTTTAATAAAGACGAATTTAGGTATCTCAAGGCAGGGGGATGTTATCACAATATGTAAACTCCGGTGTATCCCTTCCGGAAGCTGAGATCAGCGAATCGAGATATTTACCAATATTTTCTCTGACAGATGGATGCCGACCACTTTGACAAGTAAGTTTGCACTAACTTAACACGTTAGCTTATATGAAATACACAATCTATGACGGTGATACAGTTTTAAAACATTCAACACACCTCTTCCTACAATGTTGTGATAAATAAACATTAAATATTGGACATGATCCTCGCTGTGCATCAAGTGAAAACAACAGGTACTTCAAACGAGTATCGTAAATTCTATCCATTGAAGCATTACCGCACGACGCATGATGGAAATGGCAAAATGAATGAAATATCTACCAGAAAAGTATAACGTGCCATGAAAATATTAATGTTACACGAAAACTTCGTCATAAATAAATATGACTTAATTTCACTGCCTGTATGACTAGCTGCAATAAGACTGTATAACTAGCTGAGATTTATAACGAATAAACTGTATGACTAGCTGAGATCTCTTGTCTTCGTTACGAAACGAGGGGTGTTAAGTGTTTATAAAATTGAATCTATAAAATGAAGGCAACGAACATCCGTGCAATATATTCGTTATATATTGCATAACAGATTATTCTGACGAGTGTCAAACCTTTTGAAACGTGGTCAGACACGGTATTTGGGTTTGAATAGCACCTTGTTGCATAGCCCGCAGTCCCATTTTCTACAGTCAATCTGTGTTATCAGTCATTTCGTGAAATGACTGAAAATTTAAATTTCAGTCATTTCGAGAAATGACTGAAATTGAGAGGTCATTATTACACAGATTGATTAGAGATCGTTACGGGATTCAGGCAATGTCACTTAGTCATTTCATGAAATGCCTAAAATGTTCAGTCATTTCGCGAAATGACTGAAATTGAGAGGTCATTATTAAACAGATTGACTAGAGATCATTAACGGGATTCAGGCAATGTGTGAAATGACTTTAATTTAATTAATTCAACATCAATTTTTCATTCACATCATTATATATATATATACTTTTGTTTAATATTTATCAACTATTACTTAAGAAACGTTGCACATTTTTATTAATATTTATGAAACTTTATTTGTATTAAATTTAATATACATGCAATTTTACAATAGTGATGTTTGTAGTTTTTAAGATACTGCTATTAACATAAATTGCTTAATTGGTTCGTTTGATATTACAATAATTAAGTGATAAAAACAGATACATGCTACTGATTGGATAATAACTTAATTAATGTGTTCGTTTTATCTGGCCTTTTGATTAAGTTTCTATACATCCGCGCAACTCCAGGTACCCGACTGTCACGTCTTATTGGCCATTGACCCATTTACCTCTGTCCGATCGAAGAATAACATAACACTTTGAATTCGTCTCGATTTAACGATGTCAAAGCGTGTTGAAAATCAAAATTTTCAAGCTTTCATTCTCCTTGCATCTGACATAGCCTTTCTGACGTCGAAAGACACCGTTTTTTTGTCAGCGAAACACAATCTTTAACCTTTGACGACGTTTTCAGCAAACTGAAAGCGAAAACGACGCATTTTCCCTCAGACGACCAAAACATAGCGACCCTACGTTAAAAGTACCAGCATCCAGCTTGGGATATACAGTAATACTGTTTCAATTTGCCATCTCTCAAACCCAAAACCAATACGAGCTAGGAGGTCGTATATATTGCACATAATTAATAATCGAAATCGTCGTCTTTTAAATTTGCTTAAAATTTGGGCCCGACGTCATTCTCGCAGACTCAAGCAAAATGAACAAACTATTTTTTTAACTATAAGTGTCGTGTCAATATGAGCTTTGATGGTGGCTGAACACGTGGTTTACGCTGGCTAGGTGAATGTTAGTGATCTTAGAGGTGCACTACTTCCAAGATTTAAATGACGTTGTTCGACTTTACGTCGGGTCAATGCGCTCTAGAATTATTGAAATTATTTGAAGGAGAGGGTGAAATAGTCGGTGTTGAACGAGATACAAATTTACAACATATTCCTGCAGATAACATCAAACGTTGAATTTTGAACCCTACTACGTTTGACGCATCAACATTGTCGTATTGGTACAGATGATTTAACAAAAGACAAAAGTATCATAGCGGTCGATAAATTACCTAAAATTTGGTACCACATTTGCATATATAAATCTTAAAAGTATCATAAAAATATGGTCAAACCCAAGTGCACCGTTTCTTTTTTTTATGTCAGTATAGAAGAACATAAAGATTTGTGGTCAGTGTTTGCGCATATAGCCTCGTTCTGAAATTTTCATATCTGAGTATGCATACAATATCAGATTTAATTTAACTATGGCAACCTTCTACCAAAACACGTCTAAGTAATTTAGTGTAAATAAGGTAATATAGGGCATTCGCAGCTAACGTACAATAAAATCACGACTGGTCATACAGTGACATTTTATAAATAAGCAGCTAGTCGTACACCATTCCAGTTTGTAGAAATCGCATTATGTTGTGTTTTTCTGTTTATGTTTCATTAACAGACACGTCGGATACATTAATATATTCTCGCTGCGGGTGACAATTAGAAGTGTGTCAGCAGAAATTAACTACATGTGTCGCTGGAACAGTTTTAAATCACGCTTCAACGACGTGTCAGTAGGCGATGGCAGTGATCAGAAGCTTATTTCAGAGAGATCTTGCTTCATATTCGGAAGATGTTTGTTGAAGTGAAAGTAAATTATCTTGCTAGTGTACTGGGTCATAGCTTACAATTGTTTGTATATACAGGGCTAGTAAAATGAAAGTAAATATTACCCGCCTCGCAGGAGTGTTGCTTACTCAGTGACATTTTGTCACTTCGCTGATCTCAGCTTCCGGAAGGGATACACCGGAGATTACATACTGTGGTTATTGTAGAGTAAAAGTAGGACAGATCGTTTGGGAGCGTTCTAAATAATGTTGATCCTGTAACTGTATGTGAAGCTTGAAATGCCCGATAAGTAGTCAATAGCCCACATTGACTTATGACATGGCTTGTCACAGTGAGTCCGAAAGAGCATAGCCCGGTTGGAAAAGAGCTTCGCATATGCGATTAGTGCTGAGTAGATTCCACCAGCATGGGCAGAGGTAATCTGTCCGAACATGAGTGTGAAAGCATTCGGGGAAGCATGATTAGGAGGGACAACTCGGAGAGAAAACCCGTGGAGACGAAATCACGAGTAACCGTGTACGGCACTGGGTACGAGGAGGCAAGGAACGAGTGCGACGCATAGCGATGAGCCAACGGAGATGATTTTGGGCGATGGGCGAAACTCGAGCATGCATACGCCACAGATAGGGAAAACAATGTGATCCTGCATTAATCTGCAAACTGTCTTAATGGCCGTTATTGATACTACTTTGAAAGTTCAGTTAAAATGTGTTTTAATGTATATTAATTTTGTTTGTTTTGATAGACCTTTGATGATATTACATGTGCTGTGTTTATTTAAGAAAAACAATCTTTTGGGACTTATTTCCTCCATTACTCTATGCGCATGTGCAATGTTTCGACAGACAGAAAATAAAAAAGTTCCATATTAAAAAAACAAATGTTCTAGTTCACAATCGGTCTGTTTCTGTTTTAGCGAAATTCAGGTACCTCATTGGGTAAAACAACCTGATTTAATCAATTTAGTTACTACCCTAAATAGACAAAACACAGAATAATTTGAAATGACACGAAACCAGAAGCACAAATGAAATGTGGACTCACACGTAAACCGACAGCGAGACAAAAATACGAAAACGGATAATAACAAAGACGGTCGAGACTCGAGACAACCAATAGTTGTTTCAGCGAATTTTGACATGTGGGATACGAGCATTTTATATATTGGAGGGAAAACAATCTGCTAATAACAGCTACCCTGTGAATTGGATTTCACGACATCACGACATTTTTGAATTGCAGGGTTGATCTGACAATCATCAATTACTCCGAAACGCTGTTCAATTTGTCATTGGATGTCGCAGTGTTTATTTATATATATATATTCTGCTATAGCGCAGATTGTGGAAGACTCGTCGGTATTTCATCTGGATCCAAACTGTTTATCAGTCAGTCTGTGCGTTTTAGGAAAACAATAAATAGGAGAAGTGCCTATATGCAGTGATAGTTTTCGATACTAGGTTTATATATACACGGTGTAATACGATGCCGAATCACGTACTCGGTTTAATGCTTGTAGATGCCGATACAAAATACTCGGTTTAATGCTTGTAGAAGCTGACACATGTATTACATTTAGCAAATACCGATACATGCATTTAGATCAAAACATTTAGATATCTATAATCACACCCGGTTTAATACCCGATATATGTGATAGGTTGTTGCAGTTAGATCCGATACATGTGCTAGGTTTAAACTATCTAAATCCCATACATGACTCGGTTTAACACATCAATATACCAATGCATGTTCTAAGTTTAAGGCATATAGGGTGTAGATAACTTATGCGTTCTATGTTGAATACATGCGGATACCGATTCATGAATTCGGTTTGATACATTAGGATGCCGATACATGCATTAAATTCATGTATATGTCGATACATATAATCGGTTTTATGCATTTAAATATCGATACATATACTAGGTTTAATGCATATAGTTGCCGATACATTGTACATGTAATCGGTTTTATGTGTTTAAATATCGATACATATATACCAGGCTAAATTCATCTAGATGCCGGAACATGTCCTCGGGTTAATACATCTAAATGCCGATATATGTACTAAGTTAATACATCTACTAGATTCCGATACATAAACTACGCTCAATACACTTATATGCCGATACATGTGTATTGGATTCAATGCATTAAGCCAATATATGGTTTAATAGATTTAAATGGCGATAGGTATACACAATTATTACATTTAGATGCCGATGCATGTACTCTGTTTAATATATTTGTATTCTATGCATTTAGATGTCAATTCATATACTACGCTCAACACATGTAGGTGCCGATACGGTTACTATATGTAATGCATCTAGATGCCGATATACATGTATGTATTAAGTTTGATACATCTTGATTCTAGGGTCAATACATTTAGATGCAGATACATGTAAACGATTTAGTACATTAGTAATTGGTACATGTATTTGGTTTTATGCATTCATATAGCGATTAATACACACGGATTCATGCATTCAGATACGGATACTTGTATTAGGTTTAATATATTTACAAGATACCGAAAATGCAGTAGGTCTGATACATTAGTTACTGATACATGTATTAGGCCTCATATATTCAAATGTATACCGATACATGCATAAAGGTTTGATGCTTGTATTAGGTTTAATACATATACATTTATATATCGAAATATGCACTAGTTTTAATTCATTTAGATGCTGATACAAGTACTGTAATTTAACATATTCAGACTCTTTTCGCGATCAAATGATTGAACGCGTAAGCGACTGGGTGGCCATTGTTTTTGTGAGGGTGAATGTGATCCGTGGAGCACATCGCTCCGTGGAGCAAAGAAAGATGTATGTTAGTAACGGTACAATAAAACATCACCAACCTGGACACACACGCATACGTATGATTATCGGTCATTAAGAAATGAAGCAGCTTAATACAGGACAGACATCATCCTGAAACCTCCACTAAGAGCCTTCTACGTGACTGTCACTCTGTATTAACCCTTCGCTTGCTATTCACGTCAACATACCTTCCTGTAAATAGTGAAGACCCAGATGAGACAGCTCCTGCAGGAGCTGTCTCATCTGGGTCTGCACTATTTACAAATTGTTTTGTTCAACCACTGCACTCCACAGCAGTGATTGCACAGCGAAATACTTGTACACAGTGAAGATATATGTAATTATACAACAAGGCATGGGTAAAGAAGGAGAAATGTATTTTAAAATTCAGCAAGCGAAGGGTTAAGCTACCACCTGCCTAAAAAGCTATCGATTTCTAATTTTCGAACATTTAAGATTATCGAGACTTTCCTGTACCTTATCATCGTCTCAGGTCCGTGATATATCTTATATTAATTTTCACGATTTGGTGTCCTCAAATTTTTGTCCCCAAAAAACAGGTTATTGTCAAATCAAAGTACATCCCGACTGCCGGTTAACCTTTAGTTCGCTGCTGGTGGATAAGTTATAACCTATACAAACAGTTTAAAACAAAATGAAACACCGCATAACTCGGTGTCTCATCTGGATCCAGATTGTTGGACGGACACCCTAGTTGCTGATTATAGCTTGAATATTGAAAATGTAGTGGATGAAAAAATCTGTAAAAATAATAAGCCCAACACGTTAAAAGTTAAAGAAAAAAATCTAAACAACACAGCATACCCCTCTACAGCAGACGTCTAATTTAGTATAAATATCGGTATTGGAGACAGGTTGCAGCTTAACCCATTCCCTCATAGGCTATTTTTAGATACAACCTCTTTTAATAAATCTGCCAAAAAGGATCATTAACTAGAGAAAAGGAAAATTTTTAGAATTTGTAGATTGAAACCATTGCGATAAATAGAGCATGACTTTTACAGAGTCGTCAAAAGTCGTCAATATGAGGGAATGGGTTAATGCAGGGTGAAAGTCATGCAGAAAGCTCCTCTAGGAGCTTTCTGTATGACTTCCACCCTGCATCAAGCAGAAACCTGCCTATAAGTATCCTAATTCTGCAGTATAAAGTGGTTTTACTATTAACTGTAGGCCACGGAAGAAACTAGACTTAGTGGTATAGTAGATATAGTATAGACCCTGATCTAGATCTACTCTGTTTTCGTAATTGTTAAAATGCGTTTCTACCAGGTGACGGCTTGATATATTTTAAACGGGTTTCCCAATTTCGCCCATACTGAGGTAAAACGTAATTTCATCGACCTAGCATTACAATCTCAAGGAACTTGAGCCTACATAAATATATAAGTATACAGTAAAACTCTTCTAAGTCGGACGTTGAGAAAGTGTAAATGTCGGTTTTTAAGACAAATGACAGCTTGATACAGTGTGGAAACCATACGAAAAAGCTCCTCATGAACTTTGAATATAACTTTCATCCTGTATTATCTATTAAATATTCTATCTACTAAAATTTGGGTTTAGATGGATTCTACTGTGTAATTAAAGTCGTAAACGCTACAGTCTTCTGCAAATAAATCTGCTATCATATTAGTTGCGGACAAACTCGAATATCCGTATAGCTTTGATCCAGATTAGACATCGGATAACTGAGAGTCTCATCAAGATCCAAACTGCTTGACATTCGGGCAATTATTTCTTAACCCATTCCCTCATATTGACGACTTTTGACGACTCTGTAAAAGTCGCTTTGTGAAACCATTGTGATAAATAGAGCATTTTCTCCTATAGGAGCAAATGCTCTATTTATCACAATGATTTCAAACTACACAATTCTAAAAGTTTCGTTTTCGCTAATTAATGCTCCTTTTCGGTAGATTTAATCGATTCGGAAGGAGTCCAGATTCTACCATATCCGTACTGAGCAGACAATGTTCGTGTTTTTTTTACAGCGGGGTACGGGTTTAAAAAGGTTACAGATATTTTGCCCGATCTTTTTTCACATTATCCTTGTGTTATACTTCGTGGTAAGGAGCGCGTGTGTATTTGGGTACTGCTGTTTGTTAAGCCGTTCCGTTGTATAAACACTTTCACGTATTTTCAAACAGTGTAGATCCAGATCAGACAGCTCCTATAGGGGCCGTCTGATCAGGGTCTGCTCTTTTTGCTAATGTAATTTGAAAAATCTGTTTCTATACTTTCTACAATTTCTACCTTTTATATTTCATTATAACTATTTTGTCTATTAATATTCAGTAGGTTTTGGAATTTGGACTAAGCACAGAACAGGGGAAGGGTTAAAGTTACCATGTAGAACACGAGTTAAGACGGTTTTCATACAAAGTCTTTTCCAACCGAGGAATAGTCGAATATGGTAAGTGGCTGTTGTTATGTAAAGAAGATGAATATAATAAGACTTTCAGTTACCGTGTAGAATACAAGTTAGAATACGGTTTTCATATAAATGTGTTTGCATTGAGGAATAGTCGAATATGATAACTGACTGTTGTTATGTGAAGAATAGGAAGAGTATAAGAATTTAACTCTTTGCTTCATATAAACATGTTTTCACGCATTTGCAAACAGAGAAGATTCAAATCAGACGGCTCCTATATGAGCAGCCCGATCAGGATCTACTCTGTTTGCTAATGTATTTTTAAAAATTCTGTACTTTTAAATTATTCTACAATGTTCAACCTTCCATATTTCATTATAACTCTTTTGTCCATGAATATTCAGTTGGTTGTGAAATTTGGACTAAACTTAGAACAGGGGAAGGGTTAAAGTAACCGTGTATATTACGATTGATATCTTACAATTAAGACCTTTTTTATGTAAGTGTTTTCGCACTCAGGAGAAGTCGAATATGGTAAGTATAACTGTTGTTATGCCAACACGAAGAAGAAGCGAATAAGAATACTTAATTTGATTTAATCTGTACAATGTCCTAATCATACAGCAAATAACAAATGATATAGACATAACAACATAATACGATTAGAAATCCTAATACTGATTTACTGTTTTTGCTTGTTTACGTATTCTGCTTTCGTAAGATACGGGGTAATTTGATTGTTTGAAAACATGTACTAGGATGGCTAATTGTTATTATTACTGATGGTTAGTATCTCTAACTAAACTTATTATGCCTAGGTCACACATTCACGGATCACCTGGCCGGTTCCACTACGGATTAAATCTCATTGATGACACCGGAAATGCCAATTTCCGCAGTGTGCTACGGGTGCACACAATGGTGTGGCAACGGGCTTTGCGGTCACACATTCACGGATCTGACGCCGGATTAGCTACGGATACGATCCGGCATCATTCGTGCCAATCTGTACTGGTCCGTAGCGTTCCGTATTTTAGCCGTAGTCATACGCAGTCATACGTAGCAGTACCTGTATGTCCGTGACAATTTTTGAACATGTTCAAAATTTGACCATGGATAAAACAACCCGTAGTAAACAATCCTTACTAAACCGTATTAGAACGGACGGGTCCGTTTTAGTCCGTACTAAAACCGTATCGTTCCGTATTAACCCGTCTCATTTCCGTATTAAACCGTATCGTACCGTAACAATCCGTATCCCTCGTGACCCATTCCTACATTATCTTACCATCGGTAAGTCAAAACCCGTAGTCAAACCGTGGTGTGCATCCGTATCGCACCAACGAAATTGGCATATCCGGGGTCGTCCGTGAGATCTAATCCGTAGTAGAATGTGTGACCTAGGCATTAATACGAAACTGACACGGTTTAATACGGAAATAACACGGTTTAATACGGAACGACACGTGTCAGGGCGTGTGCACTGCGGATGCACAACGGTTTGCAACGGTATAATAAGAGTTAGTACGAATAAGAACGGTCTAATACGCAATAACACGTATGTACTACGGTTGTTTGGTCCATGGTCAAATTTTGAAAATGTTAAAAAATTGTCACGGATATACAAGTACTACTACGTATGACTACGGCTAAAATTCAGAAAGCTACGGATATAGAAGTACTACTACGTATGACTACGGTTAAAATATGGAAAGCTACGGACCAATACAGATTGCCACGAATGATGCCGGATCGTATCCGTAGCTAATCCGGCGTCAAATCCGTGAATGTGTGACCTAGGCATTAGCACACATAACGTCTAGATTTGTGAGCGCTTGTTAAATTATGTGCATGGCGTCATCCAAGATCAATTTGATCACCAAATGGTTTTTGTCTAATAATTTGAGAAATGTCGCGTTTCGTGACTATTTCGGAGGAAGTTCTGTCCAGATTGGACAGTAAAAAGGATACCGCTAGTACCAAACGCGTAATGATTAGAACTGTGAATCTGTTCAGTGATTATTAGGTACTGAGAACAGCTTTTGTTTCCAATTGTTAGTTGTTGTCATTGAATAAATATTTTTGCTGATAATATTGACTGTGATGTTCGGTATAATGAAATAAATATCACATCTATGGAGGGCGACAGCATGCTAAAGTCTCGATAGACATTACCAGCCTCGGATTGACAATACGTGATGTCGCTCTCCATGTGATGTGATATTTATATAATACTGTGATGTGTTGTGTTGCGTTGCGTTTGTCGAGAAGAACTTCTTTATTTCTCCACCACACCATATGTTTTGACCACTCTTTAAAATCGTCTCATTGAGAAGATTCTAATGAGTGTTCACAACATAGGGTTGGGTGGGAAGTTTGTTTTGACTGTTGGCTGTTTAAATTAAGATGAACGTCACGCAGAAAATGTGAGCCTTCTGCATAATTTTAACCATACATCAAAATGTCATCTGTCTCGGCCCCTTTTTACTTCATAACTTCATATCATATAAACGCCTTTCCACGCCCATATAAACAGAGAAGACCCGGGACAGACGGTTCATGTAGGAGCTTTCTGATCAGCTTCTGCTTTGTTTTCCTATGTGATAGTTGTAACACATTTCTTTATTCATTATACCATTGTAGGAATTCAGCTAACTGATATTCAGAATCTTAACATTTCGTATTAGATATTCTCAAGGTAAAGGATTAAAGATTTTCATTAGTACTAATTTTAACATCCGATTTCGAGCGGTTTACAGTTGTTCATGTACATTGACTTCCCGTGCCCTTTTTTGCACCATTAACTTTTAGCAAACTAACGACAAATCCATGATTACATGTGTAAGCAGATTAGATCAGATGAGAGGCTTCCACCACTAGTAATCAGGTTCCCATTTGATTGAACCTTGGTCGCACTTTTTTTAAATGATGCAAGAAAACACAATTTGAAGAGGATTTGTCTACTTACAAAAATATTGGATAAAAGGGGAATTATATAAACTGGTTTAACCACCCATTTAATCAGCCTCTTGTTAGGTTTCATGTAATGACCGCTGTAGCAATATCTCATGTCGCTCTTTTATTCGGTTGTTGAATCCGTTTGTGTAGACGAGTTTGAAATTTAACCCTTCTCGACATTTACAAGTAAAAACAAAATAAGTACAGACTGAACTGTTACCCACCAACTCTCTCTCTCTCTCTCTCTCTCTATCAGTGTGTCTGTTTGTCGGTCTATCTCTGTCTGTCTCTGTCTGTCTATGTCTCTCTTTCTTTCTATCTCACTGTCCCTGTATGCCGCACTCTATTTCTACCCCCCCTCTCTAGCTCTCTCTTTCTGTCTGTCTCTGTATTTCTGTCGTCTATCTGTGTCTATCTGTCTACCTGACTGAATGTCTGTCTAATGTATGTTTGTCCGTCTCTCTATATGTCTATCTGTCTGTCTGCCTCTGTTTCGGTCACTGTCTGTGTGTGTGTCTCTCTCTGTCTGTGTGTCTCTCTCTTTATTTATGTTTCTATGTCTCTGTTTATCCATATCTCTCCCTTCTCTCTGCCTCCGCCTCCCTTTCCATATGTCTGTCTGTCTGTCTGTCTGTCTGCCTGCCTCTCTCTCTCTGTCTCTCTGTCTCTGTCTCTCTGTCTCTCTGTCTCTCGCTCTGTCTCTCTGTCTCTGTCTGTATGTCTGTCTCTCTCTCTGTCTCTCTCTCTCTGTCCGTCTGTCTCTCTCTCTGTCTGTCTGTCTCTCTCTGTCTCTCTGTCTCTCTGTCTCTCTGTCTCTCTCTCTCTTTCTCTCTCTATCTCTATCTCTCTCTCTCTCTCTCTCTCTCTCTGTATGTCTGTCTCTCTGCATTATTTTATGATCAAAATAGTATGCACGAAGAAAATGGTTATCTGAAGACAGCGAACAGCGAAAACTTGACAATTGATCTTTGCCTATGCTGTTTGTATTACTCTTGTACCCTTTATTCACGCGACTGTCGCAGAATATATATCGTTTTCAGAACATCTCTGTTACTTTTGCAATTTCACACTTGACATTTATGCCCATTTAATTGTCAGTATTGCCATTTGAGTGCAGATACCCAATACTTAAATTGTTCAAATTATCTTATACATGTACATTGTATCCACACACACCTATTACTTAAAATGTGTTTCGACTGCTGCAGTTGAATCGTCCTTGCACAAATAATTATACATATGTATAATTGTTGGATCTATGTCTATGGTTGACAAGTTGTACATGATAAACACACGGGCGAACGTAGCGCTTGACTCAATGAATATTATATATGAAATAATATTAAATAACCTTTTGCTCAATAATTACGCCCTTGTACGCCTTAGACCCAGATCAGACGACTCCTATATAAAGGAGCCGTCTGATCTAGGTCTGCTCTGTTTGCTTTTGATATTTATACAGATATAGTCATCGGTAAGGGTTGACCTCTGCCCAGCTAACCGCGACTTACGACGTATTTGCAAACAGCTTGCATCAAGATGAGACGCCTAGAAACTCGACGTCTCAACAGAATGCAAGCTGCCTGACAGTTACGCAATAGTTTCCTCAAACACTTGCGTCATGTCAGTGTTTTCTCGAAAGCTTATTTTAATCGGGTGTACAAAAAAACCTCTCTATAACGGCCACTAAATTGTGTTAGTTAGTTGGTATTTAGGGCAGGTGATTGCTTAAAGCAAGGTGAAAGTAAACCAGAACGCTCCTATAGGAGCGTTCTGTTTTACTTTCACCTTGCTGTAAGCAGCCACCTGCCGTTAACACAAACTATTTGATACAATTTGATGGCCGTTATAGGGAGATTTACTGTAGTCAAAATGGAGCATTTTTTAATTTGAGCAGACATTAGTTCTATACAGCAGGATAACGAGTAACTGTTTACCTCGTACTAACACTTAAATTTCGCACCTGGCTCATATAAAACGGCTCATACAGCAGTCTAATATGATTATGAAATTATATAGATCTTACTCAACAATGTTTGCGAAAGTCAGACTATCATATGTTCATATACCACATCAAAACTTCAGCTGAGAAATACGTATTTTATAAATATATCTTACATGAATATTTAAGATGGTAAAATGTTATGATAATGGTTAGATTGCGATAGAACCTCTCTTAACCCTTCTCTTGTTGAATTTTAAAATACATTTCTCCTTCTTTACCCATGTCCTGTTGTATAATTACATATATCTTCACTGTCTACTAGTATTTCGCTGTGCAACCACTGCTGTGGAGTGCACTGGTTGCACAATCAACTTGTGAATAGTGCAGACCCTGATAAGACAGCTCCTGCATGAGCTGTCTCATCTGGGTGTTCACTATTTACAGGTAGGTATATTGACGTGAATAGCAAGCGAAGGGTTAAGTGACCAATGCCCATGCTTTAGCAACTAATACCCAGGGTGCCATTATTTCTTACATAAGTATTCAAGGAGAATAAGGTTATATGGCTATAATTACACCGCATCTGTAAATGGCCTGGCTATATATACAAGTTACTCGACCTATCACATCGATCCAAGAGGGGTTGTGTTAAAGCTAGCGTGTTAAGAGTACATTAAATAATATTCTTAGCCTAGTAGTTAAGGTTGAAAGACTTTGGACTGCTTTTGTTACAGGTAGCCGTAATGCATATCCCAATCTTAATGAGTAATCATATAACAGAACCCCAGATAAGATGCGTAAATTAAAACATATCCAAGAATAACTTCATTTTTTTCTCCGCTAAACTCTAGCGTTGTGACCATTCGTTAGGATCGTGGAGATAGGATGAGTTTAGTATGTGTGTGCGCACCTTTATCTGTTGCTCTGATATGTTATACAGTAAAACCTCTCTATAACGGCCAGTAAATTATGTTAATTAATTGGTATTTAGGCAGGTGGTTGCTTAAAACAATGTGAAAGTAAAACAGAACGCTCCTATAGGAGCGTTCTGTTTTACTTCCCCCTTGCTTTAAGCATAGGAACGTTCTGTTTTACTTTCAGCTTGCTTTATAATTCAGTGGCCGTTATAGAGAGGTTTTATTGTAATACATTATATGTTATACGATATATGATAGGTATCTATTAGCTGGAGTTTAACATCATGGCCTATGAAACATTGGTAAACTAGTCATGGCAGAGACTGTAGAATCAGCCGTATGTCGCATGTAATATGCAAATAGAGCAGATCTTTCTGATCAGAGAAGTGTGTGTACCGGGTATAAGCGTCTTTATCATGATAAGGGTTTACAGTAGAACCTGTCCTAAGCGGTCGCCAAAAAGAGGTCTAATTATCATGGATATGTAAGGCAGGTGGTAGTTTAATGCAGGTCTAAAGCAATGAGGCTTTCTGTATTACTGTTGCCCTGCATTAAGCAATCACTTACATTTCAAGACGCATATGTTCAATAAATGAATGGATGCTTAGGACAGGCTCAGCTGTTCTAATGCGACCACATACATTATTAACACAGCAGTCTGTAAAACTAGGTCATATCTTCCTAAAGGCTTGATCGAATCGAAAGTAGTCAAAAATGAAACAAATCCAAATTGAAGCAGATATTATCTTTACGAGTTACAAGCTTAATTAACCCTTCGCTTGCTATTCACGTCAATATACCTACACGTACCTGTAAATAGTGAAGATCCAGATCCTGCAGGAGCTGTCCCATCAGGGTCTGCACTATTTACAAGTTGATTGTACAACCAGTGCACTCCACAGCAGTGATTTCACAGCGAAATACTTGTACACAGTGAAGATATATGTATTTAATGTAAGTGTACTTTATATTTCCAGAGGTCCAGATCAGATGCGTAAGTTTCAATATTTTCAAGAATAACTCCTTTATTTATCCACCAAACCCTTTACTGTAACTACCCTTTAGACTGTCTCGAAGAGATGATTCTAAAGACTGGTCAAAGTATAGGGATTGGTGCGAAGATGACTAGGTTAGTATATCGGTACGCTTCTTTATCCTTAGCTCTGTATACTTCCCGAAGCCTTTTACTGAAATGATAAAAACTGCAATAACCGAATTCAGTTTCCTCTCTTTTCCAGAAAGGAATTATAAGAAGACATGTCTGTGTCTACTTTGTCAAACGGAATATTGGCCCAGCTTACGTAACGGCGTCTCTGGCCTTGTTCCTGTTAACATGGATTTTAATATATACGGAAATGGCGCATGACAACAGACGACTGGATCAATCGGTTGAGTACAAAACTAGTACACTGGAATCTATGAATAACCAGTTGGTGGGAGAAGTTCTTAGCAAACCAATTAAAACACCAGATATAGGTGAGACGAAGAACGGAACTTCAAACCATTTAAATAACGATGTAAACATAACAAATGAAGACATATCTGTTTTTAGACTACCTCCGGCCTGTTCCTACAAAAATCATTCCGACAAAAAATTATATAACCTTTTGTTAGATGCTAACGAACTTGAAAATTCTTTTTCTAAAGGCAGGCTCGTACGGGATATCTCATGCAGATCATTGTTTGAAAACAACGAAACTGCAAATTTAGATATTCTTATGTTCATGAGAAACGTAAAGCGCAAAAGCATATCAAATTCTGATTATTATCGAATGTTGAGAGACTGTAAACAATTTAGACTGGAAAGAGGCTACCCCAGTTCTTCATTCACTGAAACTGAGAGAGACTTTCCGCTGGCATTTAGCATTTTATTTTATAGTGGTGTAGAGCAAATGGAACGCCTATTACGATCAATATATCGCCCTCACAATGTATATTGTATACACGTGGACTCAAAGACTAAGGACGATGATAAGACTATCGTTAGAACATTGGCGTCTTGTTTCCCAAATGTGTTCGTCGCGTCAAAATCTGTTGACGTACAGTGGGGAAAATATACGGTCTTGGAAGCTGACCTTATTTGCATGAAAGAGTTGTGGGCGTACCCGAATTGGCGGTATTTCATTAATTTGACAGGACAGGAGTTTCCACTGAAAACTAACCTAGAACTGGTGCAGATTCTCCGAGCGATGCAGTGGGCAAATGTGGTGGACGGGACCTGGGTTAGGTAGGCAGCTTTAGAAGAGTTTTGTGCACAACTGTTGTAACTACACGGTCTAACGTTTATTCCCATATTAACACTTTCCTTCATACAACCACATGTTCATGCATTTGCAAACAGAGTAGACCCAGATTAGACGGATCATTTGGATCTGCTCTGTTTGATTCTGACATTTTATGGATATGTTTGTCTATTTTCTAAAATAACTACAGTCTACCACCTTCCTTATTTCATTATAACAATTTTCCCATGAATATTCAGTATGTATTGAAATGTGCAATAAATATAGAACAGGGAAATATTAAATCAAAACCACGTACATGTCATAATAATTAGATTCATATTGAAGACATTACTTTTGCTTGACCATTGCCCATCAAGACTGTCGAGGTACTGTAAACTCATCTAAAGGGACCACTATATGATCATATAAAGGTGGTTTCAAACGTAGGTTGTAGCTTAACGCAGGATGAAAGTAATTCAGACAGCTCCTGTAGGATTTTTCTGTATAGCCTTCGGTTAGTATTAAACTACCACCTGCATTGGGAGATTTTACTGTAGTTAATACAAAAACGGACTACTATAAAAATCAGTTTTCGAGTGAGTGACCTCCCTTGTCAATTTGTGTTATAATGTCCCGTGTTCTTTGGCGATCTCATGTGCCCGTTTATTATGTAAGATAGGCGACGATGTTGTGACTATAATCACTCATTGTCGGATAACTGGTCACTGACTCCTTTACCTCTTGAATGTTCGTTAAGAAATAATGAATATATGCATATTAATTAGCTGAAATTTAGCAGTATTTGTTAGTATTTCTTATCATGGCAGAGACAGCAGAAACATAATATGTTACTGTATAATCAATCAGAGCATACCCTAATCGGATAATTTCTACAGGAGTCGTCTGATCTGGGTACACACTGCAAGTGTGTAAAAGTCGGTTATTATAAGTAAAGGGTTAAACCATGTTTTACAATGTTATCTTATTATACAGGGCCCGTGCAAATTACTTTTCACGTTGGCTGAAATCACAAAGACCACCCCCACACAACATACGACCGATTAAGGGTTCCGTACACGTGGTCATCAATAGGGACTTCGTCGACTTTGCCCTACACGACTACAGGAGTAAGGATTTCCTGGTGTGGCTGAACGGGACCGACATTCCCGATGAATCCTTCTTCTCTTCATTGAACCACAACACCCATCTTTCCATCCCAGGATCTTTTCTAGGTAACAATATAGATGTAGCTAGCAGTACGCACTTACGCACGTTTCATAATAGTCAATCTTGAATGTGAAATCATTATTTTTATGGTCAAAATGGAACAAAAATATAAAGCTAATGGGGTGGGCTTTGATAAACGTCCAGTCTTGTCATGTAAGCTTTAACTAGTTCCCTCACATTGACGTCTTTGTAAAACTCACCTTTTTAAAACATTGTGAGAAATCGAGCATTTGATCCCATGGTTTCAAAACTATAAACTTCTAAATTTTCCGGAGAGCGTGCACCAAAGACCTCTATAGTCACAATGCTTACACTTGGATTCAGCTCCGTTCGCGGATATTTGCGAGAGGTGCGTTTATCCGGTAAAGATAGTCATTACCAAGGTCATAGTTAGACATATTTCTTTGCCGTTACACAGGGCTGCGTAAATAAGCATTGTAAGATAAGGTTGAGCTCATCAAGTAGACCGAGATTTCTCAACCAAATTACAAAAAGTACAAAAATGAGTCATGCAGGAAATACCACATACAGAACAAACACTCGCCCGAACAGCAACACAAGGAAACAGCAAATGTACATGGGTAGAAAAAACAACAAGAGACGCACAAAGACAAAACAAACATTCAATAGGAGGAAGATGGAAGTACCGCCTTGGAACGGTCAGTGACAAAAGTCACCGGGGGTTTAAACCGGTTTATGGGCGCCCAACCTCACCCTTATTCCATCCCCATCCTAAAAGACAAACAGTGTAAATAAACGTATCCCCTCTCCGACTAATCTACAACAACCGCGACAGCAAATACAGTGGTAAAGTGCATGTATAACAAAAAAACATTTAATTGAACATACTGTATCCACCTATCGCTAGTGTACTCAATGATTGAGCTGCAAACAGAGTAACTGTAGAAAAGTAATAAAGGGTACGACAAAAATGAAATAGTACAGATATCCGACGTTCTCCTTCCATTTCTGGATTTAAGAGGTCGCCTTCATAGAGTACTAAACCTTTCTTGTCGGCGTACATGCAAAGAGGCCAGCGTGATTGCCAACTGTAAAAGGGTTCACAACCAAACATGCAGTATGTTGTAATAATACAGGATCATATCCCTTTTTAATGAATTGTTTTATATATTTGATGAACAAAGTGAGAAAATGGGTATGTCCAATAATTCTACGAAGTTTGTAAATCACATCACCATAAAATTCAGGATGTGAAATACCGTGTCGCAAAAGTACCTTGAGATTACATTTGTACTTGCCAATAAGCGAGAGATTTCGATAGTAAAATTTAGAGAAAGTTTTTCTTAGTTTATGGTATCTATATCCTTGTTTAAGCAGTTTTTCAGTTAAAATGAGATTTCGACTGTTAAAATCGTCAATAGATGAACAAGCTCTAGCAAAACGAATAAGTTGAGATATATAAACCCCGTAAGATGGAGCACGGGGAACATCCCCGTCAAGATGAGGAAAATTTACAATATTAAAATCAAAATCATCTCTTTTGTCATATATTTTAGAAGAAATCATTCCATTATTAATTTTAAGGTCTAGGTCAAGAAACGCTGCATAATTGTCGGACGGGTTAGCTTTATTCAATTTGAGTTCTTTAGGATAAATTGTAGGAATCAGAGCATTAAAGAAAGGGTTATCTAAGTTAAAAATATCATCCAAATATCGACAAGTATCATTGAAGGCTTTTATAACATCTTCTTGTGATTGAGGATTCAAACTCAACATGAAATCTCTCTCATAGCAGTACAAAAACAAATCTGCGACAAGTGGTGCACAATTCGTACCCATGGGAATACCAATTACCTGACGGTATATAGCATTCCCATAACGTACAAATATGTTGTCCAAAAGAAAGGTTAGTGCTTCGCAAACTTCTGAGCAAGTCCAATTGGTGTAATACTTCATTTGCTCGTCAGTAAAGAAAGCTTTTTCAGCATTACATGCCAAGAATGATGTTTTTTCTCGGGCAAATACTTTCTGGATCAAGTTAGTAAGCTTATCCTTAATTAAAACATGAGGAAGAGTTGTGTACAGAGTAGAAAAGTCGTACGTGCTTACAGTGGATGCAAGATACCTTTTGTTCTTAAGTTTGTTTAAGACTTCTGAAGAGTTCTTAATAGACCAGAAGAGATTTATTCCAGAATTTTCATAAGTCTTATCACAGTAAAATTTTAAATGTTCCTTTACCTTCGTTAAGCAAGAAGTCAAAAGTATAGACAATTTAGTAGTTGTACATGAACTAGAATTTGCAATGAAACGCGCTTTATATGGTTTTTTATGTAGTTTTGGTAACCAATACATAGTAGGAAGTTTATGTTGTGTAATTTTAATATCGGTTCCAAATTGTTCACACTTTTTGACATGGTCTGAAATGATGGTCTTTTCGTCAGTGGTAACTGAAATGTATGACTTGGTATTAGTAATTTCCTGCTTCAAGACATCGATATAATGTAATCGTCAAATAATAATCACATTATTTGATGCCTTATCAGCAGGAACAAAAACGTATTTTGAATGGAAATCCTGCAAACCCTTTTTAAGATGTCTAAATGAAGTTCTAGGTTTAGGTGGAAGAAGGTGTTTATTAGAGCTGTAAAAGGAAATGCGTTTATCAATTATATCAAAAATTAGTTTTTTCCAACAAGAAAGGGCAGTAGACTCAACATGTTCTCTTCGACACCATTTAATACTAAAATTTTGTAAAGCCTCCGCAATCTGAACTCGACAAGAGTTAAAATCTATCAAGGATGGTATTCTATATTTGGGACCTTTATTCAAAAGAGATCGTAGACGTTTATCTTTAATTATCTCAAAATTACCAGTAATCACATGACCAGCCGGAGAATAGCAAAATTTTGAGGTGGCGCAATCTCAATTATCAGGAATATTATCATTAATATTAAGGTCGGCCACAATTTTATTGTAGTTGAAAATTGTATTTCTGATGGGTTTGTTATATTTGTAGCAGATGATAGGTGGTTCTGTATTTTTAAAGTATTTAGGAATAGTGTCAATTACATTTTTGTCTCTAAAAATACTTTGTAGGTCAATAAAATCAATACCTTTATTAATAAAAGGAATTTTCAAGAAGAATCTTTGGTGTTCAGATAATTTGTCGATGTGCGGTCTGAGAACATGTAGAGTAAAGCTTTGTATCAAACTAGCAGTTCCTATGAGAGGATCTGATCGAAAAATAATTTTATCGGCTTGCTCGTCAATTTCTTTTAATGAACATATAGATAAGGAGGAAAGTCTAGAAAGCATGGCATGTTTACCCGAAATTAGGCGTAAAGTATGTAGATCAAGAAGAGTCAATTTCAAACGAGATTTTCGTTTAACATTACCATTCTTGCGAATGCCATGCGATCGAGATTTGCGTTTTCTAATAGAAAAAATTGAAAAAATATCTATATCTGGTTCTTTTGAAATATTTCCAGTCTGGTAAATATTATCATTCAGTCCTAAAGGAAAAGGTGTTTGCAATTTTTTGATCCAATTTAATTCAGATATAAATCTAGCTTTCGATTTAAAGCTACTAGTCGCCTCCTTATCGTATGTTATATGCTCAACAATTTGTACTAAAACATCTTTAAAAGAATGGCCAGATTTCCGAAAGTGTTGGTATAAAAAATTGTTTAGTTTACGATTTCGACACTGATATGCATGCTCACGAAATCGAGTTTTCAAAGCACGTCCTGTTTGTCCTACGTACTGTATACCGCAACTAGGCGCGTTTCAAGTTAAAACATAAATAACGTTAGTAGTAGTACAATCAACGTCTGAGTTTATCTTGACATTAAATGTTCTACCATTAACTGTAGATTTTATAGTGGAATTACAAGAAATGTTACTACAACATATGCACCTCTTAGCAAAGCACTTTTGGATAATTGGATACACTCTGTGTCGTCTGCATAAGGACCGTTTACGAATAGAAGAAACATTTTGGATAACAGATTTTAAAGGTGAAAGTACAACTCTTGGTCCATTGAAAAAACATTTATTAATAGAAAGAGATGGTATGTGAAAAGATGAAGCCGACTGAAGATTAAGTTGTTTTAAACGAACAAAAGGTTGAAGGGAAGAGAAATTAGAAATATTTCTGGGTACTTGTACAGACGACACAGATTGCATATTTAAAGCTTTTAGTTCTATTCGAGGTATTTTAACTTTATTCATATTGGAAAGTGATAGAGGGGCACCTGTATTGTGTTCAACAACACGTCAATTACATAAGTGTAGCTACCAAGTGCATCAAATTGTTGGTGAACACAACACCTACCACGAGGTGCATGACATACTTATGATGATGTAAGAGGCGAATGAGAGTTGTGTATGTTACTTGCATATCCTGCAAGAGAATGATAACAACATCGATTACGTGTACGGGGAGACTTTTTACGGCCACCACACGGCACAAGCAACACTGTTGTGATAATAAAAGTACAAAAATGAGTCATGCAGGAAATACCACATACAGAACAAACACTCGCCCGAACAGCAACACAAGGAAACAGCAAATGTACATGGGTAGAAAAAACAACAAGAGACGCACAAAGACAAAACAAACATTCAATAGGAGGAAGATGGAAGTACCGCCTTGGAACGGTCAGTGACAAAAGTCACCGGGGGTTTAAACCGGTTTATGGGCGCCCAACCTCACCCTTATTCCATCCCCATCCTAAAAGACAAACAGTGTAAATAAACGTATCCCCTCTCCGACTAATCTACAACAACCGCGACAGCAAATACAGTGGTAAAGTGCATGTATAACAAAAAAACATTTAATTGAACATACTGTATCCACCTATCGCTAGTGTACTCAATGATTGAGCTGCAAACAGAGTAACTGTAGAAAAGTAATAAAGGGTACGACAAAAATGAAATAGTACAGATATCCGACGTTCTCCTTCCATTTCTGGATTTAAGAGGTCGCCTTCATAGAGTACTAAACCTTTCTTGTCGGCGTACATGCAAAGAGGCCAGCGTGATTGCCAACTGTAAAAGGGTTCACAACCAAACATGCAGTATGTTGTAATAATACAGGATCATATCCCTTTTTAATGAATTGTTTTATATATTTGATGAACAAAGTGAGAAAATGGGTATGTCCAATAATTCTACGAAGTTTGTAAATCACATCACCATAAAATTCAGGATGTGAAATACCGTGTCGCAAAAGTACCTTGAGATTACATTTGTACTTGCCAATAAGCGAGAGATTTCGATAGTAAAATTTAGAGAAAGTTTTTCTTAGTTTATGGTATCTATATCCTTGTTTAAGCAGTTTTTCAGTTAAAATGAGATTTCGACTGTTAAAATCGTCAATATATGAACAAGCTCTAGCAAAACGAATAAGTTGAGATATATAAACCCCGTAAGATGGAGCACGGGGAACATCCCCGTCAAGATGAGGAAAATTTACAATATTAAAATCAAAATCATCTCTTTTGTCATATATTTTAGAAGAAATCATTCCATTATTAATTTTAAGGTCTAGGTCAAGAAACGCTGCATAATTGTCGGACGGGTTAGCTTTATTCAATTTGAGTTCTTTAGGATAAATTGTAGGAATCAGAGCATTAAAGAAAGGGTTATCTAAGTTAAAAATATCATCCAAATATCGACAAGTATCATTGAAGGCTTTTATAACATCTTCTTGTGATTGAGGATTCAAACTCAACATGAAATCTCTCTCATAGCAGTACAAAAACAAATCTGAAAGTCTAATAATAATATCTGAACAATACCAACGTAACTCTACTGGTGTATCAATTATTGCTGGCAACGCAATGTATTTAGAGTACCAAGTGTTGCTACTTTATTGAAATGCTATTTAACTATATCCGCATTGTGTAACAAACACTCTTCATTCAGCGCGCAGATTCATAAACATGTAATTTATATATTTATAGACTTCAACCATTTCATTGTCAGCATTGTTGTCTGCTGGATACATTTTCGTCTGCTTTAAGTTTTAGAGTGGGAGCTTGTTCAATTTCTTTATAAAAAGATAACCAGTGTCAAACATTTTGGATCCTGCTGAGACACCGAGTTACTCGGCGTCTCATCTGGATCCAAACTGTTTGCACATATCACAGATCCGTCGTCATGACACTGAAGGGGTTACGTATGCTAAGTGTGCAAGCTTATCCTTTTATACTCTAAGGAGTATGGTATTTTCTGTTCGTCTGTTTATTTTACAGACAACCATTTTGTCTGGCATTAAACTAGCATGATTGATCCGTATGTGGTATGTGTATTCTTTTACTCTTAAGAGAAGCCTTTTGACACATTTGTAAACAGAATAGACCCAGATCAGACGGTGACTACAGGAGTCGTATCTAAGATCAGGATCTACTCCGTTTGCTTATAAAATATCTTAGGACTAATTATATACTATTTGGCATTGCTAGGTATTGACTTATCTATATACCAGGATAAAATTATTAGTGATTTAATGCTTATAATGTCTACAATGAATAACCATGGAGTAAAGGCTAATTGACAATTGAGTCATTAATGTCATTTGCCAACAGTGTATACCCAGATGAGAAGGCTCCCAGAGGAATCCACTCATCAGGGTCTGCATGTTGCAGTTATCAAACAAGAAACCCCTGAATATTCACGGAAAGCTTGACCTATTTGGATTTAAATATTCAACTTTGAAAGTGTTAGTATGCACCCAGATCACCCAGATCACAAGAGCACATAACTATCACCATAGGTGATACAAAGGTTACATAGTTTTACGTAAGTTGGAACCTCTCCTTACTAAGGACACCTTTCTAGTTCGCTAAA
Organism: Azorinus chamasolen; assembly: GCA_963576725.1. Taxonomy (NCBI): domain Eukaryota; kingdom Metazoa; phylum Mollusca; class Bivalvia; order Cardiida; family Solecurtidae; genus Azorinus; species Azorinus chamasolen. The sequence continues at coordinate 59,211,524 of OY755249.1, forward strand.
AAAACCTACACACTTGGTGTCAAAACAAGTTATTGGTATTCCTATGGGTACGAATTGTAAAGCACTGATCACATATTTGTTTTATACTGCCATGAGAGAGATTTCATTTTAAGTTTGAACCCGCAACCCCAAGAAGATGTTATAAAGGCATTCACTGAATATTCTCAATATTTGGATATTTTCAACATAGATAACCGTTTCTTTGAAGTTATAATTCCTACCATTAATGCAAAAGAACTTAAAATGAATAAAGCTAACGCTTCTGACACTTATGCCACTTGTCTTGATCTAGACCTTTTTGATGTTAATATTGTAAATATATCTCATCTTGGTGGAGATACATGTATTCCCCGTGCCCCATCTTATGGGGTTTACATATCTCATCGTATTCGTTTCGCTAGAGCGTGTTCTTCTGTTGACGATTTTAACAGTTGCAACATCATTTTAAGGATATAGATATCATAAAGTAAGAACAACATTCTCTAAAATTTACCATTGAAGGCTAGTATAAGTGTAATAGGTGCTCCTGTGACACGGTATTTCATATCCATGAATTGTATGGTGATTGTATGGTGATGTGATTTACAAATTTCGTAAAATTATTGGGAATTTTCTCACTTTGTTTATCAAATATGTTAAACATTTTATTCAAACGGGATATGATCCTATAATACCACAACATTCTGCATGTCTAATTGTCAAGTGAACCCCTTTACAGTTGGCAATCATGTACGCCGACAGGAAAGCCTTAGTGTCATATGAAGACGCCCCTCTTAAATCCAGAAACGGAAGGAGGACTTCAGACCTCAATCTCGTTTTGTCGTACCCTTTATTACTTTTCTACAATTATTGTGTTTGCAGCTCAGTCAACGAGTACACTAGCGATAGGTGGATTAAGTTTGTTTCACTTAAATAAGTTTTCGTTTTACCTTGAATTTACCACTTTATTTGCCATCGTTGTTGCTGCTGTTGTAGTTTAGTCGGAGAGGAGGTATGTTTATTTGCACCGTTTGTCATTTAGGATTGGGATGGACTATGTGTGAGGTTGGGCGCCACTAAACCGGTTAACCCCTCCCCACCCCCAGTGACAGTTGTCGCTGCCCGTTCCAAGGCGACACTCCCATCTTTCCGCTATTGATTGTTTAGTATGTCTTTATGCGTCTCGTTGTGTCTTTTGATATGCGTGTACATTTACTGTTTTGTGTCGTGGTGCTGTTCGGTCAGCTGTGTGTTTTATATGTGGTGTTTCTTGCATGATGATTTTATACATGTACTTACCGCTTCTGGTGATTCGAATGATAGTAAAATCCCTCTAATGCGACCACCTAAAAGAGGCATATTTCTTAGTCGTAAGGCAGATTGAAGTTTTATGCTTGGCGAAAGTATTTCAGAAGGCTCCTATATAAGCTTTTGGAATAACGTTTATTCTGCATTAAGAAGGTAACTACATTTAAAGTCACCCATGTGTGTTTTAAAAGGGATCGCTTTAGAGACGTTGTGCTGTAAATTATATCGATTGCGATTCTGGTTTCAGAGGGACATAAGCACTTCCTGGTATGTTGCTATAGGAATTGAAAGCAAATAGGCGCTGTTTAACAGCTTTTGAGTTGCCATGTGAGGCACTGGTACACAATGTTATTTTATCCATCTGCACTCTGAGCTATTCTTGCTGGATTCAATATTAACCCTTCGCTTGCTATTCACGTCAATATACCTACCTCTAAATAGTGAATACCCAGATGAGACAGCTCCTGCAGGAGCTGTCTCATCAGGGTCTGCACTATTTACAAGTTGATTGTGCAACCAGTGCACTCCACAGCAGTGATTGCACAGCGATATACTTGTACACAGTGAGGATATATGTAATTATACAACAGGGCATGGGTAAAGAAGGAGAAATGTATTTTAAAATTCAGCAAGCTAAGGGTTAAATCTTCTGTTAAGGGACACATTATCAAAGAGCCAAAAAAGTTGAACTCTGATGAGACGTCGATTTACTCGGTAACACATCTGTATCCAAACTGGTTGCAAAGGTTATCACACACTCGCAACTAGAGAACTGAAGATTAACCCTTCTCTTGCTCAATTTTAAAATACATTTCTCCTTCTTTACTCATGCCCTGTTGTATAATTACATATATCTTAACTGTGTACAAGTATTTCGCTTTGCAATCACCGCTGTGGAATGCACTGGTTGCACAATCAATTTGTAAATAGTGCAGACTCTGATGAGACAGCTCCTGCAGGAGCTGTCTGATCTGGGTCTTCACTATTTACAGGTAGGTATATTGACGTGAATAACAAGCGAGGGGTTAAGTCACACAGTCATACTGCCTGACGTTTTCAATCTAAAACACAGTGTACAGCAACTATGGTACCAATAGTGACCTATGCAAAACTGTTTTAATTCAGTCCAGGCTATTTCCGATTTAACGTGTGAATGTGGGGGAAACGAATATACAAGACATTTGCAAATGGTGTAAACCCAGCTCAAATGCCTTCTGAGAGAGGCCTTTGATCAGGATCAGTCCTGTTTGTAATAACAATCAATGCTGTCAGTGGAAACGTTTGATAAAACCCTTTGTTTAATTAGTATTCAGAAAGGGAAGGGTCAGTTATCAATTATTCTGGAGATTAAGCTTATGAAACGTTCTACGCCATACAGCTGTGAGCAATAATACATGCGCATCGTATGGAGACATTTATATAATAACCGCGCCAATGAGTCAGTCAATGTAAATACACACACAAAAGATACATTAATTTGTTTTCTGTTTCCATCTATCAAACTTCTAAATGTGAAACTGAAATTACTTAAGATGTTGCTTTGAGATTGACTTCAGTAATTCCACGATTTCGCAGGTACCATGCATAGCAATTACCTATAAGGAATATTGCAGTATACGACACTTGCTTGCCGAAGGAAGAGGTTCATCCTAAGGCGGTGTCTCGTTCGTACAAACTTGCTCCTTTGTCCTTCTACGCATGGCGAGAATGCAACTCTAACTTACAGATCATGTTGAGATATATGCTGTTTGATTTCAAATGATGTTCCATGCTATTTGCAACAACTGATACAGTAAAACCTCTCTAAACCTGCATTCTAATAGAGACGATTTTAGACACGTTTAGGCAGGTGGCTGCAGGTTGATAATCAAGCAGAAAGCTCCTCTAATGTGAGAATGTGGAGAGGTTTCATTGTATTCCCTATTAGAAGTGACAGTATTAGTTAAGCCACTACATGGCCACACAAAAAACGTTTCGTGTTACTAAGAATGCATTAAGAATTTGTAAATGCATTATCTGGTAGAGAAGAAGCGCAAACCCATGTTTGCTAGATATAGTGGTTTCTTTATCTGTAACATCACCCTGACCCCGAGCTTTGTCTCTGACACAGTGACAGATCTGAGTATTTACACTGGCATTCCGCTTTGTTTCTGACGCTCTGTCAGGTCTGTATCTTTACTCCGATCCGTCGCTTTGTTTCTGACACTCTGTCAGGTCTGTAATTTTACTCTGATCCGTCGCTTTGTTTCTGACACTCTGTCAGGTCTGTAATTTTACTCTGATCCGTCGCTTTGTTTCTGACACTCTGTCAGGTCTGTAATTTTACTCTTATCCGTAGCTTTGTTTCTGACACTCTGTCAGGTCTGTAATTTTACTCTTATCCGTCGCTTTGTTTCTGACACTCTGTCAGGTCTGTAATTTTACTCTGATCCTTCGCTTTGTTTCTGACACTCTGTCAGGTCTGTAATTTTACTCTTATCCGTCGCTTTGTTTCTGATGCTCTGCCATGTCAGTATCTTTACTCCGATCCCTCGTTTTGTTTCAGACGCTGTTTCTGGTCTGTATATCTACCCTGATCTGCCGTTTTGTCACTGACGCTCTCTCAGGCCTGTATCCTTACCCGCCGCTTTGTCGGTTTGTCTCGACTCGACTATGTCTTATCTTTGCCCGGATCTGCCGTCTGATCTCTTTCGCTCTATCTGATCTGTATATCTGACCTGCCGCGTCGTGTTACACTCTGTAAAGGTCTGATACGGTACTTTTCGGACGCTCTGTCTGATCAGTATATATGGCCTGTCGCTTTGTGTCTCACTCTCTAACAGGTCTGATGGTTTTGTCTCTGACGCTCTATTAACTCTGATACGTGATTTGTCACTGGTGTCTTAGACTGTTTAACTCATTTCTTCACATAGCATGTAAAGTTAATTCATTCTGCAATATGTGCATACACTAGACTGATCCATTTTTGTTATGTAATTCTTTGAATACAGGTGATTCAGAGGAATACCCTCAAAAGCCGTCATTCTCGAGGTATAAAAACTGGGAACTAGGTCATGGCGTTTGGACCCGAAGCTGCTCGGGAAAGTTCGTGCGGAACATATGTGTGCTCGGCATTGGCGATCTTCACCGACTGAAGGATGACATTGGTCTCTTCGTGAACAAGTTCCATCTAGATTTTCAGCATTATGCATTTGACTGCATTGAAGAATTAATGTACAACAGAACGAGGGACCAGTACTTGAACAGGGAACATATTGATGTGTCATTGTATTCAAAACTGGACCAGGTTCGACGTCGCTATATCAAACCATAGACACACAACAGCTTTGAAGAGACTATAGTGACATGTTAAGTGCGACCTTCAACATCATGGCGAACTCTATGTCATAGAGACAGGTACTATTCTAATGCAGGACGAAACATATGCAGGAATCTTCTACAGGAATTGTCTGCAATATGTTCGCCCAGTATTAACCATTTACTCCGTAAATACGTATTTCTACGCCTTTGCAAACAAACAAAGTTTTCTGTGTTCATGTGCTATTGTAACCATTAATCCTAATAGTATATATATTTCCTACATGAATATCTATGGAATATGGATTAGTATGGGGTAACGGGTTAAGCAGCCACCGACTTTCGTTCAGAATCATAGTTTCTCCGTGAATATGCCTTTTCGTAGACGGGATAGAAAATATTACCCGACAGCCAGCGGCATCGGACTGTCATTGTTGTGTATATACATGTGGCAAATCATATTTGACCATACTCAAATGAAAGCTTCCAAAAAGATTATAGTTAATAATCCATCATTTGTACTATTATATAACAAGGCTTATTCGTTTCGATTTTCCCATAAGTTTGATGCATACAACCTGGTAAGATGTTTAATAATCTATATTAAATTTGCATTTCAGTGATAGATATAGTTTGATTGGCAACATAGAAAGAAATCCGAATTTGGTTAAGTTGCTTAACTCTTTCCTTCATATAAAGGGCATTTTCACGCACTTGAAAACAGAGTAGAGCCATATCAGGCGACTCCAGTAGGAGTTGTCTGATCAGGGTCTACTTTTTTAGCTAATTGAATGAAATATATAATTGTTTTCAGTTCCTGCCACGATATAAATCCAATGTTGATAATTGTCACTAATTATTCATATGATCATTACTTCTTACATAAATACTCAACAAGGAAAGGGTTAAGATTGCAAGTGAATACTACGAATGGGATTAAAAACGGAATTACTGAGGTGCTCAGGAATAAAACTAAATTTGTGAATATTCTCCTAGAAAGTCACACTCACTGATTATGTTCAGCGAAAGTCTGTACAAAGAAAGTGTTAAAAACAGTAAAAGCTGCAACAAATCACTGCTTATGTTCTGAACTCTGAGATTTAATATGTATTTCTATTTGAACCATTTATTCGGTTATCCCTCATCCTGATGAAACAAAGCTACATGTATAAGCATGGTCAGTTACAAATATTATGCCTATCCTGTTCGTTCAATATTTTTCAAAATCCATTGACTAACGAGTAACAAAAAGCTCCGATCCTGGTGAGTCGGACACCGCGTTGTGACGCCGCATAGACGTGTCGCCGCATCTGTAGACGTGTCGCCGCATAGACGTGTCGCCGCATCTATAGACGTGACCGGTTCGTTTACCCGGTGACTTGCAACGCATAGACAGGTCCGTTTATGCGGCTAAAAAGCACACTTGCGTCGCACAGACGATACCAAAATACATACAATTTAGCGAGTCTGTTTTACTATACCACCGTACTAGTTAAGTTGGTGGGAGAGAGAATATCGCAATCGGACTGTCATTCTGCTCATATGTCCGCCCGTCCGCTTGTATGTCTTTAGACACACATTATCTATAGGTCAAGGTTAAGGTGAGGTTTATAGTCTGGATCTATATAGGTATTCTCCCGACTTCACAATTTACGCCCTAAAGGGGCCGTCACACCATGGCGTTCTGTCAACGTTCTCTGAACATTTCAATCGTTCAATTTTTGAGCGTTCTAGAGTGAGGATGACACATATGGCGTGTGATAAACGTGTACCTAACGCATGACTAGCGTGTGTCTTACGCGCGAGAAGCGTGTAACAGCGACCAAGTAAGATACCCCTGAAAACCATTAGCGTGTGCTAGCGTGCCACTGACGCACAACACACGATCTGTGAACATTAGACGAGCGTGTTGAGCGTGTGACTAACGTGTGAATAACGACTGAATAGCGTTTTGACGTTCGTTTGACTTTAGTCACACGCTGCGTGCGTTAGGGGACCGTTCAGTGGTCGTTGACAGGTCGCCAGTGAGTCGTTCACTGTAAAGCAAACGATTAGTAACAACCAAGCAACGCTAGAGTAACGACTGACTAACGATATCCGAACGCGTACAACGCTCATCGAACGTTAGTAAAACGTTCCATTAACGTTCTTAAGCGTTCTTCAGCGTTTCAAATTAAACGTTGAAGAACGCTGGTCTCAGTGAGAACTTTTGTGCATGTTCAAAACTTTTTTTCCAGACCAGCGTTCTCCACCGATTCCCGGCGATCACCGACGTTCACTAGCGTTCACAAGCGTTCACACAACGCTCTTCTGGCGCTATCCCAGCGACCTTGGGCGACTACCAACGTTTACTCAAACGCCAGAGAACGCTGACCAGAACGTCATGGTGTGACGGGCCCATAATCACTGGGTTATTAGTCGGTCATTAACATTCGGCGCCTAAGGCAGCCCTGACACATTGGCTTATTTCCATCACAGGTACCCATTTATACACCTGGGTGGAGAGGAGCAAACGTAGCATGCATTTTGTGCTAAGAAACATTCCGACAGTCCAATGGCCCGATTCAAACCGGAGCCCCTCTAGTCCCAAGTCTAACGTCCCACTACTGAACCACCACTCCCATTAATTTTATACATAAACATGACCCAAACAAAATAAGATTTCATAAAAGCAAGTGTCTTTTTCAACGGATTTTATTCTCTTTTTTCAGAAACTGTTCGCTGGATGTTGAAAATAATTGCGCAAAAAAGTTTTCTTTTTAAGAAACAAAATGTAGTCCTAGTTCATTTTCTAGTTTCCGCATAAACCAAATTGATAAACTTAATTCAAGCGGACCATAATGATATACGAGAATACCCCCCCCCCCCGACAGAGAGAGAGAGAGAGAGAGAGAGAGAGAGAGAGAGAGAGACGGACATACTGACTGAGACAGAGAGAGAGAAAGAGGGAGAAAGAGGGCTGGAGAGAGAGCCAGCGAACGAGAGGGATAGGGATAACATTTTGTGTCAAGATCTATCAAGATCGGACAAAAAGTTTGCCTCAATATTGTTAACAAGGTTCCTACATTATTCGACCGGTTGACCTAGCTTTGAATCCAAAGTTGAACAAGATATCATTAAGGCGAATATTCTGATCAAAACAAACGTGGCTATACATGTAGATTGCTGCCAAATTGCTCTCATGTTGACCTAGTTAGCCATCCCAGTTGATTAGGTTTCTTCTGACTTGACCAAAAATAAAACTGCCCTGCAAATATGCTGTAAATCACTTCAAAGACGAAAATGGTCAAGTCTGTGCGGCGACATGTCAATGCGGCGTCACTTTAACACCGCATAGGCGTATCGCCGCATAGACGTGACCGGTTTTGTCTATGCGTTGATTGTTTCAAGATTTGATAAAATGTGGCTACATATTGCTGCCGATCTTCTATCATGTTGACCTAGTTAATCATCCCAGTTGATCAGGTTTCTGCCTTGACCAAAAATAAAAATGCCCTGTAAATATATTCCGCATAGGCATGTCGCCCCATAGACATGACCGGTTTAGTCTATGCGGTTATTGGTTCAAGATTGGATAAAATGTGGCTACATATTGCTGCCAAATTTCTATCATGTTGACCTAGTTAATCATACCAATTGATCAGGTTCCGGACTAGACCAAGAAACAAATGAGAAGCAAGAATTCTGATAAAAAATCATTAAGATTTGATGTAACAAGTGCCATCCAAGGTGATAACAATGTCTTTAACCATTTTCGAGCTGACCGAGATTCGATTGTAACAAAGATTCTGCCAATGTTCTATTTTCAGCTACGAATGTGGTCTCTATAGAGAGTGCGCAATGTTTTGTGGTTATACCTGGTTTTGACTCGAGTCGATCAAAGTTTTAACTCGAGACATAGATAGACCTAGATTTGGTAGAGACATACATTCTACCAAAGATTCTATAAAATAGCTTTAAAGGTGTGGCCCGGTCGAATCCCTGGTCGGGTCATGCCAATGACTTTCAAAATGGTACTAATGTGGAGTGGTTGGCCATCAGGTAAATGTTACTGGGTATGGGTTTCAGTTCTCACTTCTATACATAAGCCACGTTAAAGAATAAAGGAAATCAGAGTTTCTGTATCCGATTCCGTCTCCAATGCATCTAATAGCAAATGCTGGCAAACTATGGACTTAAACACCCACCAAACAAAATTACAAAGGTCAATAACTTAATAATAATTCATCGAGTACTAGTGATACAATGTGCATTTGGACAGCAAAGACAGACAGTCTAGTCGGATTTCTAGAAATTGTGAAAAATGAAAGAGTAGTAGGCATTTCGTGTTCAGAATATGCCTAGCTGTATCTTCCGTATTTAAGATACAAAATGGCGGGAAACAATGGCCGCCATTGAGAACTATCACAGGCAATCAAGGATACACTACACTGAAAGTCTTGGTGTAACATTAAAATGTTCTGTTAAAATGTACAAACGACCAATGGAAGACAATTTTTAAAAGTTTAATTTCTTTTTATTGCATTCTGGATTATATCTCAAGGGTAAAGCCAAACTGGAGATAAAACAAAATGGCCACCAGTAAACACTGTTTGCTGTCAAACATTTATACGCGTTCTCTATAGCAGTTACAATCGACAATGTTTAGAGACTGATTTCAAGTATAAGAAAATAATTAAGGGTTTATAAACGTTTATCATACAATCTGTATGGTAAATATACAATTATAATGGGAAGACGGCGGAACACAAAATGGCCGCCTATGAACAATAATTAACAAAAACGTAGGAATGTTTTACTGATATTTTTCATTACACCTGAAAATACAGCTGATTGAAATATCTATTCATTGGAACACAATACAAGCCCACATACACACACAAACACGCACACATCCACGCATGCGTGCGCGCAAGCACACACATACAGAGACATACACATAATAATCATCAGGAAGTGTTTCTATACTAGAACAAGTGCTAGTCTTATGCTGGCATCGCCTGGGGGGTAGTACATCGAAAGCACGAATATTTTTGCACCGGTGCTATAAATAATAATATATAAATAAAATTTTTTTTAAACACGATTGTATATACAAATGCGCGAACTCACGTCTTCATAACTAAACTTGTCAAATTGTATACATATTGCGTAACAACCTGAGTATCTCACAAATACTTGTGACACATATTATCCAATACGGGCCTTCCTGCATTTGCAATGTGCAAACATGCACCTTGTGGTATTATAAGTCTAATCCTAACGTAAAACAACATAAACTTTCTACTATGTACTGGATTCCTAAGCTACATAAAAATCCGTATAAGGCGCGTTTTATTGCTAACTCTAGTTGTTGTACTACTACTAAACTATCTAAACTTTTAACGTCATGTCTTACTACTATCAAAGAACATGTTAAACGTTACTGTGATAAAATATATGACAATTCTGGTATTAATGTATTAAAATGATATTTTAACTAAACTGAAAATGAACAGTATAATATTTCTTGATTGAGCTCTTACGATTTCTCTGCACTCAATACTACTCTACCTCACCATCTTATAAAGGATAAACTGATTAAATTGATAGAAAAAACCTTTGCCAGAGAAAATAAAATGTTCCTTGTTTGTAATGTTTGACGTTCATTCTTTTCGAATTCTGAAGTTGAAAATTACACAATGTGGACTTGCCTTGATGTTTGTAGATCTTTAACATCTCTTTTAGATAACATATTTGTTCGCTATGGGGATACCATATATCGTCAAGTTTTTGGTATACCAATGGGAACAAATTGTGCCCCTCTTGTTGCAGATTTGTTTTTATATTGCTATGAGAAGGATTTCATGCTTAGTTTAAAACCTGATATACAATCTGACATTGTTAGTGCTTTTAATAAAACGTCTAGGTATTTAGACGATATTTTGAATTTGGATAATCCTTATTTTGAAAATATGGTTTCTTCTATTTACCCAAAAGAACTTACTTTAAACAAAGCGAACCCATCTGACATTCAGGCCTCCTTTTTAGATTTGAATCTTTCCATCACTAATGATAAATGGAAAAGTAGTAAAGTCAAGCAGGCAAAGCCACATGCAAGACGCAACCACCACCAAAACACCGATAGACAGCATGACACACACACACACACAACCACACACCCAAACGCACACACACACACACACGAAATGAACACAGAAAACACCAAAAGACACACAAGAACCAGGGACAAACGTTCCACAACATGAACAAACCACAAGCACAAAGACGCAAGGCAAACAAAAGGAAGGGTGACAAAGAGAGTACCGCCTTGGCACGGTCAGCAGCAAAAACACCACTGGGGATTTAAACCGGTTTACCAACGTCCTAACCTCACACTTCTCTCAAAGTCACCCTAGCTTTACAAATATTGTAAATAAAGGTATCCCCGCTGGACTTACCCACAGCATAGACGACGGTGAACACAGGACAACATGTAAAACATAGTATAATAACTGTGACAATCCGTCAAATATGTACTCAATGACTTTGCTGAAGTCAGAGCACCTGCAGGTAAGCCGTTAAGGGCACGACAGGGAAAAAATAATACATGAGTCTGGTAAGCTCCTCCTGTATCCAAGTTTAAGAGTATACCACCATAGAGTACTACCCTCGGCCTGTCATCGCGCAAGCAAAGAGGGAAGCGTAGCTACCGACTGTAAAAGGGTCGATAACCAAACATGCAGTGTGTTGCAATATAATAGGATCATAACCTTTCTTTTTAAATGTTTTAATGCGTTTTATAAACAAATCATGAAAATGGATATGACCCCGAATTTTCCTAAGTTTGTAGATAACATCCCCATAAAATTCTGGTTGAGAAATGCCTTGTCGCAGTAACGTCCGTAGATTGCAATTATATTTACTAATGAGAGGTAAATTTCGATAATAAAATTTAGAAAAGGTTTTCCGAAGTTTGTGATATCTGTAACCTTGCTTAAGAAGTTTATCAGTTATAACTAAATTACGTCTGTTAAAATCTTCAAGCAAAGAACAGGCTCGGGCAAACCTAATAAGTTGAGAAATATAAACCCCATAAGATGTAGAACGTGGCACATCCCCATCTAGAAAAGGATAATTAACAATTTTAAAATTAAAATATTCTCTTTTATCGTATACTTTGGACGAAACTTTATCATTTGTAATTGAAAGATTCAAATCTAAAAATGAAGCATTAATGTGAGATTGATTAGCCTTGTTTAAAGACAGTTCTGTTGGGTAGATTGAAGAAACCATAGTATCAAAATAAGGATTATCTAAATTCAAAATATCGTCTAAATACCTTGAAGTTTTATTAAAAGCATTAACAATATCGGTCTGTGTATCAGGTTTTAAGCTAAGCATAAAATCCCTCTCGTAGCAATACAAAAACAAATCTGCAACAAGAGGGGCACAATTTGTACCCATGGGTATACCAACAACTTGACGATATATGGTATCCCCATAACGCACAAATATATTATCTAAAAGAAAGGTAAGAGATCTACAAACATCAAGGCAAGTCCACATCGTGTAATGTTCAACTTCTGAATTCGAAAAGAATGAACGTTGACCATTACAAGCAATGAACATTTTGTTTTCTCTGGCAAAGGTTTTTTCTATCAATTTAATAAGTTTATTCTTTATAAGATGGTGAGGTAGAGTAGTATAGAGTGTAGAGAAATCATACGAGCTCAGTAAAGAAATGTTATACTGTTCATTTTCAAGTTTTGTTAAAACATCATTTGAATTTTTTATGGACCAAAAAACATTAATACCAGAATTTTCATATATTTTATCACAGTAGCGTTTAACATGTTCTTTGATCGTAGTAAGACAGGACGTCAAAAGTATAGATAATTTAGTAGTGGTACAACAGCTAGAGTTAGCAATAAAACGCGACTTATAAGGGTTTTTATGTAGTTTCGGAATCCAGTACAAAGTAGAAAGTTTATGTTGTTTTATGTTAGGACCAGACTTAAAATTATTGCACATTTTTACATGTTCCGAGACTATATCTTTTTCAGGTGTTTGAACTGTTATATAAGTTTTTGAATCAGTTAGCTCCTTCTTTAAAACATCAACATAATACAATCTTCAAATAATGATTACATTGTTTGATGCCTTGTCAGCAGGAACAAGAACATAATCTGAATGAAAATTAGAAATGTTTTTCTTCAAGTAGCGAAATGTAACTCTAGGTCGAGGTGGTAAAAGATGGTAATTTGATTTGTAAAAAGTTACTCGCGTATCAATAATATCGAAAATACATTTCTTCCAATCCGAAAGGGCATTAACATCAGCATGTTCTCGTCGACACCATTTGATGCAGAATTCTTGAATAGCTTCCGCAATATGAGTTCGACAAGCGTCAAAATCAATAAGGGAAGGTAATCTATATTTAGGTCCTTTAGTTAGGAGGGTCCTGAGACGTTTATCCTTAATGATATCAAAATTACCAGTAATGACATGACCAACTGGTTTATAGCAAAAGCTAGAAATGCTACAATCTCAAGAAATAGGGGTATTAACATCAATATTTAAGTCAGAGACAATTTTATTGTAGTTAAAAATGACATTTCTAATAGGTTTATTATATTTATAACAGATGATAGGTGATTCAGAGTTGATGAAATATTTGGGAATAGCATCGATTACATTCTTATCACGTCTCGTTTCGTCTAACATATACGATAAAAGGGAATATTTCGATTTTAAAATTGTTAATTATCCTTTTCTAGATGGAGATGTTTCCCGGTCTACATCTTATGGGGTTTACATTTCTCAACTTATTCGCTTTGCCCGAGCCTGTTCTTTGCTAGTAGATTTTAATAGTCGTAATTTAATTATAACTCATACACTTCTTAAGCAAGGCTACAGATATAAAATTCGGAAAACTTTTTCAAAATTCTATTATCGAAATTTACCCCTCATTAGTAAATATAACTGCAATTTACGGGCGTTACTGCAACAAGGTATTTCTCATCCAGATTTCTATGGTGATGTTATCTACAAACTTAGGAAAATTCATGGTCATATCCATTTTCACGATTTGTTAATTAAACGCATTAAAACTTTTAGGAAGAAAGGTTATGACCCTATTATATTGCAACATACTGCATGTTTGGTTATCGACCCCTTTACAATCGGTCGCTACGCCTTCCTCTTTGCTTGCACGATGACAGGCCGAGGGTAGTACTCTATGATGGTATACTCTTAAACCCAGAAATGGGATGAGCTTATCAGACTCATGTATTACCTTTTCTCTGTCGTGCCCTTAACGGCTTCCCTGCAGTTGCTGTGTCTTCAGCAAAGTAATTGAGTACATATTTGACGGACTTTCACAGTTGTTATGCTATGTTTTACATTTTGTACTGTGATTGCTGTCTTCTATGTTGTAGGGAAGTCCTGCGGGGATACCTTTATTTACAATGTTTGTTTAGCTAGGGTGACTTTGAGATAATTGTGAGGTTAGGACGTCCGTAAACTGTTTTAAACCCCCAGTGGTGATTTTGCTACTGACCTTGCCAAGGCGGTTCTCTCTTTGTCACCCTTACTTATGTTTGTATTGTGTCTTTGTGCTTGTGTTTTGTTCATGTTTGTCTCTGGTGCTCGTGTGTTTGTTGGTGTTTTCTGTGTTCTTCTCGCGTGTTTGTGTGTGTTTGGTTGTGTGTGTGTGACATGCTGTTTATTGACGTGTTGGTGGTGATTGCGTCTTGTGTGTGACTTTCTGCTGTGTGTGTGTGTGAGTATAAATTGCTATGCTTTCTGTAGGTGTTTTGGTGATGGTTGCGTTTTGTGTGTGGCTTTTCCTGCTTGACTTCACTACTTTTTCATTTTTTTCGTACTTGCAGGAGATAAGTTCCATGCAAGATCAAGGAACTGCCGTTAGCCTGAATAAGAAAGGAAACAGTGAGCTTTCTTCCATATTCGGCCCGATTTCTTCTTAAAAAGCAAATCTAGTCGTCCGTTATGAACCTGCCTCCATACTACAGCTTGATAATGAATGAGATTGACAATTTGACATGGGAGCTCAGGGCATCACTTGTGGGCAATCTCGAGAAAGTGATTTTACGTACATCATTGAACTTGCCTTATTTAGAGTGTCCTTGTTGGACACGCCATATACCTTGCAGATGATTTTGTCAATTCACCATTGCTCAGATCTTTGAAAAAGTGTAATCCCTTAGGAAAACAATCAGCATGTTTTGTTGCTATGTCCTCAAATGCATGAGGTCACCACATCTTGTAATTGCCTGAAATGCAGGTAACTTTTCAAGATTTTCACCAAAGGGAGTTGCTCTACAATGATTGACACTGGGATGTAAGTTTTCTTCTTAGAAGTACCAGCTTTAAATCAGAGCCTATTACATAACATTCTTTGAAAACGGGTTATGAGGAATACATAAATGTCAACATCTTCTGCAGCCACATTTGTCTATGATAGTTTGCATTCAATACAGTGGAGTATCACCCTTGTGTTAGCCTCTTCGTGTTTGGATTCAAACAATTCAACTTCAAACTCTGGAACAGATGCTTTGACCCCTTTTTTCTTCAAAGAACCAACCCAACCTACAATAATGTGCACCCATAATAAGATGCTGGGGCAGAAATCTTGCAGGATTAGTTTTCAGCTAAGACATTTTCCCATCGGCTTGGTAGAGGAACACCCCTGTTATCAGCCGGTGTAATGGCGAATTTGTACTCCGATAGAATTTATACTCCCCAGTCCAAAATCGACGTACTCCCGTAAAGGTACTCCAGGTCCATATTCTACATAGAATACGGACTTCCCTTCCGTAGAATATGAACCTCTGTCATAGAGTATGTACTACTCTGGGGAGTATTTTTACAAGGCAATTAATTTCTGTATAATGTAAATAAACGCATTGAATTAATAATTAACAGTGCGTAACACAGTTGCTAATTAATCACATTGATGTCACTGACCGTTTCAAGGCAGTACTAGTACTCTCATATTTCTCCTAGCAAATTTGTATTTCTATTTTTCTGTGTGAAATACGTCGGTATTATAGCCAGGAGCGTAGGCAAGTTTTGAAGATTCGGACCGCGGAGCCGCAGAGAGGCGGTGTTGTGGGTACATGAGGAGCGTCCCCTCCAATGCTGATTTGTTTTGGTACTTTCTTATATGCTATTTAGATGCATTTTAAAACGATTTAGGGACTCTTACAGCTCTTATTATTTAACCAATAAAACAGCATTATGCTAGTCAATTTACCGCATCAGTCCTACTCAGCGAAATCAAATCTGAAAAAAGTGCCGACTACTTTTTTCAGCGGCTAGCTGTCTATTTTCCCTTTTGTTCTAGTTTTCAACCAATCAGAAACTATGTTACATTGTAATTTACATACGACCTACTAGTATTTAGTAGTAAACTGTATTTTCATTAGTTAATACCTTGACTGGCATACAGCCTTTTTATATACAGCCTTTTATATGCCTCTACACATGGGCAAACTACGTAAAAATCAGATATACAGTCTGCTAACGTGTCGAAATTCCTGGGGTCATTATTACGACCTTATAGTTATTTCAAAACTCTTTGTTTTATGATAATTAGCTGCTTCGGCCTCGCAAATTGAAATTAATGCAATCTATCCACATTAACCACATGTAAGGAATTCTGTTACACAGACATTTTCTATAAAATTCTCAGTTTAGTCAAAACGCCATATAATACAGAAAATCAATTTTTACGCAGATATCCAGCTTGGGACCGAAGACGGTCGACTGTCGAAATTTCTGTTCTTAAAATAGATTTTAAGACCTGGAAATTCCCATAAAATAAGAAATTGTCAATAGATGGGGAATTTTCCACTCCAGTTAACATGAGATATAGTGTGCCACAGGGATCGGTCCTAGGACCGAAGCACTACATCATGTACACAAAACCTGTCGGCTCAATATGCAGAACCCATGGGCTCAACCACCATTTTTATGCCGATGACTCACAATTATACCTATCATTTAAGCCCAAGGACATTTCCTGTCAACAGGAAGCTTTATCACGAGTTGAGAACTGTCTCAAGGAGCTAGTGTCTTGGATGCACCAGAACATGCTGAAGCTCAATACTGACAAAACCGAGGTCATACTGTTTCATACTAAAAACACAGAAGTACCTGAAGAGATTCATGTGCAAGTAGGACCCTCTAAAATCAAGCCATCTCTGTGTATAAAGAATCTCGGCGCATGGCTCGATTCACAAATGGATATGACATCACACATCAATTCCGTGTGTAGGTCTAGTTATGCACAGCTCCGACGAATAGGTCATATAAGAAAGTATCTCTCGCCTGCTGCTACCAAGACTTGGTGAACTCTCTAGTTACATCAAAGATAGACTACTGCAACTCATTGCTGCATGGAATTCCAAACAAAACACTGCGGAAGCTTCAAAGAGTGCAAAACACAGCAGCCCGCATCATAACAAGGACTTCTCGATATAATCATATCACGCCGGTTTTGAAAGAACTTCACTGGCTTCCGGTTCAGCATCGGATTGAATTCAAAATTCTGACACTTACGTATAAGGCCATGCACAATGAATCCGCCAAGTACATTGTCGACATGCTTGATGTGTACAGGCCCCGCAGAGTATTAAGATCAGCAAGTAGTTCTTTGTCGTTGGTTGTACCAAAAAGTCGGAAGGTAAAGTACGGTGAGAGAAGTTTCATGCATGCAGCTCCCAAACTCTGGAATGCTCTTCCATCAGGCATTAGAGATGCAAGCTCACTGGCATGTTTCAAAAAATCTCTGAAAACGCATTTCTTCAACATATATTATTAGGACAGTTTAGAAAACGTACCTGCTAATCGTCGGTTATCATAATTGCTGCATTGTTGATCCTGCAACTTCCTTATGACTGTGGACTTTTAAACCCCTTTTTCAAATATAATGCTCCACAAATGTAGAAAATAGATAAATGAATAACAAAAACCTCATCGTTGAACGTGCGGGTGTTGTGTCAGCGGGATTCCGCTGTCCAGTTGTTGCGTTGGCCGAGGGAGTGCTGTTGTCAAACGGGGCATCCCTATATGCTTGGTACCTCTGGTAACTCCAGTTCCAATGCCGGAGGGAGCACCGTAGTGGAACAGGGCATCCCTCTACGGTATAATTCCGCACTGGTACATTGGGAGTCTTGCTGGCATGACTTGCTACCCTGCCCTTAACCAGTGCCAGGGATTCCTGTTAAGCTGACCCAGTTTCCGTATTTTTTGCTTACCAGTGAACTGGGTCGTGTAATATATGGGCAGCGGGCAAATTAAGCCTGTACGGTCTAATGCAGCATCGCGTGTCTCAGTCAGTCTCGATTTGTCCGATGTGATTCCTTTGCCATTGCAGCCGGTGGGATATGTTGCAGGAACAGTATACGTGATAGCTTCTTTAGCTCTACTTTGGCTGGGCTTTTTGGGTTCCCATAATAAGACATTTTATTCTGTAATTAAACTTTGGATATACCCAATTACAATTCTATTACAATATGATACGCTGTGTACTCCCTCATTGCCATAGCGGGTCGAATAGTGTTTGACTGGAGGGGTAGCATAGTGCGCGTATATAACAGTTGTGTATTTGTATTGCTTATTTTATATGCATGAACTTCGAATTGATCTGTTCTGTTACCCAATTTTCCGGCAATATTTTATGTGCAGTGTTGTATGTTAAACGAATGTACCCAAGTCTGTTGAGTCTGGGTCAAAATTATGGGACGTACTGGCACTGCGCATAGAATGTTGCATTCAAGTTTTGTTTTTTATAATCTGAGTGCGTTGACACACTATAATAGAACATAATACAACACAGATAGATAAACTTACGGAAAAGATTAGCTTATTTACCAATGTCCTAAATAAATTCTATTTTATTATTATTCTTATCTATATATAAGTATTAAATATATTTTATTTTAAATTTTCTGTAATTTACGCATTATTGTACAGTAAATGTATCTTTGTGAAGCGCTTTTGAACGCACATATCCTGTATGAAAAGAGCGCTATATAAATGTGGTATAATAATAATAATAATATAATAAAATCAAAGTACTGATATACTGATGATGATTTCAAAGCGAACATTGTATTAAATTGGGATTTTAAAGAATTTAGACAAACGAAATTGTTATGGTAGTGAAAATTTAACAATTGTTGTTAATAATAACTGGTGATAATATAAATAGAAGTAATAAACTTCAACAGTATGGAATGTATGAGTATAATGTAGTACGAAACAATATGTAGACACAATATAAACAACAGCCCTGATCGGTATTGATTATCTTCAAATACAATTTTATAAATGTATTTGTCTGCATGTAGTAAAATATTTGTTTATTACATATCATAGGTCTTTGCTACAACATTCTAAAAATAGAAAATATCTCCTAAATAGTCGTGTTCTAGTTTATGGACTATTGTAGATGAATGAATTAACTTATTTGTGAAAAATATATTTATACGCTCGAAAAGATATCAGCTGTCTTTACCACTGTACTTGTCATAATTTCAATCCCCTTTTTACCATCTCATCTCTTCCCGGATTCATATACTACCAATTTGCATTTTCATGGAATTGATAGTCAACGATAATGAATGTTGCTTGTTGATATAGCGGAATAGTTCATTCACAAATGAGTAAAGGCACAAATTCGACTCTAAGATATATGTACATGTAGTTTCAAATTCAAAAAATTGAAACCATCCAAAATAGACGTACACGACGAAAATAATCGAGGTCTCCGAAATAGGTTGACATATTTATACAGTTGTCCGGTTTCGTCAAACTGGGTGCAGTATGATTTTAATATAAATCATTATTTCAAATAACAACAACAATAACAATATCTCCATCGTCTTCATCCAAAGACCAATGCTAACACGTTATCATAGGTCTTCACTTCATCATTTAAGATTTGAATAAAAAAGTGCATTAAAACTTTTAGGAAGAAAGGTTATGACCCTATTATATTGCAACACACTTCATGTTTGGTTATCGACCCCTTTACAATCGGTCGCTACGCTTTCCACTTTGCTTGCACGATGACAGGCCGAGGGTAGTAATGTATGATGGTAAACTCTTAAATTCTGAAGGGAGGTGCTTAAACCCAGAAATGGGATGAGCTTATCAGACTCATGTATTACCTTTTCTCTGTCGTGCCCTTAACGGCTTCCCTGCAGTTGCTCTGTCTTCAGCAAAGTCATTGAGTACATATTTGACGGACTTTCACAGTTGTTATGCTGTTTTACATTTTGTACTGTGATTACTGTGTTCTATGTTGTGGGGAAGTCCGACGGGGATACCTTTATGTACAATGTTTGTTTAGCTAGGGCGACTTTGAGATAAGTGTGAGGTTAGGACGTCCGTAAACCGTTTTAAACCCCCAGTGGTGATTTTGCTGCTGACCTTGCCAAGGCGGTTCTCTCTTTGTCACCCTTACTTATGTTTGTCTTGTGTCTTTGTGCTTGTGTTTTGTTCATGTTTGTCTCTGGTGCTCGTGTGTTTGTTGGTGTTTTCTGTGTTCTTCTCGCGTGTTTGTGTGTGTTTGGTTGTGTGTGTGTGACATGCTGTTTATTGACATGTTGGTGGTGATTGCGTCTTGTGTGTGACTTTCTGCTGTGTGTGTGTGTGAGTATAAATTGCTATGCTTTCTGTAGGTGTTTTGGTGATGGTTGCGTTTTGTGTGTGGCTTTTCCTGCTTGACTTCACTACTTTTTCATTTTTTTCGTACTTGCAGGAGATAAGTTCCATGCAAGATCAAGGAACTGCCGTTAGCCTGAATAAGAAAGGAAACAGTGAGCTTTCTTCCATATTCGGCCCGATTTCTTCTTAAAAAGCAAATCTAGTCGTCCGTTATGAACCTGCCTCCATACTACAGCTTGATAATGAATGAGATTGACAATTTGACATGGGAGCTCAGGGCATCACTTGTGGGCAATCTCGAGAAAGTGATTTTACGAACATCATTGAACTTGCCTTATTTAGAGTGTCCTTGTTGGACACGCCATATACCTTGCAGATGATTTTGTCAATTCACCATTGCTCAGATCTTTGAAAAAGTGTAATCCCTTAGGAAAACAATCAGCATGTTTTGTTGCTATGTCCTCAAATGCATGAGGTCACCACATCTTGTAATTGCCTGAAATGCAGGTAACTTTTCAAGATTTTCACCAAAGGGAGTTGCTCTACAATGATTGACACTGGGATGTAAGTTTTCTTCTTAGAAGTACCAGCTTTAAATCAGAGCCTATTACATAACATTCTTTGAAAACGGGTTATGAGGAATACATAAATGTCAACATCTTCAGCAGCCACATTTGTCTATGATAGTTTGCATTCAATACAGTGGAGTATCACCCTTGTGTTAGCCTCTTCGTGTTTGGATTCAAACAATTCAACTTCAACCTCTGGAACAGATGCTTTGACCCCTTTTTTCTTCAAAGAACCAACCCAACCTACAATAATGTGCACCCAGAATAAGATGCTGGGGCAGAAATCTTGCAGGATTAGTTTTCAGCTAAGACATTTTCCCATCGGCTTGGTAGAGGAACACCCCTGTTATCAGCCGGTGTAATGGCGAATTTGTACTCCGATAGAATTTATACTCCCCAGTCCAAAATCGACGTACTCCCGTAAAGGTACTCCAGGTCTATATTCTACATAGAAAACGGACTTCCCTTCCGTAGAATATGAACCTCTGTCATAGAGTATGTACTACTATGGGGAGTATTTTTACAAGGCAATTAATTTCTGTATAATGTAAATAAACGCATTGAATTAATAATTAACAGTGCGTAACACAGTTGCTAATTAATCACATTGATGTCACTGACCGTTTCAAGGCAGTACTAGTACTCTCATATTTCTCCTAGCAAATGTGTATTTCTATTTTTCTGTGTGAAATACGTCGGTATTATAGCCAGGAGCGTAGGCAAGTTTTGAAGATTCGGACCGCGGAGCCGCAGAGAGGCGGTGTTGTGGGTACATGAGGAGCGTCCCCTCCAATGCTGATTTGTTTTGGTACTTTCTTATATGCTATTTAGATGCATTTTAAAACGATTTAGGGACTCTTACAGCTCTTATTATTTAACCAATAAAACAGCATTATGCTTGTCAATTTACCGCATCAGTCCTACTCAGCGAAATCAAATCTGAAAAAAGTGCCGACTACTTTTTTCAGCGGCTAGCTGTCTATTTTCCCTTTTGTTCTAGTTTTCAACCAATCAGAAACTATGTTACATTGTAATTTACATACGACCTACTAGTATTTAGTAGTAAACTGTATTTTCATTAGTTAATACCTTGACTGGCATACAGCCTTTTTATATACAGCCTTTTATATGCCTCTACACATGGGCAAACTACGTAAAAATCAGATATACAGTCTGCTAACGTGTCGAAATTCCTCGGGTCATTATTACGACCTTATAGTTATTTCAAAACTCCTTGTTTTATGATAATTAGCTGCTTCGGCCTCGCAAATTGAAATTAATGCAATCTATCCACATTAACCACATGTAAGGAATTCTGTTACACAGACATTTTCTATAAAATTCTCAGTTTAATCAAAACGCCATATAATACAGAAAATCAATTTTTACGCAGATATCCAGCTTGGGACCGAAGACGGTCGACTGTCGAAATTTCTGTTCTTAAAATAGATTTTAAGACCTGGAAATTCCCATAAAATAAGAAATTGTCAATAGATGGGGAATTGTCCACTCCAGTTAACATGAGATATAGTGTGCCACAGGGATCGGTCCTAGGACCGAAGCACTACATCATGTACACAAAACCTGTCGGCTCAATATGCAGAACCCATGGGCTCAACCACCATTTTTATGCCGATGACTCACAATTATACCTATCATTTAAGCCCAAGGACATTTCCTGTCAACAGGAAGCTTTATCACGAGTTGAGAACTGTCTCAAGGAGCTAGTGTCTTGGATGCACCAGAACATGCTGAAGCTCAATACTGACAAAACCGAGGTCATACTGTTTCATACTAAAAACACAGAAGTACCTGAAGAGATTCATGTGCAAGTAGGACCCTCTAAAATCAAGCCATCTCTGTGTATAAAGAATCTCGGCGCATGGCTCGATTCACAAATAGATATGACATCACACATCAATTCCGTGTGTAGGTCTAGTTATGCACAGCTCCGACGAATAGGTCATATAAGAAAGTATCTCTCGCCTGCTGCTACCAAGACTTTGGTGAACTCTCTAGTTACATCAAAGATAGACTACTGCAACTCATTGCTGCATGGAATTCCAAACAAAACACTGCGGAAGCTTCAAAGAGTGCAAAACACAGCAGCCCGCATCATAACAAGGACTTCTCGATATAATCATATCACGCCGGTTTTGAAAGAACTTCACTGGCTTCCGGTTCAGCATCGGATTGAATTCAAAATTCTGACACTTACGTATAAGGCCATGCACAATGAATCCGCCAAGTACATTGTCGACATGCTTGATGTGTACAGGCCCCGCAGAGAATTAAGATCAGCAAGTAGTTCTTTGTCGTTGGTTGTACCAAAAAGTCGTAAGGTAAAGTACGGTGAGAGAAGTTTCATGCATGCAGCTCCCAAACTCTGGAATGCTCTTCCATCAGGCATTAGAGATGCAAGCTCACTGGCATGTTTCAAAAAATCTCTGAAAACGCATTTCTTCAACATATATTATTAGGACAGTTTAGAAAACGTACCTGCTAATCGTCGGTTATCATAATTGCTGCATTGTTGATCCTGCCACTTCCTTATGACTGTGGACTTTTAAACCCCTTTTTCAAATATAATGCTCCACAAATGTAGAAAATAGATAAATGAATAACAAAAACCTCATCCATATTTTATGGATTTCTAGGGAGTCCCCTTGCTGTTGAACGTGCGGGTGTTGTGTCAGCGGGATTCCGCTGTCCAGTTGTTGCGGTGGCCGAGGGAGTGCTGTTGTCAAACGGGGCATCCCTATATGCTTGGTTCCTCTGGTAACTCCAGTTCCAATGCCGGAGGGAGCACCGTAGTGGAACAGGGCATCCCTCTACGGTATAATTCCGCACTGGTACATTGGGAGTCTTGCTGGCATGACTTGCTACCCTGCCCTTAACCAGTGCCAGGGATTCCTGTTAAGCTGACCCAGTTTCCGTATTTTTTGCTTACCAGTGAACTGGGTCGTGTAATATATGGGCAGCGGGCAAATTAAGCCTGTACGGTCTAATGCAGCATCGCGTGTCTCAGTCAGTCTCGATTTGTCCGATGTGATTCCTTTGCCATTGCAGCCGGTGGGATATGTTGCAGGAACAGTATACGTGATAGCTTCTTTAGCTCTACTTTGGCTGGGCTTTTTGGGTTCCCATAATAAGACATTTTATTCTGTAATTAAACTTTGGATATACCCAATTACAATTCTATTACAATATGATACGCTGTGTACTCCCTCATTGCCATAGCGGGTCGAATAGTGTTTGACTGGAGGGGTAGCATAGTGCGCGTATATAACAGTTGTGTATTTGTATTGCTTATTTTATATGCATGAACTTCGAATTGATCTGTTCTGTTACCCAATTTTCCGGCAATATTTTATGTGCAGTGTTGTATGTTAAACGAATGTACCCAAGTCTGTTGAGTCTGGGTCAAAATTATGGGACGTACTGGCACTGCGCATAGAATGTTGCATTCAAGTTTTGTTTTTTATAATCTGAGTGCGTTGACACACTATAATAGAACATAATACAACACAGATAGATAAACTTACGGAAAAGATTAGCTTATTTACCAATGTCCTAAATAAATTCTATTTTATTATTATTCTTATCTATATATAAGTATTAAATATATTTTATTTTAAATTTTCTGTAATTTACGCATTATTGTACAGTAAATGTATCTTTGTGAAGCGCTTTTGAACGCACATATCCTGTATGAAAAGAGCGCTATATAAATGTGGTATAATAATAATAATAATATAATAAAATCAAAGTACTGATATACTGATGATGATTTCAAAGCGAACATTGTATTAAATTGGGATTTTAAAGAATTTAGACAAACGAAATTGTTATGGTAGTGAAAATTTAACAATTGTTGTTAATAATAACTGGTGATAATATAAATAGAAGTAATAAACTTCAACAGTATGGAATGTATGAGTATAATGTAGTACGAAACAATATGTAGACACAATATAAACAACAGCCCTGATCGGTATTGATTATCTTCAAATACAATTTTATAAATGTATTTGTCTGCATGTAGTAAAATATTTGTTTATTACATATCATAGGTCTTTGCTACAACATTCTAAAAATAGAAAATATCTCCTAAATAGTCGTGTTCTAGTTTATGGACTATTGTAGATGAATGAATTAACTTATTTGTGAAAAATATATTTATACGCTCGAAAAGATATCAGCTGTTTTTACCACTGTACTTGTCATAATTTCAATCCCCTTTTTACCATCTCATCTCTTCCCGGATTCATATACTACCAATTTGCATTTTCATGGAATTGATAGTCAACGATAATGAATGTTGCTTGTTGATATAGCGGAATAGTTCATTCACAAATGAGTAAAGGCACAAATTCGACTCTAAGATATATGTACATGTAGTTTCAAATTCAAAAAATTGAAACCATCCAAAATAGACGTACACGACGAAAATAATCGAGGTCTCCGAAATAGGTTGACATATTTATACAGTTGTCCGGTTTCGTCAAACTGGGTGCAGTATGATTTTAATATAAATCATTATTTCAAATAACAACAACAATAACAATATCTCCATCGTCTTCATCCAAAGACCAATGCTAACACGTTATCATAGGTCTTCACTTCATCATTTAAGATTTGAATAAAAAAGTGCATTAAAACTTTTAGGAAGAAAGGTTATGACCCTATTATATTGCAACACACTTCATGTTTGGTTATCGACCCCTTTACAATCGGTCGCTACGCTTTCCACTTTGCTTGCACGATGACAGGCCGAGGGTAGTAATGTATGATGGTAAACTCTTAAATTCTGAAGGGAGGTGCTTAAACCCAGAAATGGGATGAGCTTATCAGACTCATGTATTACCTTTTCTCTGTCGTGCCCTTAACGGCTTCCCTGCAGTTGCTCTGTCTTCAGCAAAGTCATTGAGTACATATTTGACGGACTTTCACAGTTGTTATGCTGTTTTACATTTTGTACTGTGATTACTGTGTTCTATGTTGTGGGGAAGTCCGACGGGGATACCTTTATGTACAATGTTTGTTTAGCTAGGGCGACTTTGAGATAAGTGTGAGGTTAGGACGTCCGTAAACCGTTTTAAACCCCCAGTGGTGATTTTGCTGCTGACCTTGCCAAGGCGGTTCTCTCTTTGTCACCCTTACTTATGTTTGTCTTGTGTCTTTGTGCTTGTGTTTTGTTCATGTTTGTCTCTGGTGCTCGTGTGTTTGTTGGTGTTTTCTGTGTTCTTCTCGCGTGTTTGTGTGTGTTTGGTTGTGTGTGTGTGACATGCTGTTTATTGACATGTTGGTGGTGATTGCGTCTTGTGTGTGACTTTCTGCTGTGTGTGTGTGTGAGTATAAATTGCTATGCTTTCTGTAGGTGTTTTGGTGATGGTTGCGTTTTGTGTGTGGCTTTTCCTGCTTGACTTCACTACTTTTTCATTTTTTTCGTACTTGCAGGAGATAAGTTCCATGCAAGATCAAGGAACTGCCGTTAGCCTGAATAAGAAAGGAAACAGTGAGCTTTCTTCCATATTCGGCCCGATTTCTTCTTAAAAAGCAAATCTAGTCGTCCGTTATGAACCTGCCTCCATACTACAGCTTGATAATGAATGAGATTGACAATTTGACATGGGAGCTCAGGGCATCACTTGTGGGCAATCTCGAGAAAGTGATTTTACGAACATCATTGAACTTGCCTTATTTAGAGTGTCCTTGTTGGACACGCCATATACCTTGCAGATGATTTTGTCAATTCACCATTGCTCAGATCTTTGAAAAAGTGTAATCCCTTAGGAAAACAATCAGCATGTTTTGTTGCTATGTCCTCAAATGCATGAGGTCACCACATCTTGTAATTGCCTGAAATGCAGGTAACTTTTCAAGATTTTCACCAAAGGGAGTTGCTCTACAATGATTGACACTGGGATGTAAGTTTTCTTCTTAGAAGTACCAGCTTTAAATCAGAGCCTATTACATAACATTCTTTGAAAACGGGTTATGAGGAATACATAAATGTCAACATCTTCAGCAGCCACATTTGTCTATGATAGTTTGCATTCAATACAGTGGAGTATCACCCTTGTGTTAGCCTCTTCGTGTTTGGATTCAAACAATTCAACTTCAACCTCTGGAACAGATGCTTTGACCCCTTTTTTCTTCAAAGAACCAACCCAACCTACAATAATGTGCACCCAGAATAAGATGCTGGGGCAGAAATCTTGCAGGATTAGTTTTCAGCTAAGACATTTTCCCATCGGCTTGGTAGAGGAACACCCCTGTTATCAGCCGGTGTAATGGCGAATTTGTACTCCGATAGAATTTATACTCCCCAGTCCAAAATCGACGTACTCCCGTAAAGGTACTCCAGGTCTATATTCTACATAGAATACGGACTTCCCTTCCGTAGAATATGAACCTCTGTCATAGAGTATGTACTACTCTGGGGAGTATTTTTACAAGGCAATTAATTTCTGTATAATGTAAATAAACGCATTGAATTAATAATTAACAGTGCGTAACACAGTTGCTAATTAATCACATTGATGTCACTGACCGTTTCAAGGCAGTACTAGTACTCTCATATTTCTCCTAGCAAATGTGTATTTCTATTTTTCTGTGTGAAATACGTCGGTATTATAGCCAGGAGCGTAGGCAAGTTTTGAAGATTCGGACCGCGGAGCCGCAGAGAGGCGGTGTTGTGGGTACATGAGGAGCGTCCCCTCCAATGCTGATTTGTTTTGGTACTTTCTTATATGCTATTTAGATGCATTTTAAAACGATTTAGGGACTCTTACAGCTCTTATTATTTAACCAATAAAACAGCATTATGCTTGTCAATTTACCGCATCAGTCCTACTCAGCGAAATCAAATCTGAAAAAAGTGCCGACTACTTTTTTCAGCGGCTAGCTGTCTATTTTCCCTTTTGTTCTAGTTTTCAACCAATCAGAAACTATGTTACATTGTAATTTACATACGACCTACTAGTATTTAGTAGTAAACTGTATTTTCATTAGTTAATACCTTGACTGGCATACAGCCTTTTTATATACAGCCTTTTATATGCCTCTACACATGGGCAAACTACGTAAAAATCAGATATACAGTCTGCTAACGTGTCGAAATTCCTGGGGTCATTATTACGACCTTATAGTTATTTCAAAACTCCTTGTTTTATGATAATTAGCTGCTTCGGCCTCGCAAATTGAAATTAATGCAATCTATCCACATTAACCACATGTAAGGAATTCTGTTACACAGACATTTTCTATAAAATTCTCAGTTTAATCAAAACGCCATATAATACAGAAAATCAATTTTTACGCAGATATCCAGCTTGGGACCGAAGACGGTCGACTGTCGAAATTTCTGTTCTTAAAATAGATTTTAAGACCTGGAAATTCCCATAAAATAAGAAATTGTCAATAGATGGGGAATTGTCCACTCCAGTTAACATGAGATATAGTGTGCCACAGGGATCGGTCCTAGGACCGAAGCACTACATCATGTACACAAAACCTGTCGGCTCAATATGCAGAACCCATGGGCTCAACCACCATTTTTATGCCGATGACTCACAATTATACCTATCATTTAAGCCCAAGGACATTTCCTGTCAACAGGAAGCTTTATCACGAGTTGAGAACTGTCTCAAGGAGCTAGTGTCTTGGATGCACCAGAACATGCTGAAGCTCAATACTGACAAAACCGAGGTCATACTGTTTCATACTAAAAACACAGAAGTACCTGAAGAGATTCATGTGCAAGTAGGACCCTCTAAAATCAAGCCATCTCTGTGTATAAAGAATCTCGGCGCATGGCTCGATTCACAAATAGATATGACATCACACATCAATTCCGTGTGTAGGTCTAGTTATGCACAGCTCCGACGAATAGGTCATATAAGAAAGTATCTCTCGCCTGCTGCTACCAAGACTTTGGTGAACTCTCTAGTTACATCAAAGATAGACTACTGCAACTCATTGCTGCATGGAATTCCAAACAAAACACTGCGGAAGCTTCAAAGAGTGCAAAACACAGCAGCCCGCATCATAACAAGGACTTCTCGATATAATCATATCACGCCGGTTTTGAAAGAACTTCACTGGCTTCCGGTTCAGCATCGGATTGAATTCAAAATTCTGACACTTACGTATAAGGCCATGCACAATGAATCCGCCAAGTACATTGTCGACATGCTTGATGTGTACAGGCCCCGCAGAGAATTAAGATCAGCAAGTAGTTCTTTGTCGTTGGTTGTACCAAAAAGTCGTAAGGTAAAGTACGGTGAGAGAAGTTTCATGCATGCAGCTCCCAAACTCTGGAATGCTCTTCCATCAGGCATTAGAGATGCAAGCTCACTGGCATGTTTCAAAAAATCTCTGAAAACGCATTTCTTCAACATATATTATTAGGACAGTTTAGAAAACGTACCTGCTAATCGTCGGTTATCATAATTGCTGCATTGTTGATCCTGCCACTTCCTTATGACTGTGGACTTTTAAACCCCTTTTTCAAATATAATGCTCCACAAATGTAGAAAATAGATAAATGAATAACAAAAACCTCATCCATATTTTATGGATTTCTAGGGAGTCCCCTTGCTGTTGAACGTGCGGGTGTTGTGTCAGCGGGATTCCGCTGTCCAGTTGTTGCGGTGGCCGAGGGAGTGCTGTTGTCAAACGGGGCATCCCTATATGCTTGGTTCCTCTGGTAACTCCAGTTCCAATGCCGGAGGGAGCACCGTAGTGGAACAGGGCATCCCTCTACGGTATAATTCCGCGCTGGTACATTGGGAGTCTTGCTGGCATGACTTGCTACCCTGCCCTTAACCAGTGCCAGGGATTCCTGTTAAGCTGACCCAGTTTCCGTATTTTTTGCTTACCAGTGAACTGGGTCGTGTAATATATGGGCAGCGGGCAAATTAAGCCTGTACGGTCTAATGCAGCATCGCGTGTCTCAGTCAGTCTCGATTTGTCCGATGTGATTCCTTTGCCATTGCAGCCGGTGGGATATGTTGCAGGAACAGTATACGTGATAGCTTCTTTAGCTCTACTTTGGCTGGGCTTTTTGGGTTCCCATAATAAGACATTTTATTCTGTAATTAAACTTTGGATATACCCAATTACAATTCTATTACAATATGATACGCTGTGTACTCCCTCATTGCCATAGCGGGTCGAATAGTGTTTGACTGGAGGGGTAGCATAGTGCGCGTATATAACAGTTGTGTATTTGTATTGCTTATTTTATATGCATGAACTTCGAATTGATCTGTTCTGTTACCCAATTTTCCGGCAATATTTTATGTGCAGTGTTGTATGTTAAACGAATGTACCCAAGTCTGTTGAGTCTGGGTCAAAATTATGGGACGTACTGGCACTGCGCATAGAATGTTGCATTCAAGTTTTGTTTTTTATAATCTGAGTGCGTTGACACACTATAATAGAACATAATACAACACAGATAGATAAACTTACGGAAAAGATTAGCTTATTTACCAATGTCCTAAATAAATTCTATTTTATTATTATTCTTATCTATATATAAGTATTAAATATATTTTATTTTAAATTTTCTGTAATTTACGCATTATTGTACAGTAAATGTATCTTTGTGAAGCGCTTTTGAACGCACATATCCTGTATGAAAAGAGCGCTATATAAATGTGGTATAATAATAATAATAATATAATAAAATCAAAGTACTGATATACTGATGATGATTTCAAAGCGAACATTGTATTAAATTGGGATTTAAAGAATTTAGACAAACGAAATTGTTATGGTAGTGAAAATTTAACAATTGTTGTTAATAATAACTGGTGATAATATAAATAGAAGTAATCAACTTCAACAGTATGGAATGTATGAGTATAATGTAGTACGAAACAATATGTAGACACAATATAAACAACAGCCCTGATCGGTATTGATTATCTTCAAATACAATTTTATAAATGTATTTGTCTGCATGTAGTAAAATATTTGTTTATTACATATCATAGGTCTTTGCTACAACATTCTAAAAGTAGAAACTATCTCCTAAATAGTCGTGTTCTAGTTTATGGACTATTGTAGATGAATGAATTAACTTATTTTTTAAAAATATATTTATACGCTCGAAAAGATATCAGCTGTCTTTACCACTGTACTTGTCATAATTTCAATCCCCTTTTTACCATCTCATCTCTTCCCGGATTCATATACTACCAATTTGCATTTTCATGGAATTGATAGTCAACGATAATGAATGTTGCTTGTTGATATAGCGGAATAGTTCATTCACAAATGAGTAAAGGCACAAATTCGACTCTAAGATTATGTACATGTAGTTTCAAATTCAAAAAATTGAAACCATCCAAAATAGACGTACACGACGAAAATAATCGAGGTCTCCGAAATAGGTTGACATATTTATACAGTTGTCCGGTTTCGTCAAACTGGGTGCAGTATGATTTTAATATAAATCATTATTTCAAATAACAACAACAATAACAATATCTCCATCGTCTTCATCCAAAGACCAATGCTAACACGTTATCATAGGTCTTCACTTCATCATTTAAGATTTGAATAAAAAAGTGCATTAAAACTTTTAGGAAGAAAGGTTATGACCCTATTATATTGCAACACACTTCATGTTTGGTTATCGACCCCTTTACAATCGGTCGCTACGCTTTCCACTTTGCTTGCACGATGACAGACCGAGGGTAGTACTGTATGATGGTAAACTCTTAAATTCTGAAGGGAGGTGCTTAAACCCAGAAATGGGATGAGCTTACCAGACTCATGTATTACCTTTTCTCTGTCGTGCCCTTAACGGCTTCCCTGCAGTTGCTCTGTCTTCAGCAAAGTCATTGAGTACATATTTGACGGACTTTCACAGTTGTTATGCTGTTTTACATTTTGTACTGTGATTACTGTGTTCTATGTTGTGGGGAAGTCCGACGGGGATACCTTTATGTACAATGTTTGTTTAGCTAGGGCGACTTTGAGATAAGTGTGAGGTTAGGACGTCTGTAAACCGGTTTAAACCCCCCAGTGGTGATTTTGCTACTGACCGTGCCAAGGCGGTTCTCTCTTTGTCACCCTTACTTTTGTTTGTGTTGTGTCTTTGTACTTGTGTTTTGTTCATGTTTGTCTCTGGTGCTTGTGTATTTGTTGGTGTTTTCTGTGTTCTTCTCGGTGTTCTTCTCGTGTGTTTGCGTGTGTTTGGTTGTGTGTGTGTGATGCGTTGATGGTGATTGCGTATTGTATGTGACTTTCTACTGTATGTGTGTGTGTGAATGAGTATAAATTGCTATGCTTTCTGTAGGTAATTTGGTGATGGTGGCATTTTTTGTGTGGCTTTTCCTGCTTGACTTTACTACTTTTTCATAAATAGAATCTCTTTAATAATAGTATAAACCAAAGCGGTACAGACACAGAACTAACTTCAGATAGTTTTAAAAAATAAAACACTTTGACATCGTACATTTTAAAAGTGATTTCCCATAAAAGCGACTTGAAATATTTCAATAATTGCTTCTTCTACTCCAAGTCATTTTCATTGCATGCTTCTCTGATAGTATAATTACCAGCAACCCTTCATAGATCCAGTTCCCTGTACTAATAGAATCCCCAAACATTGAAATAAATATGGCAGATATTTAATATCATTATTGTTTTATACATTATGTCAATAATTGAATGCCTCTGAATATCTTTTTTAAAAGATAGTTCTTGTTAATGTTAATAACGCCATTTTGTCGCCCGAGTGGAACGATGCTCCATCTACCATTTTTCAGCTTTGGAGAAAACAGCTCGCAAAGTTTTAAATTTAAAGGATCATGCCTTTATCATTTCTCATTATTAATACATATAAATTTCATCTGCATGTTCGTACTGACAAACAGTATTTGGAAATGTAAAACGATAAATATACATTTGTATTTTATGACAAAATTTTCGTAATATTTACTATGGAGATATAGGATTTTGGTGAAAACAAAGCTGATAAACGTTAATCAAATGTATTTCAGGAAACAAGCTGCTACCAGTAACAACCTTTCTCTCCATTATTGTTGGTGTATATGATTCTAACAGATGGGCTTATTTGAGTTTTATTTCTTACCAGTATAGTATATGGGTTAATTAAATCCATTTCAAGAAACAGGCTTCTACACATTACAACCACATGTTCTATCGGAAAATCGAATGAATAATAATAAAAAACAATAATAGCTCTCCACTGGAGACAGATGAAAGAAAGACAGAAGTTTACCTTACGTAATGGGAATAATATTATTGCAATTTACTATTTCTCGGATTTCTAAATCATCTCATGTGCCTTCTGCTTTTCGGTGAAGGGTAGCCTTGCTTGCCTGGAAATAGTGTTCGTTGGCGGCCATACGGAAAATACAGTTTGGCAAACAGCATATTCGGATGTAGCACACTCAAATTATGTAAAAACAACTGCCAACTTTTAACACGAAATTCCTAGTGGTGTCAGAATTTTCCAAATTCCGCCTAGGCTAAGAGTAGTGGACATATAAAACACACTGAGTTAGCAGCAAGTAATTAAGAGTTGAGTCAGCTGTGTTCGGAATAAAAGAAGCTTTTAGCATGAACATTTCAAAAGCAACAAGCGATGACAAAACATGAGAGGAACCTCTAAAACTAAAACAAAACAAAAAACATATATGATCCAATGGAAACGTAAAGGCCAAAGAAATTCAATTATGTGGAGGTAGAAAACAGTTAAAATCAGGTGGTATGACGATGACATCCACTGACAGATAAATATGTACATAGTCGCATTATAGTTATATTACAACGCATTTCATCAGCACTGGGTCCTACCTCTCCTAGACATAAGCAACAATAACACATTAGTCTGTTTTACAGAAGAAATTGACTAGTCGTATATAATGTCAAAGTACATGTTATCGTGCTGCAACAGTACGTACGATAGCCTTTGCTCAAACAGAAATTAAATATCAATGTTGTATAACATCTTTGGCCGTGACGGAATACACACCGTGTTTGAATTATAACGGGAAAAGTCCGTCAATAACTGTGGTGATGATATCGAAGAAGAGAGTCTGGTCATTAGATAATAAGCATAACCATAAATATATTAATATGCATTATGGGGGATTTCTAAGTAAATAGTCAACCATTTCATTGGCTATATGAAGATACATGTACAGCACACACTTTTAATGACAAATAGAATGTGCCAGCACTTCAGTACTAACTGGAAGAGTCAGATGAGCGTCTGACTATGCAAGTGAAGTAGGAAATCAAGCTTTTTATAACCTGATCAGAAAACACAGAATAATTCGTAATGCATTTGGCTATTTTTGCTGACATATACTCCTGAGTTCAACTATATTGGAAATGGGGGACTGTAGCAATGCTTCCATGACACCATGAATATTAGCATTACTATTACAATATAAATTCTGAAGGGAGGTGATCCCCCGAAAGCAAAAATTGCAACACAAAAAGAGAAAATTGCAGACTCGGTTTTACTGAGTCTGTTCATGAACAGTAATTGAAAGTGCAACACTGCTCATGCCTCCTAGCACTGGCTTAAGCGGTATTCAATTTTCAGATCTCGGAGGATCAGAAGGTATAACAACACTGAGAATGAAGTACGGGGCGACGTTTTACGGCCGCCACACAGGCACTTAACACCTGCTGTTGTGAAGATTATAAAGTCTGAAGGGAGGTGATCCCCCGAAAGCAAAAATTGCAACACAAAAAGAGAAAATTGCAGACTCGGTTTTATTGAGTCTGTTCATGAACAGTAATTGAAAGTGCAACACTGCTCACGCCCCCTAGCAAGTTCATGTTTGCATTTTGCAATTTGCATGCCCTTAATGATAATGGCAAGCACGGTGGGTTTCTTGACCAGGAACATAAATATCCTAAGCAAAGTCCTTAAATTGGTTAGAAACAGGAGATCTCCCTCAAATGAAGTACAGCCATTTGTCTGCCTCCTAAATGTACCATAACATTAGTAAGTCACACCAGACGCAACCTTTGCTGTGTGATGATAGAGGGGTATCTTCTACAACTTCTACAACTATGTAGCGAATACTTTACATAGCGCTCGCAAAAATGCAAACATCCAGGCTGTAGTTCAAAATCCAAATGTTCCAAATTATAGTACCGGTATTAGGCAATGTTAATTGTGCATTGGATGGGTGGTCAGGCAACCAGTTTCGGACTATCATTGAAATTTTGGGGTGTCTGTTTCAACTTGTACATGCTTATAATGACTCTACAATGATGTCTGTAGCCCCGAGAACACGTGCAATTGTGAGAGGGGCAGTTTTTTTGTTATGTATATTTGCTTTACGTTAGTTTTATCATTCATTTGCCATTTACGGCAATCAACGGACCAACAGGAGAGATTAGTGGAGAGCAGAAGAACGCTCTTATTGTCTGGTTCTTCAACGTTCCCGGTTATACTATAAGCAGATCGATTTATTAGCCTGACTCCAGGCCAACATATGGTAGAGCCACCCTCATATGACAAGTGTATAGCAAATGTGAAACTTGTGTAGTGAATTATAATGATGTTCTTCGTCCTCATATTGATAAAGAATCTGAACATAAAATACTTTTTCTTAAACTTCAATTAATAAATAAAGGTGTCGATTTTATTGATATTCAAAGTATATTTCGTGATAAGAATGTAATCAATACTATTCCTAAATATTTCATTAATTCTGAATCACCTATCATCTGTTATAAATACAATAAACCAATAAGGAACGTTAATTCTAACTACAATAAAATTGTATCTAACTTAAATATTGATGTCAATACCCCTACTTCTTGAGACGGTAGCACTTCAAGCTTTTGTTATAAACCAGTTGGTCACGTCATTAATGGTAATTTTCATATTATTAAAAATAAACATCTCAGGACCCTCCTTCCTAAAGGACCGAAATATAGATTACCTTCCCTTAATGATTGTGACACTTGTCGTACTCATATTGCTGAAGCTATTCAATAATTCTGCATCAAATGGTATCGACGAGAACATGCTGATGTAAATGCCCTTTCAGATTGGAAAACAAATTGATACACGTATTGCTTTATACAAATCTAATTACCATCTATTAGCACCACGACCTAGAATTACATTTCGATATGGGAAAAAATCATTTCGAAATTAAATTCTAATTATGTTTTGCTCCTGCTGACAAGGCATCAAATAATGTAATACTTATGTGAAGATTGTATTATGTTGATGTTTTGAAGAAGGAATTCGCTGGTTCACAAATATAATTATATTACAGTGCAGACCCCTGAAAAAGATATAGTCAAGGAACATGTAAAAATGTGCAATACTTTTAAGTCTAATCCTAACGTAAAAAAACCAAAAACTTTCTACTATGTACTGGATTCCTAAGCTACATAAAACTCCGTATAAGGCGCGGGTTTTTTTGCTAACTCTAGTTGTTGTACTACTACTAAAGTATCTAAACGTTTAACGTCGTGTCTTACTACTATCATAGAACATGTTAAATGTTACTGTGATAAAACATATGACAATTCAACTAAACTTGAAAATGAACAGTATAACATTTCTTCATTGAGCTCATACGATTTCTCTACACTCTATACTACTCTAACTCACCATCTTATAAAGGATAAACTGATTAAATTGATAGAAAAAACCTTTGCCAGAGAAAATAAAATGTTCCTTGCTAATGTTCAACGTTCATTCTTTTCGAATTCTTAAGTTGCACAATGTGGACTTGCCTTGATGTTTGTAGATCTTTAACATTTCTTTTAGATAATATATGTGTGCGCTATGGGCATACCATATATCGTCAAGTTGTTGGTATACCTATGGGAACAAATTGTGCCCCTCTTGTTGCAGATTTGTTTTTATATTGCTATGAGAGGGATTTCATGCTTAGCTTAAAACCTGATACACAATCTGACATTGTTAGTGCTTTAAATAAAACGTCAAGGTATTTAGACGATATTTTGAATTTGGATAATCCTTATTTTGAAAATATGGTTTCTTCTATTTACCCAAAAGAACTTACTTTAAACAAAGCGAACCGATCTGATATTCAGGCCTCCTTTTTATATTTGAATCTTTCCATTACTAATGATAAACTTTCGTCTAAAGTATACGATAAAAGGGAAGATTTCGATTTCAAAATATTTAATTATCCTTCTCTAGATGGAGATGTTCCCCGGTCTACATCTTATGAGGGTTTACATTTTTCAACTTATTCGGTTTGCCCGAGCCTGTTTTTTGCTAGAAGATTTTAATAGTCGTAATTTAGTCATAAACTTCTTAAGCCAGGTTACAGATATCATAAAATTCGGAAAACTTTTTCAAAATTCTATTATCGAAATGTACCCCTAATTAGTAAATATAACTGCAATTTACGGACGTTACAGCAACATGGCATTTCTCATCCAGATTTCTATGGTGATAGTATCTACAAACTAGGAATATCCGGGGTCATATCCATTTTCACGAATTTTTATTTAAACGCATTAACACTTTTAGGAAGAAAGGTTATGACCCTATTATATTGCAACACACTGCATGTTTGGTTATCGACCCCTTTACAGTCGGTCGCTACGCTTCCCTCTTTGCTTGCACGATGACAGGCCGAGGGTAGTACTCTATGATGGTATACTCTTAAACCCAGAAATGGGATGAGCTTATCAGAC
This sequence comes from Azorinus chamasolen, assembly GCA_963576725.1. Lineage (NCBI taxonomy): Eukaryota > Metazoa > Mollusca > Bivalvia > Cardiida > Solecurtidae > Azorinus > Azorinus chamasolen. The sequence continues at coordinate 59,249,056 of OY755249.1, forward strand.
TCATGTATTACCTTTTCTCTGTCGTGCCCTTAACGGCTTCCCTGCAGTTGCCCTGTCTTCAGCAAAGTCATTGAGTACATATTTGACGGACTTTCACAGTTGTTATGCTATGTTTTACATTTTGTACTGTGATTACAGTCTTCTATGTTGTGGGGAAGTCCGGCGGGGATACCTTAATGTACAATGTTTGTTTAGCTAGGGTGACTTTGAGATAAGTGTGATGTTAGGACGTCCGTAAACCGCTATAAACCCCGAGTGTATGTTTTGCTACTGACCGTGCCAAGGCGGTTCTCTCTTTGTCACCCTTACTTTTGTTTGTCTTGTGTCTTTGTGCTTGTGTTTTGTTCATGTTTGTCTCTGGTGCCTGTGTATTTGTTGGTGTTTTCTGTGTTCTTCCCGTGTGTTTGGTTGTGTGCCTGTGTGTGTGTGTGTGTCTGTATGTGTGTGTGTGTGTGTGTGTGACATGTTGTCTGTCGATGTGTTGGTGGTGATTGCGTCTTGTATGTGACTTTCTCCTGTATGTGTGTATGTGTATTAATTGCTATATAAATTGCTTTCTGTCGGCGTTTTGGTGATAGTGGCGTTTTGTGTGTGGCGTTTCCTGCTTGACTTTACTACCGTTTCATTGAATCTTATTAACACCTTTGTAATAATCTTTGGGGGCAATCCCTGCAACCTCTATCTAATGTGAATCATGCTGAAAAAGATATTGCATAACAATATGATTATATGTTTTCTGTAACTTCTTTACCAGTGATCACGGTCAGAGAAAAAACTAGTTTTCAGAGAAAGGACACTGAATGATCTTTTTGTAACTCAACGGCCCTTTGTTCTAATTTTGAAATATACTGTATGTCCTTCAGATGTGCTATTCACCAGCCTGCACCTTGAAATCCCGATCATAAATACAAAATGTAATTGGTTTGTAGTGTGTTGAAACAGTAATAGATACCCCTGTGCCACTATTAAATCACTAAACGCATGTATGTAAGCTTGACACGGATGTTTATGCCAAGTAGGAGTCTAGAATGATCCATATTTCATCCAGGAATATGTAATCATATACGAATCAATACGAGCATTTCTTTAAATGTGGCGAATTCAAAATGAAAGACAATATTCATATTCTTCAACAACATATCACTGAGTATTTTGTTGGACACTACATGTACGTTCGGTCACAAGAGAAATATGAACATGATGAAACCCCATACACATATATCTGCATCAGGCAGAAAGTGTGAGGATGTTCCAATCCTTACTTAAAATGTTCGATACTTTAAGTTCAAAAGAATGCCAATAAAACAATTCAGAGCTAACGAATGGCTAACTAAAACTGTAAGCAACGAATGCTAGTGATAAATATCCACATCCCATCTTACAGGCTACTAATTGTATATTGTAATAAAGTGGAAAACTGGGCAAATAAACCCTGCAGTAACTAGAACTATCACTAAAGGTGATTTATACCCCCACACGGCCAAGTTTGTGACACCAGCTACCCACGTAACAGGACCAAACCACAAACAATATTTAATTTAAAAGTTAAAGGGGTGATAATTCTGTAATGCTTGCAACAAAACATATGCAATTTGCGTCATGCACATTTGCATTCGTCGTTATTATGTATAGCAAATATCAATTCAATAACTTTAAAATTGAATGAGCAGTTTGCGACACAAACTCCCCATGTTTCTTGTCAAAACGACAATAACACTCAAAATTCAAGGGGAGATAATTCTGCAATGCCCAACGGTAAACACATACAAAATACGTCTTGCACATCTATCATTCGTTGTTATTAGATATGAAAATAATTTCAATCACTTTAAAACTAAAGGAGGAGTTTGCGACACCAAATATCCATTTTCAAATGCGAACGGATTGCCCGACCAACCGACCGACCGACCAACTTCCCGACCGACCGACCAACTTCCCGACCGACCGACCAACCGCCGGACAGGGTGATCCCAGTATACCCCTTCGAAAAAGTTTGCGGGGTTATAATGATCAGATCCAAATGAAACTAGCAGGTGCATTGGTACTACAAACATAAGAATATTAAGTTTTCAGAAAACCTGTAGATAAGGAAACTCTCGTCTATAGATTGACAGACGGACCGACAAACAGACGGATGAATGGAGGGATAGATAGAGGGACAACATATGGGTGAACAGATGGGTGGACAGACATACTGACAACCTGATTCCAGTATAGCACTATACTTTCGTTGGTGGGGTATGGTAGCAAATGTTATGAATCTGAAATCGGTAGCTTTACTTTTTATTTATCATTTTGTATCAAAATGCGATATAGTATAGCATAATATAAAACGCAAAACACATAGAAAGCTACCATCGATGCAATGCTATCAAATGTTTTCTAACTCCATAGACGCGTATCTTGTAAAAAATCACAATGAGAATTATTCCCCTGAGATGGTACCGACCAACCCTACTGGCTCATCGACTACCACCATAATCTCCGGAAAATCATAGTATGTTTCCATTTTTTGTCAAATACAGATTATTTAATTTGTTCAAATTTATGGTAATCAAGAAGGTTTTTAAAGGTTTTCTATATAGCTACATAAGAAAATCTAGCCCAGTCCCATCGCTGTCATATGTTTTGAGATATCAACATGAGTTAAGCAATAAGGGTAGAAGGTCACTGGAAGAATATTCCTTTCAAAGGACGTTAGGTCTGACCACTTGTTTTAGAAAATACGTAAGTATTTACTTCGGTTTCCATTACAATGTAGGTTCAACATGGATCCAAATTAGTTTAGCAGTTTTTTTACAGAGCATAATACTAAGCTCATTTTTGTACAGTTTGGTTACATTATGCTTTGTGAGTTTGGACGAGATGCAGTTTAAAGCACGGACGGATTGACAGACGAATGGAAGGATGGACGTACACCGGGTGGAGATTGCCTTGGCACACTTGCCTGAGGATACTCAGGTGTGCTAAAATACCGGAAACTACAAAAGAAGGTAATGACTCATCAAAGCTAGGCTGTCTATACTGACCGTTCCAAGGCGATACTCTCTTGGTCTCCCTTGATTTTATGTTTGTTTGGTGTTTTGTGTCTTTGTACTGGTGTGTGTGTGTGTTCAGGTTTTTTGTGTTTGTGGTCACCCTTACTTTTGTGTTTGTCTGGTGCCTTGTACTTGTACATTTGTTAATGTTTAAAAGTGTGTGTGTGTGTGTGTGTGTGTGTGTGTGTGTGTGTGTGTGTGTGTGTGTGTGTGTGTGTGTGTGTGTGTGTGTGTGTGTGTGTGTGTGTGTGTGTGTGTGTGTGTGTGTGTGTGTGTGTGTGTGTGTGTGTGTGTGTGTGTGTGTGTGTGTGTGTGTGTGTGTGTGCGTGCGTGTGTGTTTGTGTGTGTGCGTGTATTACTTGCTTTCTATCGATGTTTTGGTTATGGTTGCGTCTTGCGTATGGCTTTTCCTGATTGCCTTTATTATTCTTTCATTTAGTTCGTTATTACTAATATAATGTATAACTAATTATAATACATATACTGCAGTTTCTGTTAGTACTGAATTAAATTTATATACTGCTATTTCGTTATTTTATACAAACTTATTTCATTTTTTAATTGATCGTAATAAATTAACACAATATACGTTAGGCACAGCGTCCACGCAGTTTGATTTGTTTTTCAAGTTACGTTACGCGGCCCTTATATTTAACGTGATTTGAAAAATAATATTTCGCGTTACGGTGTCCCCTTTCTTAACGCTAGTTGATTTTGTTTTTCAAATTACGTGTTTTTTTTTTATTTTACGAGTATACAAAGCTCCTCTAGGATCTTAATCGTTCTACTAGAATTCCAGTATAAAGTGGTTTTACTGTTAATTGTAGGTAATTGTAGGCCGTGGCAGGAACTAGAATTAATTGTATAGTATTCCAGAATCAAGCAGAACCGACCCTGGGGTAAGCCACCTGCCTAAAACGATTTCATATTTTATTTACGATGTACAATTAAAGTCGTAAATGCTACTGTCTTCTGCAAATAAATCTGCTATCATTCTAAATGCTCGAATATCCATACAGTTTTGACCCAGATTAGACATCGGGAAACTTGACATCTGATCAAGATCCAACCTGTTTGATATTCGAGCATTTTTTCTAAACAGCTACATCAATTCGAATAAGTAGTCAACTTTGCATTTGATCCAAAATTGAGCCGACATGATTTAACAGCGGAGTAAGGGTAAACACTTTCAACGTTGATGTTTGAATGTACCAGCACTAACTGGAAGATGCAGATGGGCGTCTGACTATGCAAGTGAAGTAGGAAATCAAGCTTTTTATAACCTGGTCAGAAAACACAGAATAATTCCTGATGTATTTGGCTATTCATGCTGACATATACACCTGAGTCCAACTATATTGGAAATTGGGGACTGGAACAATGACTTCATGACATCATGAAGATTACCATTACTATTAAAATATAAGTTCATGTGTAACTTTGCATCCCCTTAATTATAATGGCAAGCACTGTGGGTTTCTTGACCAGGAACATAAATATCCTAAGCAAAGTCCTAAATTGGTTAGAAACAGGCGATCTCCCTCAAATGAAGTACAACCATTTATCTGCCTCCTGCATGTACCATAAAATTAGTAGGTCATACCAGACGCAACCTTTGCTGGTTGATGATGGACTATTCCAAACTTCAAACAGGTCGAGCTTATGGTGTATAATTAGGGATTTGTGTAAACAACTGTGTAACATTGACAAATAGTGCATACCCTAATGCGATGACTCCTCTAGGAGTCCTCTCATATGGGTCTACACTGTTGGCAAAGGCCATTAGTGACTCGTGTCCCACACTGTAGAGGCTTAAATGTTACAGCTGTGCTTTTGATTGATTGATTCTTTATTTACCTCCGTACCTGAAGAGTTGTACATCGATTATATATCTAGAGAATACACAAAACTATAATATGTAAATACTGATATAAATGCTATCAATTAGAAACGGTCTGTAACACAGGAACAACTAATGACATACACATTACATTTCGAGACATAGAAAATTACAGAAGCACGAAACGAAAGAAGTTATATCAAAATACACATGGATTAACCATTTACTTCATAAATGTGCCTTTCTATGATTTTGCAAACAGAGTAGATCCGTATCAGACGGCTCCAGGTCGTCTGATCAGGGTCCGCTTTTATAGATATGATCTCACAATCTCTGCCATGACCATTCAAGTGTTTATGTATCATAATGAAAATTTCTCCCATGAATATTCATGACGTAAAAGATTAAGCATATTTATACATATATATACACGTGTAAATAATACAAAATCCATATGGAATAAATATGGAAGCATCATACTGCCATACCCATGAATATACCTAATCACAATCCCTCTGAGAAACGAAAAGCAGAAGAAACGCGTAGATAAACTTTCATTTTTGTCGTACCCTTTATTACTTTTCTACAGTTACTCTGTTTGCAGCTCAATCATTGAGTACACTAGCGATAGGTGGATACAGTATGTTCAATTAAATGGTTTTTTTTGTTATACATGCACTTTACCACTGTATTTGCTGTCGCGGTTGTTGTAGATTAGTCGGAGAGGGGATACGTTTATTTACACTGTTTGTCTTTTAGGATGGGGATGGAATAAGGGTGAGGTTGGGCGCCCATAAACCGGTTTAAACCTCCGGTGACTTTTGTCACTGACCGTTCCAAGGCGGTACTTCCATCTTCCTCCTATTGTATGTTTGTTTTGTCTTTGTGCGTCTCTTGTTGTTTTTTCTACCTATGTACATTTGCTGTTTCCTTGTGTTGCTGTTCGGGCGAGTGTTTGTTCTGTATGTGGTGTTTCCTGCATGACTCATTTTTGTACTTTTATCAAATGTCACTGTAACAGACCAGTGTCGTAGAAGTGAGACCGTCTGGTTAGAGTGATAGAAAGGAATGCTGCGTACGCCACACACCTTTACATACAAATCAAAAAAAGACACGCACCGATGCAGTGCTATTTACCATGAAGGGCAGATGCGCATCCAGCCCGAATACACAGATATATAATCAACTAAAATGCAAAAAAAAGCATCCATTTCTCAACCAAAATGTTCTGAATACATATATAATATGCAATATAATGTGTTAAACATATTTTCAGAACAGCATATGATAAAACGCCTTAACAACCATTCTTAAGCAACCTTCTTTGTCTTTATCGTCAGTTAATATATGACACAGACCGTTCTGAGCTTAAATGAACAATTTGGAGCTTTGCTTCCATATCGATCAATGCTTTGTATATGTTGTGACCAAACGTTATGTAGACATCATTCCACAACCTTTGTCTAGCATTCTCATGTGCCGGACAGTCAAATATCACATGAACGACACCATTCACACACAGTTTATCACAGTAATTACATAGCTGTATGAATTCATGAGAGAATAAACGGGCTAGAAGATATGCAGATTTCTTGCATGCTGGCAATAAACTAGGAGTTTACATAACAACCAAATTGGTATTGGTGTCAACACGTAATCTAAGATCTGCAGACCTGGATGCAGCAGACGATCGTGGTGCACATTAGACCGGCGCATAGATATTTCAAAACGTCTGACAGACTTTCTCAGTACGCATTTCAAGCTAGATTTCGACGGGAATATTCCAGTGTTTACATAATCAAAGACGAAACTACTTAATCCATACTTGTCAAATAACCTAAACACATCAGGAATAAATCCCCTTTTCCTGTACGAATTTTCATTGTACCTTATCAACCATTCTATAAATACTTGCTTGGCTAAGGTGTCTACGCTCAGATGAAAAAGCTGGCCGAAAGCAGATAGTTTCGTTTAGTCTGTCTTACTTTCAAGAAGTGTACACCTAATCATACTAATCACAACTTCACTTCGCGCGCCACGAGGAATACCCTGGATAAGCCTGATACATTTACGCTGGGCTTTGTCAAGTGCATACATCTGGGCAGCGGTCATATCGTTCAACAATTTACATCCCTATAAACCTCTAGGAATTATTACAGATTTATAAATGTTACACATTGTTATAGGGCGAATCCCCTCGTCTAGCAAACCTGAACCTGCAAAACTGAAAAATGAGCTACTCATTTTAGTTTTAGCATCATCAACATTTTGCTGGTCATCAAGGTGACTATTCAAACTGATGGCGAGGTGTGTGTAACAGTATTTTTCCACAACCTTTCCAGGACCTAACTGCCACAAACGCATGCATGTCCCTAAACGCCTACTACACTCATTAAAAACAACAACGGCGCACTTGTTTGTATTATAATCAAAGCACCATTAACAAGAATAATGATAACATATAACCATCATTTTATCCATTGCATGTTTCGATAAGCTAACCTGGAACATGTCATCTGATGCCGTAGGGCTAGCAAAACAGTTCCCAAATATGCATAACCCCAGCCCTGATCGCTCAAGCTCTTGTATCAACCCATCTATGTATAAGAGGTATAGTTTTGGACTACTAACACCCCCTGTCTGGTCCCCTGTAACTCGCCTTTGCAACGCGGTATACATACTAACAATGCTTTGTATACGGTTAAATCAATATTAACGTCATACAATTTGCTAAAAACGCCATTGTGCAAAACTCTATCAAAAGCTTGCCTAGCATCTAGAAAACATACACATACGTTAGATCCATTTTCCGCACAGGGCAAGATGTTCTCATTCAGCGCAAATGACGTAATCATGCTACCAAGTGTTATTTTTGAAAGCCGCATTGCATTCTGTTCACAGTTAGCGAGCGATGAAGGTCATTGTACTAGCTTCGGGATAAGGAAATTAAAGTAAAGGTGTTACATACTTGTGATATGCTACAGTTAACGTTCTGTTTCCATAAAGTGTGTACGCATTGAAGAAAATTGAATATGGTAAGTGATTGTTATATAAAGGTGATTGGAAGAGGATAATTGTTTTTACTGAAAGTGGAAAATGTCTCATATAACAACAAATAACATATTAACATAATCAGGGTCCATGCTTATAAAGCTTTTTAAATGAGTTCGTTTTCAAGTTTTGATTGGTCAGATTTGAGCCTGAGTTCGTTCTCAAGGTTTTGATTGGTCAGATAGATTTAAGCCTTTGTCTCTAATCTCACCAATCAAAAGCTTGAGAACAAACTCAGACTCAACTAAAAAGCTTTATAAGCATGGGCCAATATTAGACATCCTACTAATTTTGCTTGTTTAAGTATTCTGCTTTCGTAGAACACTTTAAGGAGTTTCGAAGACTGATACGCATCTGGACTGGTCTATCGTATACATGTTTAATGTGCAGTTGACCCCCCCTTTTTAGTCCGTTTATGTCTGATTGTGCTTTTGTTTGTTTTTATGTTTCAACTGGACTTGGATAGTCCTAAATAATACATTTGCACATACATCTACATTAAACATATATACAACAGTCCATAGAGGAAATGGAGCAGAAATTGAATGTTTTGTTTCTGTTTCCTTTCATCTCTGGAGGAAAACTCCACCTCTGTTACTTGTGCAGTCTGCACTTTTTAAGCTTTCACTCAGTTTTTTTCAAAACAAATCTCGTTTTTGCTTGTATGTTGTGATGTCATGTGCAGTTGTTCATAATGTTTATAATGCTTATTTGGTTTAGCTTTTCTGCTGTCTGTATTTATAAAATATAAGAAAAATATGCTTGTGCCTTATTTCTGCTTGCAAATTTATTTCTTAGAGCATGTACCTTTTCAGTGTGTCTCAATGTTCTTTATATGATTGTCAACCTTCTTTAGATCCTCTTAATAGTTCCTTTGAATTAGTTTTATGACATAACATTATATATGCACGCATCTTACTCTTAAATTTCTTTTGCTTTAGAGGTGTACTCTTTCTAAGTTTTTGTCTGTGTGTCAAACAATAGTTCTTAAGTATAGTTTTATACTTTAATTGTAGCTGCTTTATATATTATGTGTTTTTCTCTTACATAACTTTCCATTTTACAGGTATCCTTCTCTTTGTTTTTACTTTTTGATATGTTAATGCTTTTGTTTAAAGGTCGGTAAACAGCTATATGCTAATGTTATTTTATTGCTACAACCGACGTTAACTCTTTCGGCGCCAATGTCGCCTGTTGGCACCGTTGAAAACAGTGCAGTCCCAGGTCAGCACCTGACCTGGGACTTCACTGTTTTCTGTATTATTTTAGCCCAAGCATACAGGTTTTTAAAAACAAATATTTTACTAATACCTTTACTATTTAGCTTAGAATTATATTTGATATAAAATTATTATTGCAGACGACACTTTTAAATTTGGCACCAAAAGAGTTAAATCAAACTTCTTGTATCTGAGCGGGTCAGATTTTCAGAAAACAAAAACATGAATAATTTCAACTGACTTATTGCTATATTATTCAGATTGTTACTGGTGATTAATATCTCTCTCTTTCTCTGACTAAATTTATTAACACATACGCACGCACTCACACACGCACACACACACACGCGCATGCAAACACACACACTCACACACTCACACACTCAAACACGCACGCACGCACACACACGCACGCACGCACACACGCACGCACTCACACAAACACACACACAAACACACACGCATACCCAAAGAAACCACAAACCCCAAACGACAAAACATATGCTGTTTTCTTATGTTTTGCTAGTTAGTAAAGTTTACGCTATTATATAAAAAACTATACAGTGTGATATTTGGTAATGTAACGTTACGTTATAGTTTGGTGTGTTGTGTTATGTTATCCTGTGTCTTTTTGTGTTATGTTATGATGCGTTGTATTATGTTGCATTAGATCGTATTTTGATATTATCTAAAGTCATATTATTTACCCTTTGATTCAGTTTACCCGACATGGCATCATCTTACAAACTGCACGCAAAGACAAACCATTGTCAGGTGCGTAGCTAGCGATGCACACTAACGCATTCACGTAAAGACAACCCATTGTCAGGTGCGTTGCTAGCGATACACACTAACGCATTCACGTAACATCTATCCGAAAGTTGAACACAATATTATGAACAAACTGCAACAAACCTCGGAAGCTTAGTCGGTAGTCTTTGATTATCGTCATTTTCCTGTCAGAATTAACCCATTCCCACATATTGACGCCTTTTGACGCCTCTGTAATAACCACCTTTTGAAACCATTGTGATAAATAGAGCATTTGCTCCTATAGGAGCAAACGCACTGTTTATCATAATGGTTTCAAAACTACAAAAGTCTAAATTTTAGAAGGTACATGTAGCATATGAGATTAGAGAAAACACTACATTGTATTTTGATAGCAGAATAACTTTATATTAACTGTGATTTAGTATACAGTAAAATATTTCTAAATCGCAAATTTGGTTTAGGACTATTTAGATTATTTTGACTGGTGGCTGTTAGTCCTGCAGAAAGTGTTATGAGCCTTCTGCATCACTTTCACCGTGCATAAAGATGTCACCTGTCTATACCCCTTTACCTGTTTTCCCGAATTTACACATAGAGAAGACCCGGAACAGACGGCTCATGTAAGAGCCATCTGATCAGCTTCTGCTCCGTTTGCCTCTGTGATAATTGTAACACATATTATTGTTCATTATACCATTATAAAATTCAGCTAACTAATATTCATGATATCAATACATGTAGTTCGTATTTAAAATGCACGAGGTAAGTGCCAGTTTTGTACCATTAACTTTTAATAGCATACTACAGGCCTGTGCAAGATTAACTTTGTAAGCAGATTAGAATAATTGAGACTCCGAACATCGGCGTTAAATCAGGTTACTAACTGAACCTTGGTCGCACTTTTTAAAATGATGCAAGAAAACACAATTTGCAGGGGATATTGTATATTTACAAAATATTGAATAAAAGGCGACGGATATAAACTAATTTAACCATCTCTTGTTAGGTTTCATGTAATGACCACTGTAGCAATATCTCGTGTAATTATTTTATTCGGTTGTTGAATCCGTTTGTGCGGACGGGTTTGCAATTCAACCGACCCCGACATTTACCAGGACAACGAAAACTAGTACAGATTTAACTGTTATCCCTCTCCCCCTCTTTCTCCCTCCATCTCTCTCTCTTCTCTCTCGCTGTCTCTGGTGCTATCTTGCTCTGGCTCTGGCTCTGTCTCTCTTTCTTTCTCTGTATGTGTATCTGCCTCTCTCTCCCCTCTCTATCTCAATGTATCTGACTGTCTCTCTATGTTTCTGTCTTTCTGTCTCTGACTGTCTCTCTATGTTTCTGTCTTTCTGTTTCTGTCTCTCTGTCTTGTCTGATTCTCTCTCCATCGTGATCAAAATGTTATGTATCGAGGAAATGGTTATATGAAGACAGCGAACAGCGAAAACGTGACAAGTGATCTTTTTCTACGCTGTTTGTATTACTCGTGGACCCTTTATTCACGCGACACTCGCAGAATGTGTATCTTTTGCAGAATAACGTTGTTACATTAGCAATTTCTCACTTGACATTTATGCACATTTAATTGTCAGTATTGTCATTTTAGTGCAGACACCAACTATTTAAATTGTTTAAGTTCTCTGATATCCTCACACACCTAATCTTTATCATGAGCTTAAATCGCTGCAGTTGTCACAGGAGCGTAGGCATGTTTCGAAGAATGAGGCCGCGATGCCACAGAGCCGCAGTGTGGTGTGTACAGGAGTGGTGTCCCTCTCTCACGGTGATTATTTTAAATTGGTGCTGTTTTATATGCGATTCAGATGCATTCTAAGATGATTAAGGGACAGCTGACTGAAACCAACGAAAAGACAAATGTACTGAACTCAGTCTGTCTTTACCACCCCTGAACCGATCCGGACTGACTACCAGAATTGCACCAGACACCCGACCTGTCCCAGTCACGGAGTGTCGCGAGGCTCTATGCAATAACCCATTCTCTTCCTCTTGTATATTAATGGCTTGCCCAATAACAATGTCTCAGGTACGACTCTTTGCTGACGATACAGCCGTCTACCTGACCATTGCAAGTGAAGAGGATGGTGCCTGTCTCCATGTTGACCTTGCCGATTACAGGACTGGGGAAAACCGTTGGGACATGCGATGCAATCCCATTAAGCGCAATGTCTTACATATTGACAGGCATGTATGTCCCATCAAGACCCACTACACTCTACATGGACAGGTATTGGTGACAGTGAAGGATGCGAACTATCTAGGTGCCACTATAAGCCAGACCTCTGTTGGAATGTCCATGTCAGAAACATTACACAGCAAGCCAACCGCACCCCGGCTTCCTGAGACACAACATCAGGTCCACAAACCGAGATGTCAGGGAAATGGCATACATGTATAACACACTCGTCACACCACAGGTGGAAGATGCATCTGGTACATGAATTCATCCATACAATCAAAGAGAACTAGAGGTTTGTTTTTGTCACAAAAACAGATGTCTCCCCCTCCCAACCTCTTTCCAATTCACAAGTGTAATGTATGTAACTCCACACTTATCAGGGTCTAACTTTTAAGTCATCAGGGGCAATAACTCCAACATTGTCAGGGGGAGACAATTCAAAAGCCCCAGGTACACAAACGCACATGCTAGTCAACATTCTTGTGAAGTTTGGTGACTCTAGTACTAGTGGTTTCAGAGATGCATGTGACACAAATTAAAGTTTCTCTTATTTTAAGTCATAAGGGGCAGTAACTCCAAAGTTATCAGGGGGAGACAATTAAAAAACCCAGGTGCACAACAACTCATGCTGGTCAATATTCCTGTAAAGTTTGGTGACTCTAGCCCTAGTGGTTTTAAAGATATGCATGACACAAAGTTTCTCTAATTTTAAGTAATCATATCAGGGGCAATAACTCCAAAGTTATCAAGGGGAGACAATTCAAAAATCCCAGGTGCACAGCAACTGATGCTGGTCAACATTCCCGTGAAGTTTGGTGACTCTAGCCCCAATGGTTTCAGAGATATGCACGGCACTAAGTAAAGTTTGTCATCAGTGGCAGTAACTCCAAAGTTTACAGGGGGAGACAATTCAAAAAACCCAAGAGCAAAACAACTCATGCTAGTGAGCAATCCTGTGAAGTCTGGTGACTCTAGCCCTACTGATTTAGAGATACGCGCGACACAAAGTTTGTATAAATTTAAGTATTCATATCAGGGGCAATAACTCATGAATTATCAGGGGGAGACAATTCAAAAACCATAGATGCACAACAACTCATTCTGGTTAACATTCCTGTGAAGTTTGGTGACTCTAGTACTAGCTGTTTCAGAGATACGCGCGACACAAAGTTTTTCTAATTTTAAGTCATCAGGGGCAATAACTCCGAAGTTATCAGGGGGAGACAATTCAAAAAACCCAGGTGCACAACAACTTATGCTAGCGAACATTCCTGTGAAGTTTGGTGACTCTAGCCCAACTGGTTTCAGAGATACGCGCGACACAAGTTTGTGACGGACAGACAGACAGACAGACGGACGGACGGACAGACAGACAACTCTGGCAAAAACAATATATCTCCCCATAAATGGGGGAGACATAATAATCTTTGTTAATTAGATAATATAAATTTAAGTATCTCCGTAGTATCTTAATTCCCTTATTGGAATATTATCTCCATTGTGAATGTGTGTGATTATTCTCTTTGATTTTATGCCTGAATGCATGTACCAAACATGTGACGTGTATTGTGACATGACACTCTTCGAAAAAGGTCCGTAGTGGTCGAACGATTAGACGAGAGCAGTCTTAGTATTTCTGCACTTTTTATTGTTCATAACGCCATTTCATCGACCGAGTGAACCATGCTATACCTACCGTTTATCAGTTTTTGAGAAAACTGCTCGCAACCTTTGAAGGGATAATATCTTTATCAATTCTCATTATCAATGCATAAAAGTTATACCTGCATGTTCGTACTGAAAAATAGACTTTGACAAAGTAAGAAATTAAATATATTTTATGACAGATTTTTGAATGATTCGGAAGTTTGGCTTTAGTGACAGAGCATTTTGATAAAAAAATGAAAATTATTTAAATGTGAACTGCTTTATTATGAGATTGAGCAAAACGTCGTAACATAGGGCAACGTAATACGAAACATCAACAGAAATGTATCTGCGATGTGTTTTAGTCTGTGTTAAGAAGATTCCTTATATCACAAACGGCAATAAGTTGTAACTGCAAAATTGCAATACGAACTTAGCTACCGGAATATAAGGAAATACCATAATTAAAAATCATGATAATGTAATATGGATCATTAAATTAATTGAAATCGAACATTTTGCACTATAGAGATATCAACTCAGTACTGTATCTACCAAAACTGTCATAGAAGTAATACCATATCTGTGTTTTCAACAAATTTAGAAATAAAACATGGATTCATTAAATGAAGTTTTCTAAAGTATGTATGCTAATTAGAAGTTGAATCTCAAATCTCACCTTCTTTTTCACATTAACACATTCCCTCATATTGACGACTTTTGACGACTCTGTAGAAGTCACTTTGTTAAACCATTACTATAGGAGCAAATGCTCTATTTATCAAAATGGATTCAAACTACTACATTCTAAAATTTCCCCTTTCTCTAGTTAATGCTCTTTTTCGGTAGATTTATTCAAAGAGGTTGTATCTAAAATAGCCTATGAGGTAATGGGCTCAATAATACATTTACAACTGTAGAGGTAAGGCCTGAGTGGCTAGTAGTTTGGAACTCGGATCAGGCCCAATCGTTTATGACGTTTGATCTGGATTCAAACTGTATGCACACACTGCAGGCAATCAGGGTTGGACACATCTGAAACTAGAGGTTTTTGTCACAAAAACGGATGTCTCCTCTCTAATAAAAACAATATGTAAAGGGAAATCACTAAAAATGTTATGGTCTTGATGAATGATACTTCCCCTCATTATGCGTTTTCCACACTACATTTTTCAAGAAGAAAATGATAACAGCTAATAACTCCAAAAATACTGATACCAGATTTATGGCCCTTGTGCATGACACTTACTTTCAACATGCTCTTTCCAAAAATAAAATGTCATTCCAATAGCATCAGTCGAACAGGAGTTATTGATCGGCCAAAAAATGTAACAAAGGGCAATAACTCCAAAAGTATTGAAGCCAGAATTATGGCCCTTGTTCATGACACTTTCTCTCATCATGCTCTTTCCATGCATGAAGTTTCAATACGATGGTAAGAGCCATGTAGGAGTTATCGTCCGGACAAGAAAGAATTAAACAAATGTACAAGGGGCAATAACTCTAAATTTATTGAAGCTCGAGTTATAGATCTTATGCATGACACTTTCTCTTATCATGATCGTTCCATGTATGAAGTTTCACTCCAATGGCATGTGTCACATAGGAGTAATCATCCGGACAAAAAATTGTGATTTTTTTTACAAAGGGCATAACTCCAATATTAGTGAAGCCAGAGTTATGGACCTTGTGCATGACACTTCCTCTCGTTATGATCTTTCCATATATGAAGTTTGAATCCAATGGCATGAGCTATATAGAAGTTATCTTCCGGACAAAAAAGTGTGAATTGTTTTACAAAGGGGAATAACTCCTATATTAGTGAAGCCAAAGTTATGTACCTTCTGCATGACACTTCCTCTCATCATGCTCTTTCCATATATGAAGTTTCAATCAACTGGCATTAGGCATATTGAAGTTATTGTCCGGACAAAAAATTATGATATTTTTTACAAAGGGCAATAACTCCAATATTAGTGAAGCCAGAGTTATGGACCTTGTGCATGACACTTCCTCTCGTCCTGATCTTTCCATATATGAAGTTTCAATCCACTGGCATGAGCCATATAGGAGTTATCGTCCGGACAAAAAAGTGTGATTTTTTTTACAAAGGGCAATAACTCCAATATTAGTGAAGCCAGAGTTATGGACATTGTGCATGACACTTCCTCTCATTATGCTCTTTCCATATATGAAGTTTCAATCAACTGGCATCAGGCATATTGAAGTTATCGTCCGGACAAAAAGTGTGACAGACAGACGGACAGACGGACGGACAGACGGACAGACAGACAACTCTCACGAAAACAATATGTCTCCCCCATATAAATATGGGGGGAGACATAACTAGAATCCATCGAGTTAATTCATTTCCCTGTGGAATATAAATAAAGGATATAATTACATCATGAACATTTATAACATGAATTTGTGTAATGGCATATGTGTATCCTATATGAGCTGTCTGAAGTGTCAATAATGTCATTAATTAAATCACTGCCTATCCCCAACTATCATGTTCATTGTGACACCATGCAATTAAAGCCGCGGTTCAAATCAATATCATTATTATCATCATCTTATTATTATTATTTATTGTGATTATTTAATTTCTGATAGCAGATATGATTGTACTTTGGACCAGTTTGTTTCTTAAAATGGATTAACCCGTATACTATAATGTAGAGAAATAAAACTCAAATAAGCCTATCTGTTTTAATCGTATACACCCGCATTAATGGAGAGCAACCTTATTACTGGTAGCAGTTCGTTTCCTGAAATAGGTTAAATCAACCAATATATTATAATGAAGAGCAATAAACCCAGTAAGCTCTTTTTCACGCTTTTGCAAACATATTAGACCCAGATCAAAAAGCTTATGTAGGAGTCATCTGATCAGTGTCTGCACAGTTTGCTTATGAAATTATGTGATCTAACTACGCCATTTTATTGCTATTTCTAGTTGTTGTTCTAGTACTAAATTATCCAAACTTTTGACATCGTGTCTTATTACTATCAACTAACATGTAAAACGTTACTGTTGTTTCGTCAATAAAAAAAAAAAATGATCGTTTACCTAAACTTGAAAATGAACTGTACAACAGTTCGTCATTGCACTCTTAAGATTTCTCTATACTCTATACAACTCTACCCCAACATCTTATATGGTATACATTGATTTAAATAATAGAAAAACAACTTTGCCAGAGAAAAATAAAATGTTCCTTGCTCGTAATGTTCAACTCATACATTTCGAATTCAGAGGTTGAACATTACACAACGTGGACTTGCCTTGATGTTTGTAGATCTTTAACGTTTCTCTTAGACGACATATTTGTGCGCTATGAGGATACCATGTATCGTCAAAGTGTTGGTATACCTATGGGAACAAATTGCGTCCCTCTTATTGCAGATTTGTTTTTGTATTGTAATGAGAGAGATGTTATGCTAAGCTGAATCACTGATACACAATCTGATATTGTTAATGCTTCTAATAAAACTTCTAGATATTTAGACAGTATTTTGAATTTGGATAATCCCGATTTTGAAACTATGGTTTCTTCTATTTACCAAACAGAACTTACTTTAAACAAAGCAAATCGATCCGACAGTTTGACGTCCGTTTATAGATTTGAATCTTTCCATCACAAATGATAAAGTTTCGGCCAAAACATACGATAAAAACGAAGTGTTTAGTTTCAAAAATTTACCTTATCCTCTCATTATCAAATATAATTGCAGTAACAATATATTTCGCACCCAGAAATTTATTGTGATGTTATCTATAAACTCCGGGGCCATATCCATTTTCATGATTTGTTTTTTAAACGCATTAAAACATTTAGAAAGTTGTATTGCAACACACTGCATATTTAGATATTGACTCCTTTACAGTCGGTAGCTACGCTTCTTTCTTTGCTTGCACGATGACAGGCAGATGATAGTACTCTATGATGGTATACTCTTAAACCCAGAAATAGGATGAGCTTACCAGACTCATGCATTGCATTCTCTCTGTCGAGCGCCCTTAACGGCTTCAGTGTAGTTGCTCTGACTTCAGCAAAGTCATTGATTTGTATATTACATGCATGGAATTTGTTAGGAAAAAAGGTTATGCCCCAATTATATTGCAAAAGACTGCTTGTTTTGTTATTGGCCTCTTTACAGTCGGTAGAAACGCTTACCTCTTTGCTTGCGCGATGACAGGCCGAGGGTAGTACTCTATGATGGTACAAATATGCGGCATACAGGAAACACCACATAAAAAACAAACATCCATCTGAATAGTACCACAACCAGTTCAAACCGGTATAGGGGTGCCCAACCTCACCCTTATTTCACCCACCCTAAAAGAAAAACAGTGTAAATAAATGTATCCCTTACTTCGACTAATCTACAATCAACGCGATGGCAACTACACTACTATGTTGTAGTAATATAGGATCGTATCCCTTTTTAATGATGAACAAAATGAGAAAATGTGTACGTCCAATAATTTTACGTTTGTAAAATCGCATCACCATAACATTCAGGATGTGAAATACCGTGTCGCAGGAGCGCCTTAAGATTAAATTTAAACTTGCCAATAAGTGAGAGATTTCAATAATATAATATCAAGAAGGTTTTTCTTAGTTTATGATATCTATATCATTGCTTAAGCAGCTTTTCAGTTACAATGAGCTTTTGACTGTTAAAATCGTCATCAAAGGAACAAGCTCTGGCGAACATCTCCGTCAAGATGAGGAACACTTACAATATTAAAACCATAACCGTTCCTCTTTTCATAATGTTTAGAAGAAATCATTCCATTGTCAATTTTAAGGTCTAAATCAAGAAAGGCTGCATAAGTGTTGGAAGGGTTAGCTTTATTCAAATTGAGTTATTGTGGGTAAATGGTAAGAATCAAAACATCAAAGAAAGGGTTATCTAAGTTAAAAATATCATCCAACTATCGAGAGGTTTCATTGAATGCTTTTATGACATCTTGTGATTGCGGGTTCACACTTAACATGAAATTTCTCTCATAGCAATACCAAAACAAATCGGCGACCAGTGGTGCAAAATTCGTACCCATAGGAATACCAATCATCTGACGGTATATAGCATTTCCATAACGTACGAATATGGTTCAATATACGTTCATTCTTTTCGAATTCAGAAGTTGAACATTACACAATGTGGACTTGCCTTGATGTTTGTAGAGCTCTTACCTTTCTTTTAGATAATATATTTGTGCGTTATGGGGATACCATATATCGAATCAATCTGACATTATAGCTTCATTTTTAGATTTGAATCTTTCAATTACAAATGATAAAGTTTCGTCCAAAATATACGATAAAAGAGAAGATTTTAATTTTAAAATTGTTAATTATCCTTTTCTAGATGGAGATGTGCCCCGTTCTACATCTTATGGGGTTTATATTTCGCAACTTATTCGGTTTGCCCGAGCCCGTTCTTTGCTTGAAGATTTTAACAGTAGTAATCTATTTATAACTGATACACTTCTTAAGCAAGGTTATAGATATCACAAACTTCGGAAAACGTTTTCTAAATTGTATTATCGAAATTTACCACTCATTAGTAAATATAATTGCAATCTACGGACGTTACTGCAACAAGGCATTTCTCAACCAGACTTTTATGGGGATGTTATCTACCAAATTCGGGGTCATATCCATTTTCATGATTTGTTTATAAAACGCATTAAAACATTTAAGAAGAACGGTTATGGTCCCATTATATTGCAACGCACTGCATGTTTGGTTATCGACCCTTTTACAGTCGGTAGCTACGTTTCCCTCTTTGCTTGCGCGATGACAGGCCGAGGGTAGTACTCTATGATGGTATACTCTTAAACTCGGATACGGGATGAGCTTACCAGACTCATGTATTATTTTGTCCCTGTCGTGCTCTTAACGGCTTACCTGCAGGTGCTCTGACTTCAGCAAAGTCATTGAGTAAATATTTGACGGATTGTCACAGTTATTATGCTATGTTTTACATGTTGTCCTGTGTTTACCGTCGTCTATGTTGTGGGTAAGTCCGGCGGGGATACCTTTATTTACACTATTTGTAAAGCTAGGGTGACTTTGAGAGAAGTGTGAGGTTAGGACGTCCGTAAACCGGTTTAAACCCCCAGTGGTGTTTTTGCTACTGACCGTGCCAAGGCGGTACTCTCTTTGTCAACCTTCCTTTTGTTTGCCTTACGTCTTTGTGCTTGTGATTTTGTTCATGTGTGGAGTGTTTGTCTCTGGTTCTTGTGTCTGTTGGTGTTTTCTGTGTTCATCTCGTGTGTGTGTGTATGTGTGTCATGCTGATTATCGGTGTTTTGGTGGTGGTTGCGTCTTGTGTGTGGCTTGACCTGCTTGACATTACTACTTTTCCATCCAGAAGAAAGGTTAGTGATTCGGAAACTTCAGAGCAAGTCCAAATTGTGCAATATTTCATTGGCTCGTCAGTAAAGAAATCTTGATCAGCATTACATGCCAGAAATAATGTTTTATCGGGCAAATATTTTCTGGATTAAGTTAATAAGTTTTTCTTTAGTTAAATCATGAGGAAGGGTTGTGTACAAGGTAGAAAAGGCGCATGTGCATGCAGTGGATGAAACTTTTCGTTCTTAAGTTTGTTTAAGGCTTCCGAAGAGTTTTCAATAGACCAGAAGAGATTTATTCCAGAATTTTCATATTCTTTTATCTTCGTTAAACATGAAGTTAAAAGTATAGACCATTTTATACAAAATAGTAGTTGAATAAAGCTAGAAATTGCAATAAAACTAATGTTTTACATGGTTTTGTATGTAGTTTTGTTAACTAATATATCGTCAGAATTTTATGTTGTGTAATGTTAATATCTGCTCCAAGTTGTTCACACTATTTGACATGGTCTAAAACGACGGTCTTTTTGTCAGTAGTAACTGAAACGTATGGTTTGGTATTAATAATTGCCCCTGCTGCAATGCATCGATATAATGTAATTGTAAAATGATAATGGCATGATTTGATGCCTTAGGAACAAAGACGTATTTTAAATTGAAATCCTGTAAATCATTTTTAAGATGTCTAAACGAAATTCTAGGTTTAGGTTGAAGAAGGTGTTCCTTTGAGCTATAAAATGAAATGCGTTTGTCAATTATATCAAACATTAGTTTTTCCCAATTTGAAAGAGCATAAGACTCAACATGTTCTCTACGACACAATTTAATACTAACATTTTGTAAAGCCTCAGCAATCTGGCCTCGACAAGAGTTAACATCTATCAAGCATTGTATTCTATATTTGGGACCTTTATTCATTAGAGATTGTAGACGTTTATCTTTAATTATCTCGAAGTTACCAGTAATTACATGCCCAGCCGGAGAATAGCAACATTTTGAGGTGGCACAATCTCAATTATCCGGAATATTATCAATGATATCAGGTCGGAAACAGTTTTATTATAGTTTAAAATTATATTTATAATTGGTTTGTTATATTTGTAGCAGATAATAGGTAGTTCTGTGTTTTTAAAGTATTTAGGTTTGTATCTGAATATGCCGTGGATGTCAATAAAATCACTATCTTTATTAATAAAAGGAATTTTCAAAAAGAATCGTGATGTTCAGATAATTTGCCAATGTGCGGTCTGAAAACGTGGGTAAGTCCGGCGGGGATACCTTTATTAACACTTTTTGTAAAGCTAGGGTGACTTTGAGAGAAGTGTGAGATTAGGACGTCCACACACCGCTTTAAACCCCCAGTGGTGAATTTGCTACTGACCGTGCCAAGGCGGTACTCTCTTTGTCACCCTTACGTTTGTTTGTCTTGTGTCTTTGTACTTGTGCTTTTGTTCATGTATGGAATGTGTATCTCTAGTACTTGTGTGCTGTTAATGTTTTCTGTGTTCATCTCGTGTATGTGCGTGTGTTTGGGTGTGTATTTGTGTATGTGTGTGACATGCTATCTATCGATGTTTTGGTAGTGGTTGCGTCTTGTATGTGGCTTTACCTGCTTGACTTTACTACTTTTTTTATTTTCAGTAGAACCAGTCTTAAGCATTCCCCTGTTCGATGTGTATTCCAAATTTCAATACATGTACCTACTGAATATTCACAGACAAAAAGGTTATAATTAGATATTGAAGGTGGAACATTACAGCCATTTTATTAATGGAAAAGTAGTAAAGTCAAGCAGGCAAAGCCACATACAAGACGCAACCACCACCAAAACACCGATAGACAGTATGACACACATACACACACACACAACCACACAACCAAACGCACACTCACACACAAGATGAACACAGAAAACACCAAAGGACACACACAAACCAGAGACAAACGTTCCACACACGAACAACATCTCAAGCACAAAGACGCAAGGCAAACAAAAGGAAGGGTGACAAAGAGAGTACCGCCTTGGCACGGTCAGTAGCAAAACCACCACTGGGGTTTAAACCGGTTTACGGACGTCCTAACCTCACACTTCTCTCAAAGTCACCCTAGATTTACAAATAGTGTAAATAAAGGTATCCCCGCTTGACTTACCCACAAAATAGACGACGGTAAACACAGGACAACATGTAAAACATAGCATAATAACTGTGACAATCCGTCAAATATGTACTCAATGACTTTGCTGGTAAAGAAACATATTTATCAAATTCCATTAGCAAACACAGCAAACCCTGATCAGACGTCTCCTATAGCTGCCGTTCAATCTGGGTCTACTCTGTTTGTACATGAGTGAAAAGGCGTTAACATGAAGGAACGGGTTAAACGGCTATCAAATAGAGTCTAATAATGGACATGTAAGGCAGGTTGTACCTTAATGCAGATCCAAGGTAATGCGGAAAGTTCCTATTCTAGTTTCCTTCTTTACTTATACCCTGCACTGAACAATCTCTTGCCTTTTAAGACGCATATGTTCAATAAATAAATGTCCGCTTAGGACAGGTTCTACTGTTCGGTAAAGTCTCGCTAATGCTACGACGTGCACGGAACTCTTAGTGGATCGTATGTTGTGTGGGTGGTCTTTGTCTGTAAAACTCTTTGATTGCCTAATGTATGGCTAAATAATACAGAAACATCTTACAGCAGACATCGTGGATCCAGACGAGACACCGAGTAACTCGGCCTCTCATCAGGACTCAAGCTGTTGGACACTCGGTAATAATTTCTCAAAGGCTTAATCAAAATTGCAAAATTTAGCAGATTCAGCTTTAAGCAGCGACCTGCCCTAAATACCAACTAATTAACACAAATTAGTGGCCGTTATAGACAGGTTGTACTGTATACTTTATTTATATTCCCAGGGGTCGAGAAACGATGCGTACATTTCAACATGTTCTAGAATAGCTCCTTTATTTATCTACCAAACCCTTTAGTGTGACTACTCTTTAGAATCAATTCGAAGAGACACGATTCCAAAGAGTGGTAATGGTATAGATATTGTTGGACAAAGACGAATTTAGTCTTATGGTACGTGCCTTTATCTCTCTGGCTCTGTATTCTTGAAACCTACAAACACCGTATTCAGTTTATTCTCTTTTTCAGAAAGGAGTTATAAGAAGACATGGCTGGGTCTACGTTGTAAGACGGAAAAATACCACAGCTTATGTAGCGGTGGGTCTGGTATTGTTCCTATTAACATGGATGTTGATATGTAGTGAGATGGCATGTGGCAATAGGCAATTGGATCAATCGGTTGAGTACAAAACTAATACACAGGGATCAATGAATAACCAGTTGGTGGGAGAAGATCTTAGCAAACCAATTAAAACACCAGATTTAGGTGGGACGAAGAACGGAATTTCAAACCATGTAAATAACGATGTAAACATAACAAATGAAGACATATCTGTTATGAGACTACCTCCGGCCTGTTCCTGCAAAATTCATTCAGACAAAAAATTATATAACCTTTTGTTAGATGCTATCGAACTTGAAAATTCGTTTTCTAAAAGCAGGCTCGTTCGGGATATTTCGTGCAGCTCGTTGTTTGAAAACAACAAAAATGCAATTTCAGATATTCTTATGTTCATGAGAAACGTCAAGCGCATAAGCATATCAAATTCTGATTATTATCAAATGTTGAGAGACTGTAAACAATTTAGAATGGAAAGAGGATATCCTCGTTCGTCATTCACTGAAACTGAGAGAGACTTTCCGCTGGCATTTAGTATTATATTCTATAGTGGCGTAGAGCAAATGGAACGTCTATTAAGATCAATATATCGTCCTCACAATGTATATTGTATACACATTGACTCAAAGACAAAGGACGATGATAAGACTATCGTTAGAACATTGGCGTCTTGTTTCCCAAATGTGTTCGTCGCGTCAAAATCTGTTGACGTACAGTGGGGAAAGTATACGCTCTTGGAAGCTGACCTTATTTGCATGAAAGAGTTGTGGGCGTACCCGAACTGGCGGTATTTCATTAATTTGACAGGACAGGAGTTTCCACTGAAAACTAACTTAGAACTGGTGCAGATTATCCGGGCGATGCAGTGGGCAAATGTGGTGGATGGGACCTGGATTAGGTAGGCAGCTTTAGAAGAGTTTTGTGCACGACTGTTGTAACTATATGGTCTAACGTTTATTCCCATATTAACCCTTTCCTTCATATAAGCACCTTTTTCATGCATTTGCAAACAAAAACACCAAATACCACGGCTCCTTTATTAGCCGTCTGATCAGGGTCTGCTGTTTGCTTGTGAAATGTGATAGATCTGTTCCTCTACTCTCTTAAATGGCTACAATATACCACCATCCATATATCATAATAATATTTTTGTCCATGAATAGTCAGTAGGTATTGAAATTCGGAATAGACATAGAACATGGAAAGGGTTTTTGAACTCATCCATATTTCATGTTTAGGGGCAGAGCAAGCAACATATATGCTAGTATAAGCCAATGGCATCGATTATTTCAGCATACAGTACAGACCCTGATCAGAGGGATCCTTCAGGGGTCGATACTGTTTGCCAATATCTTTTAAGGGGCATTGTACACTGATGGGATAAGATGTAGCATTCTACGAAAAACACAAAAACAATTGTCTTCCTGAAATGGTCAGTCGATATTTTCGTTCATTTCTACTGAAACTACAATCCGTGTGTCAATCAGTTGAAGGGATATCGAGTAGCGTCTGGATCAACACCGTTTGCAAAACTCATAACCTTGTCGCTTTTTGTAGTGACACATATTATTCTCTCAAATTACGACTAGATGGTCGATTCAAGACGTTAGTTTTGCTTGACTATTGCCGATTCAGACTGTCAAATGGATCACTATATGATTACTCAAAGGTGTCTTTAACCTTTAGCCTACTGAGCAAATTATTTTTGCATAATTGTTCACCTACCGCATTTTTAAATTAAAGCTATAATCAATTTGTCTAACAAAATGCAATCAGGATGTTAAACAGTTTGGATCCTGATGAGACTACTCGGCGTCTTATCTGGATCCAAACTGTTTGCAAAGGTATTCACCAATCCGCCCATAGCATACTAAAGATTAAAAACATTTGGTTGCTAAACGCATGAATGTAATGCAGACAGCTCTTGTAGCAACCTTCTGTATTAAATTACCACCTGCATTTAAGACCAAGAATTAGACATGTTTTGGTTGTAGTCATAGGACAGTTTTGTTGTAGTCTATACAAACACTATTACGCAATCAGTGTTTGGGCGAGTGACCCCCCTTGTCATTTCTATAATAGACCTCGTTCTCTTTATGTAAGATAACCATTCACTATCGGATATCCCTTTATTACTGACTAGTCAGTGAATCCTTTACCTCTTGAATGTTCATAAAGAAAAAAAGTATATGAATATTAATTATCTGATTGTTTTGTCATTTTGATATTTGGTAGTATTAGTTACCACGCCACAGACTGCAGGAAAGAACTCTATGTTATGCCATACAGTATTTATACAGTAGTCGTTTGATTTTGGTCTAAACGTTTTGCAAATGTGTAAAAGGCGTCTATATTAACTAAAGGGTTATAATCATGTCTTACAATGTTACGTTATTATACAGGGCCCGTGCATATTACCTGTCACGTTGGCTGAAATCACCAAGACTACCCCCGCACAACATACGGCCGATAAAGGGTTCCTTACACGTGGCCATTAACAGGGACTTCGTCGACTTTGCCCTACATGACAACAGAAGTAAGGATTTTCTGGTGTGGCTGAAAGGAACCAAGATTCCCGATGAGTCATTCTTCTCTTCCTTGAACCACAACACGCATCTTGCCATCCCAGGATCTTTTCTAGGTAACAGTACCAAATGCATAGTTAGCGGTACGCACTTACGCTTAGGCGTTAACCAGTTCCCTAATATTGACACCCTTTGCTGCCTCTTAGTCAGTATAGGAGAAACGTTTATCCGGTAAAATATAGTCATTACAAAGATCATAATTAGAAATGTAGCTTTGCAGTTGCACGGGATAAGCACCTTGTTAGGAAAGTTCTTGACCAAATTATCAATCTAAAGATAAATATGTCTAAACTCCACTGGTATATCAATTATTGCTGGCAACGCAATATATTTAGATTACTAATTGTTGCTACTTTATTGCAGTTGCTATTCACTTATCCGCATTGTGTAACAAGTACTCTTCATTCAGCGCTCAAATTCACAAATATGTTATTTATATGTACAGATATAACCGGTTCATTGCCAACTTTGTTGTCTGCTCGACACATTTCCGTCTGCTTCAAGTTTTAGAGTAGGAGCTTGACCAAATTATTTATAAACAGTTTTGATACTGATGAAACACAGAGTTACTCAGCGTCTCATCTGGATCCAAACTATTTGCATATGATGTCACAGACCCGTCGTCATGGCTCTGAGTGAGCAAAGTATGGTAAACATGCAAGTTTATCCTTTAATAGCCTAAGTAGTATGCTATTTTCTGTTCGTCTGTCCATTCCAAAGACACCTATTTTGTCTGACATTAAACTGTATAGAATGACATCCGTATGTGGTAATTATATCCAGTTATTTTTTAGAGAAGTCTTTGGACACATTTGCAAACGGAATAGACCAAGATCCGACAGTCCGCTAAGTAGTCACATGTGAGATCAGGGTCTATTCCGTTTCCCTATATTACTGTGAACACTCGTTACAACGGAGGTGATTGTTTCCAGACATTTTGCTGGTATAAAAAGGTTGCCGGTATAACGAGTTTAAATATGAACCGTATGGCCAGATGTAAACTAGTACCAACAGGTGAACGCTTAATGCAAAACACAAGAAGTGCAAAATGCTCCCAAAGGGAGCTTTTTGCACTTCTTGTGTTCTACATTAAGCGTCTTATTGGCATTGCACCCATTTATTCAGTGGTTGTTTAAAAGACTTAATGGTAATTGTGTTTCAATACATAATGCCGGTATAACGAGGGTGTCATTGTAACGAATGCCGGTATAACGAGGGTGCCATTGTAACGAATGCCGGTATAATGAGGGTACACTGTATATGTTAGAACTGATTATATACTATTTGGCATTGCTGGGTATTGACTGCTTTATATTCCAGTATAAAATAGCGAAGTAATGTTTTTACTGTATACAGTGCACCTCTATGGCGTAGATGTTAACCTTTAGCCTGCTACGAGCGGATGCGTGAATACCTATGCAAACAGTTTGGGTCCAGATGAGACGTCATGAAACATCGGCGTCTCATCAGGATCCAAACTGTTTGACACCCTGATTGCATTTTGGTAGACGAATTGATAATAGCTTGAATTTTGAATATGTAGTAGGTGAAAAATTCTGCAAAAATAATTTGCTCAGCAGGCTAAATACTAATCAACAACTGAGCTATTAATGTCATTTACCAACAGTGTAGACCCATTTAAGAGAACCCCAGAGGAGTCCAATCATCAGGGTCTGCACTTTTTCATATTGCACTTTTCAAAAGAAGAAGACGGTAAGCT
Organism: Azorinus chamasolen; assembly: GCA_963576725.1. Classification (NCBI taxonomy): domain Eukaryota; kingdom Metazoa; phylum Mollusca; class Bivalvia; order Cardiida; family Solecurtidae; genus Azorinus; species Azorinus chamasolen. The sequence continues at coordinate 59,276,760 of OY755249.1, forward strand.
TGACCCAGATTACCTAGATCACAAGAGACATAACCCCCACCATAGGCCATAGTTATATAGTTATACGTACGAGGAAACCTCCTCGTGTTATGGACATTTTCTAATTCGCTGAAAAAAACTACAAACTGGGGGTTCGAATATCCCTAATATGCGACCACCAAGAAGAGGTACATTAAAATCTCTATATAACGGCCACTCAATTGTGTTAATTAGTTGGTATTTAGGGCAGGTGGCTGCTTAAAGCAAGGTGAAAGTAAAACAGAATGCTCCTATAGGAGCGTTCTGCTTTATGTTTACCTTGCTTTAAGCATCACATAATACTTGATGTAATTTAGAGGTCGTTATAGAGAGATTTTACTGTATGTTTCTTAGTCGACTGGGTTGATGGTAACTTATACAGGTCGAAGATTATCCATAAGGTTCCTGTAAGGGCTTTCTGATTAACGTTTATCCTGCATTAAGAAGGTATCTAGTGGTCACTTTACAGGCGTCCGTTTGTAAATGATTTTCAGTCTGGTTTCAGAGGAACATTAGAACGTCCTGATTTGTTGTTATAGGAACTTCTGAGACTGAATCTGAGATCATTCTCAAGTATCTGATTGGTCTGATTCTTAGCAAGCTCAGAACCTGACCAGTCAGGTCTTTGAGAATGACCTTCTTGAGAATTATCTTGGTGCAAAACTATTTCAACTCCTTCACTTTGCGAAGGAGTTACAATGGTTTTGCACCAAGTCCCCGATTTGTTCTCTTTTCCAATATATCAAACTCCTATAGTGTGAAATTTAAGATACGTAAATAGTTTGCGTTGCAATGAACTTGATAAATCGTGTGCGTGTGTGCGCGTGTGCGCGTGTGCGCGTGTGCGTGTGTGTGCGTGTGTGTGTGTGTGTGCGTGTGTGTGTGTGTGTGTGTGTGTGTGTGTGTGTGTGTGTGTGTGTGTGTGTGTGTGTGTGTGTGTGTGTGTGTGTGTACTTGGAGTGCGTAGTAATACAGTTTAGAACAATTCTGTATTCTATATATTGGAAGGAACGAACTTTTAGTTATCCGGAGGTTGGAGTTTTCGAGTTCTACTTTATATTGCAGTTTTCGACAGTTCCCAAAGCTGTTGTCCGTTTCGTGCAAACGTGATTGATTCCTTATCCTTCTATGCATGGAGATAAATTAACTCTAGCGTAAAGATCCTGTTCAAATATTTGCCACTTAACACATCCTGCTCCATGCCATTTGCCACAGCTGTATTCCTTTCTAGAAACATTGATTAAGTTACAACATAACCGCAAATAAGAAATTTCCTGTTACTAAAAATAAAGACTATGCAATACATTACCTAGCAAAGCAGATGCTCAAATGGTTGCTTGCTAGATATATAAATAGTGTTAACTGTAACTCTACCCTTATCCAGCGCTTTGTTTCTGACACCGCTTTGATCATGACTTTGATTCTGTCTGTGCATCTTTATCTTCATCCGTCGATTTGTCCCTTACCCTATGTCAAATATAAACCTTCACACTCTTATCCGCCGCTGTGTCTCTGACGCTCTGACACATATGTGGTTTTAACCCTTCCCACCGTTTTGTCCCTGACGCATTGTCAGCTTTGTATTATTACCCTGATACGCCGTTTTATCTATGACACTCTCTCAGGACTGTATCATTACCAAGATCTGCAGTTTAATCTATGTCGGTCTGTCAAGTCTGTATCTTTACCTAGACTTGCCGGTTAGTGTCTCACTCTCTGCCAGGTCTGATACGCTTTGTCTCTGACGCTCATACAAAGCTGTATATTAACTCGGTGTCACTGGAGGCTTAGTCTGTTTGGTTCATTTATTCACATATTATTTAGATTCATACAAATATATTTCTGCAAGATGTGCATACAATAGACTGATACTTTTTATTACAGGTGATCCAGAGGAATATCCACAAAAGCCATCATTCATGAGGTACGTAAACTGGGAACCAGGTCAGGGAGTTTGGACCCGAAGCTGCTCGGGAAAGTTCGTGCGGAAAGTTTGTGTGCTTGGCATTGGCGATCTTCACCGACTAAAAGATGACATTAGTCTCTTCGTGAACAAGTTCCATCTAGATTTCCAGCATTATGCATTTGATTGCATTGAAGAATTGATGTACAACAGAACGAGGGACCAGTACTTGAACAGGGAAAATGTTGATGTGTCATTTTATTCAAAACTGGACCAGGTTCGACGTCGCTACATCAAACCATAGACATGTGACAGCTTTGAATAAATTATACACGTAGTACAGTAAAATCTCTATAACGGCCAATGAATTGTGTTAATTAGTTGGTATTTAGTGCAGCAGGCTGCTGAAAACAAGATGAAAGTAAAACAGAACGCTCCTGTAGGAGTGTTCTGTTCTACTTTCACTTTGCTTTAAGCTGCCACCTGCCTTTAACACAAAATAATTGAGGTAATTTAGTGGCCGCCATAGAGAGGTTTTACTGTAACATGTTCAGTGAATCCTCTATAATGCTACTTTCAAACTCAGGTCTAATTCTATATCATAGAGACAGATGGTTATTAAATGGATGACTAAAGTTATGCAGAAAGCTCCTACAACAATATTAACTCTTTAATTTCGTCCAGTATAATTACTCACTCTTTACTCCATGAGAGCGTCTTTCTACCCCCTTGCATCAAGAGTAGACCCATATCATATAGCAACCGCCTGACAAGGGATGGTATGCTTTTTATTGTGATATAATATAGATATAATTCTACAGTTTCTGCCAAGTCAAACATTCCCTGTGTCAATGTGCTATTATAACAATCTAATTAATATTCACGATGTCCTTATTTCTTACATGAATATTCATTGAGTAAAGGGTTTAGCAGTCACCTTCTGTTTCAGACATTCATATTTATTAATTTTGAGGCGGCTTTATAGGAGTTCTGATGTATATCAGTTGTTTCTCTTGTCGCTTTAAATGAGTTCTTCTGCATATCAGTTGTTTCTCTTGTCGCTTTATAGAAGTACTGCTGTATATCAGTTGTTTCTCGTGTCGCTTTATAGGAGTTCTACTGCATACCAGTTGTTTCTCTTGTCGCTTTATAGGAGTACTGCTGTATATCAGATGTCTCTCGTGTCGCTTTATAGGGGTTATTCTGCATATCAGTTGTTTCTCTTGTCGTTTTACAGGAGTTCTGGTGTATATCAGTTGTTTCTCCTGACGCTTTATAGTTATGTTGTATATCAGTTGTTTCTCTTGTCGCTTTATAGGAGTTCTTCTGCATATCAGTTGTTTCTCCTGACGCTTTATAGTTCTTCTGCATATCAGTTGTTTCTCTTGACGCTTTATAGGAGTTCTTCTGCATATCAGTTGTTTCTCCTGACGTAGAATCCATGATAAAAATCCGCCTTACGTTTAGAATTTTAGTTCCCGTGAATATGCCTGTTCGTAGTCGGGATCCGATAGAAAGCATTACCCCAAAGCCAGCGGTATCGGATTGCCCATGTTGTGTATATACATGTACATGTGATAAATCACAGTGGGCAATACCAAAAGAAAACTAATAAATAGATAAATATTTAATAATCCATACCATGTACTATTATAATTAACAAGGTTTATCGTTTCGATTTTTCCATAACTTCAATGCATACAACCTGGCAAGACGTTGAGTAATCTATAATAAACATGCATTTCAGTAATATATATAGTTTGATTTGCAACACAGAGATCCGAAATCGGTTATGTTGTTTAATCCTTTCCTAATACAAATGCTTTTGCACACATAGAAGACCCAGATCAGACGGCTCCTTTATCTAATCAGAGTCTGCTCTATTTGCTTATGGCATAATGTAGATGGTATTACTCAGTTTCCGCCACGGATCTACTCTGTTTGCAAATACGTGAAAACAGGTTTATATGAATGAAAGGGTTAATATGAAAGGGCTAATTCAGTACAACTCGAACACTAAAAGGAGCTGATGACGACTGCTGCAAGATCTGTCACATTTTAAACAAAATACAATTATTAGAATGTAAATGCTAAAATATGTCTATGCTAATTTTAATTTGTGGTGATGGAGGTATTTCGTATTATTCATTGCTTTTGAGAAAACATAATGTTATATAACGAATTGTAGATAGGTAAATTAAAATGCTAGGCAGCACATAATGCCAGTTGTTTGTGTGAAATGACCAATAAAGGTATATTTAAAACTCTTTGATAGGTGTTTAGGAAATAAATATAGCTCTAAAAGGTGAGAAATCCCGTTAATTAGTCAGTTAAACGGGTCATAATTTTTTTGAACAAATTTTGATGAACTAAAATCATTATTTGTTTTTCAAAATCAAATGTAAATAAATACAATCAACCCATTACCTCATAGGCTATTTTTATACCCTACCTTTGTGAATCATTCTACTGAAGAAAAGGAAACGTTTAGAAATGTGTAGTTTTGAAACACTGCGTTCTTTTCCTATTTGTGTCAGTCCGGCCTAACTTCATTTAAGTAGCATACTTTGCATTTCTGTCTTATGCGACCCTTGCGTTTGCATATTGTGCAGCATTTCCACATTAGTAAATGATGGGACAGACAGACAAGACTGACAGAAGCACCTTGAGGATGCATACAATTGTAGCATGAGACAGGACACACGATATGTCCTGAGGTGGCAGGTTGCACTGTCTTTTCAATAATTTAAACATATATATTTCTTTCCGCATGTTGTTTAGGCATAATGGATATCATTTAATCATGGGCGTCCATAAATGTTTTATGATGTACGCCACATGAACAGCATGCCGTTGGCAAGCAGGCTCGCCTTATCTTGGTCGCTGACACTACACACTCAAGGATGGCGATCTACAGACAATACAAACACACATCAAACGTCATAATTATTCAGTTTAAAGCAACTTATAAACACAACCTTTTCTAAGCATTTCAGTTTTGGGGGAGTTTTTCCCATTATTTATTTTATATTATTAACTGCTGACAAGTTGTTGGTAAATTGTGAAATTTTATACATTGATAGAGGTTGAGAAGAAGTGCAGTCAGCAAGGGTAGTAACTGTAATTGCATTTTAGGGAGTTATTTCCCTTTTTGTACTTTACAATATACAGTATTATTTTGTCTAGAATATAACTCCGCAGGTGACTTATTTCATTGCCTCTTGTATTTAAGTCATTGGATCTTATAACAAGATTGTGGGTGGGGGTATTAATAACCTTTAGCGATAGCTCTAGTTCAATACTGCTGATAAACATGACCCAATAATGCACGGCAAGGATCAGTGCAAGGTTTTCAGCAAAATATAAATCAATACTGTTACTATACATAACCCATTAGTTTTGATATTATTAGTTATGAAAAGAAAATACCGCTTAAGCCGGAGCTAGGGGATGTGATTTGCTGCTTACGCTTAAGCCGGAGCTAGGGGCTGTGCTTTGCTGCTTTTTTCTTTCAAAGAATATCCTACTTTCAGAACGTTTTAACCCTTCGCTTGCTAATCGCGTCAATATACCTACATATAAATAGGGAAGACCCAGATGAGACAGCTCCTGCAGGAGCTGTCTCATCAGGGTCTGTACTATTTACAAGTTGATTGTGCAACCAGTGCACTTTTCAGCAGTGATTTCACAGAGAAATACTTGTACACAGTGAAGATATATGTAGTTATACAACACAGCATGGGTAAAGAAGGAGAGATGTATTTTAAAATTCAGCAAGCGAAGGCTTAAGCCGGAGCTAGGGGCTGTGATTTGCTGCTTACGCTTAAGCCGGAGCTAGGGGTTGTGATTTGCTGCTTTTTCTTTCGAAGGATATCCTACTTTCAGAACGTTTTAACTCAAAATATATTGATTAACTTTGTATTTACATTTTACAACACATATAAAAGTACATGTTTGAGTCATGCAGGAAACACCACATACACACAACCGCCCGACCAGTATCACGACAAAAACTGTAAATGTACATGCCATGCATATAAAAATACACAAAGACATACACAAAAATATTACAATAGGGGGAGACGGGAGTACCGCCTTGGAACGATCAGTCAAATAAAACATATTCTTTACCGTGTAAATATAAGTGTACGGATTCATAAAATCATGAGTATTTATTAGCTGAAGTTATTAACAGAACTGGTTGATAATGTCAGAAGTAGTAGAATCAAATATTTATTATGCCATAAGTGATTATAGTAGATCTACTCTATTTGCAGAGGCGTTGAAATGCATGTCTATAGGGTAAAGGTTTATTAAGAAAGTAATGTTAAACCAAATACATTGTAACCCATTTATGCATAGTGCCCCTGTAATGGGACATTGGAAAATAGTGTACACCCAGATGGTGTTCTTAAACAAGATCTACACTGTTACCTCAACTAATTAGGCGCCAGTTTTCACATCAGCGAGCGCACTCAAATAAAGTTAACGTAGAACTTGAGATTTAATCTGCGTACGTCCCATAATGATCCAAACTGTTAGACAATCGATCAATGGATTCTCCAAAACATGATCAATTCGAAAGTACAGTAAAACCGCTCTATAACACACTAAATTACACCAAGTATTTTGTGTTAAAGGCGACTGGTTGCTTAAAGCAAGGTGAAAAAATCAGAACGCTCCTATAGGAGCGTTCTGTTTTACTTTCACCTTACTTTAAACAGCCACCGGCCCAAATACCAACTAATTAACACAATTTAGTGGCCTCTATGGAGAAGTTTGTCTGTAGTCAGATTTACACTAGATCTAAATCATGGCGGTAACACATCGAAAACGTTTGAGCTTATTGTTTGTTCGAGTTGCGTGGTAAACTTGTTATAAACTATGTTATATTAAAGCAGAATGACAATGTGTTAAGCAACAGTGTAGCCCAGCAAGAAAATTGAGTCGAAAAGTATCTCGACATTGCAAGTTTTGATTGTGAAACTTTGAACCGTGTATATCCGCACTACGCTAGCGCATTACACCAAAGTGTTCAAACGTATTCGAGTCGGTTTACGCAGAGTGTACATTATTACAACACAAGCGAGAAGGTAATTACAAAGCAGGCATAGGTCACGGATACGCAATGCCACGGGCGCAAAAGACACCGAGTCAGTGAGGAAACAGTCAGCCCCGGCAACACTTTTGACAATATGGCTGTCGAAAATGGCGGCCATGTTAATGCTCCGAAGCCAAACCGTCGCAGGAACTCCCTGGATATTCTAACGGACTTTGATACCTCCGGACAAGGGTCTGACAACCCAGTTACTTTGGCACATCAAGGCAAGACATACAATATTACACAGATCGTCCAAAACACTATGGCAACACCAGCCTTCGTCAGTACTGTTGTGCCTTCATTAGTCGATGGACTTGTCCCTCATTTGGCAGATCTGATAGGTAAAGCAACGCAGCCTCTTTTAAATAAAACTGACAATCCGTGCAGCACCATTGACTCACTAAAAGAGGCTCTCTCGGAGAAGATAAACACAATTAAGAATATGGCGGCAGATCAAAACATCTCCGAAAAAAGTACAACTAATCAGTACCAGACTCAATGATCTAGAGCAAAGGCATGATGATTCCACAATGTTCCGGTTAAACCCGGTGAGTCTGATGACACTGATGCAATCATCCTAGATATTTGCAATGACAAGCTTAAGGTAACCCTTCCTCTAGTACTTGGGGACATTGAAAGGTCACACAAAATAGGGGAAGTGAAACGTGGTTATGTTCAAATGATTTGAAATTCAGAGGATGAAAAGTGAAACACAAAGTTTATGTGTCAAAATCAGAGTTGAAAAGGTTTAAAAGTGAAAACCTCAATGTGTATATCAGTGAAGATCTTACAAAGAAAAGACAGGCTATAATTAAAGTGATAGCCGATACCAGGAAATCTGGTGAGATTGAATCTTACTGGACCAGTTATGGTAGAATATTCTATAAAGAATCCCAGAACTCTGCAAAAATGCTTGTCCAATCAATGCTTCAAGTTGACAATCTGTCTACTGTTAACATGGCAGATGTTTCCAAAAACAATGGCACTGCAGCCAATTAGTGTCCAAACTAGTTGGCTGAATGTTAGAAAGGTCTGGTAGCTTTACATATTGTTACATACTGTTTTTTATCTTCTAGAGCTCTTAACAAGATACTCTTGTCTATCCAATAGCATAGGGGAATAATTGAGATTGATAAGCAGACAGTATAGATACTTATCAAAGGGATGTTATTCAACCTTTTGATATATGTCTTCACTGTTGTTTAACCTTTTCAAATTAGTAGATTTTTTTTCATTTATGATACACTAATCTCTAATCCTGATTACTGGTAAATTACTTGAGTCTGAATGTCTCACAGTCTTTGCACTAATTGATAAATACTGTTTACACAAATACATTTATAACCCCATAGTAACAATTTGGTAACACTTTTCACATCTACCAATTTCAGAGAAAATTGTATTCAGCGTTTTATTACTAATTCAAAATAAACAGACTTTTGAATGCAAAATATCAGTTGATGTAGATACAGAGGTTAGCTTGCATGTATATGTACTCAATCATATAAATGTGGTTAAAACTACTAATGTGTCAATAAGAAGCATCTGTTTGCATGTATACATTGTCATACTTATTATATGTTGATGACATGTACTCAGTCATATAAAAGTTGTTAAAACAACCAATGTATCACTAGGTGGCATTCTGTGTACATGTGCATGTGCACACTTAATATATGTTGATGATATTTACTCAATCGTATAAAAGAGGTTAAAATAACCAATGTATCACTAAGTGGTATCTGTGTACATGTATACATTTTCACACTTATTATCCTTTGATGATATGTACAAAATCACAAACATGGATGAAAACAACCATTATATTACTAAGTGGCATCTATGTACATGTATACACTTAATATATTTTGCTGATGTCAAATAAATCACAGACAGTGGTTACAACAACCATTCAATATTACCTAGTGGCATCTGTGTACATGTATACACTTGCACGCTTAATATATTTTGATGGTATGTACTAAATCAATATGGTTAATACAACCATTGTATTACTAAGTGACATTTGTGTACATGTATATATTTGCACACTTAATATCTTCTGATGAATGATCTAAGTCTTAAATTATCATGATAAAAATTCTAGTGCTGCAGGTAAAGGTTATGCGTGTACACTCATTCTACCTACACTGGTACAGACAGACAGACAGACAGACAGATAATTTATTTAAGTCTCACTAATGTACATTGCAAATAAAATATACATGTACATAAAAGCATATGATTATTTCACAAAGGTACAAAACCACTCACAGATGAGTTATGAGAGACTATAAAAGTACTATACAATGAAAACTATATCAGATAAGCTACACATAGGAACATAAAATATACATGTTTATACATTAAGAACGTGGTATCACAGTAAAAACAACTGCTTTAAAACAACTAAAAACCCTGTTTAGACTCAATTCTGTTAAAACATCACTTAACTATAAAGGAGGTTTCTCCTGGTTAAAAGTATTTCCGAGCAGGCTTTGGCACTATATTTTATGGTGTCATTGTTAGCTAACAAGTAATTAAAGCTGGTAAAACTATCATTATTAGGAAAGGCTGGATTGATACCGGATATCTTTCTGAATAAATCGTCTCTAATATGGTTATATAAAGGACATTCAAGCAATACATGTATCTCATCTTCAACCAGTGACCTGCAGTTAAAACAAGTCCGCTCCTGAATCGGTATCGATTGGTATCTGCCAGTTTCTACTTTCAAAGGAGCAACACCACACCTAAATTTAGCCAGTGCGCTTCTTTGCTTTCGTGACAGAATGTTCATATTTACGTAATCTTCCGTTTTGTAATCCAATTTAAAATGTCTGTATTTCCGTAATTTATTTCCACCTCTTCTACCTGTTCTATCGGCGTTCATATTTACCCTTTCTAGCCAAGAGTGTCTATGAAGGCTTAATAGTTTGTTTCGTAGCATCGTAAGTATCTCTTGTTGCCGTCTTTTTGGGTATATACTTCCTGGATTAATGGTCAGATTGAGTGACTCTCTTAACAGTTTATAAACACGGCTACACCAGTTACTTGTAGACGAACTTCTACCGTGTGCCCATTTAAACACTTTACGGTTAATCCTTTCATTGTCCATATTGTTAAGCCTAAACCAATGATTTAGAACGTGTTTCCATTGCTTGATAGGGGCGGGCGTCCAGCCCATATCGCCGTTCACCGCTGCATTGGGTGTGTATCGACCAACTCCCAGAAAGAATCTACACGCTCTATTCTGTACTGCGTTGATGGCAGCGTATTCTCTGGTTGCCCAAATAGGAGCACCATAGCTGATTACAGGCCACACCATACTGTCATATAACTTCGAATAAACATTATGTGGCATATCGCCGATTTTCTTAAACTTCGAAATCAGTAAACCTAATGCACGGGTTGCTGACTGAGCCCCGTATTTGACTGTCACATTGTAGTCTAAGAACTCATTTAGTACCAGTCCTAGATATTTGTATTTATCTACACACTCTAGTTCAAAATTTCCACATTCAAATTTAAAACTGGTTCTTGCTACCGAAGGGTTCCTAAAATGCATTACCTTTGTCTTATCACAATTAATACTCATTTTGTTACCGACACACCAGCTGGATAATATATTCAATAATGTCTGTAGGTCAGCTTCTGTCTCCGCAATAAATACAAGGTCGTCCGCGTAGAATAAATGTGACAAGCGTTTGCCATCTACACGTATCCCGACATTGCATTGCTCAAGAATGTTACTTAAATCGTTTATATAGATGTTGAATAGAGTTGTCGACATTAAACATCCCTGTTTCAGACCGATTTTGACGTCAAACCATGACGTCATATTGTGATTTATCCGAACCGCGCACCTCACTGTTTCATAAAGAGACTGAATTGATTTCATTATCCGACCCCTAATGCCGAAACAAATGAGTTTGTCCCATAAATTTGCATAAGTGATCCTGTCATAAGCCTTCCGGAAATCGACGTAAGCGACGTACGTTGATTGACGTATTCTTTTCCGGCATTCAATTAAATTTGTCAAGGTAGACAACTGGTCGATCGTGCTCCGATGTTTCCTGAATCCGTTCTGAAAATCAGTCAATTTATCATTTGTCTCAACCCAATTAGTTAACCTTCCATTCAACACAGAGCAGTATGCTTTGTAAATGGATGACGTCACTGTTATTCCGCGGTAATTTGACGGATCTCGAGCGTCCGATGTCTGATCCTTTAATACAGGTGTAATAATTCCATATGTCCATGATTTGGGTACTTTTCCGGTCTCAAAGCAAGCGCAGAACAAACGGTGTAAGTATTTGATACATAACGACGACTGTAAAACTTCTGCCGGTATCTCGTCGTGTCCGGACGCCGTATTTCTATTCAAGGAGTGGACGGCCTTGTGCACTTCTACTATAGATATACCTCTATTTAAAATGTCATCATAATCGGTGCTTATCATATTACTGTTTACCAGGGAATCGTTGATTAGATCTGAAGAGTCACCGTTTTCTTCATTTTCATCGAGCGTATATAACTGCTCAAAAGAAGTTTTCCAATGGTCCATAACATTGCGTACATCCGTATCTGTTGTACCGTCGGTATTTAATATTTCCATAGGAATAGCTTTGGTTCTTTCTGCCCCTAATCCTACTTGGCCGATTGTTTTCCAGAAATCACTTGAATTCTGGCTTTCACATGAGTTTAACAGTTTACTTTGAGTTTCGCGCCAATAGCGACGTTTCTGCTGTTGGACAGTTTTGTCAAAAACCCGCCTGCTTTCAACATATGCCTGTTTAAAGATTCTTTTCTCAGACGATTGTCCAGCTTTAAGCCATTTCTTCTCGTTTACACACATTTCATTCCACATAACGGTCAGATCTTCCGACCACCAAGGTTTCTTCACCCGTCGTTTTTTATTCCGTTTCCCGTCGATAGTTATAACAACTGGGTTTAGATGTGTGTCCATTTGCGTCTTGAGTAGTGATAGGAATCCATTATAAGAGGTGTCTATACCACTTTGTACGTGCTGGTTTTGTTCGAGGTACAGTATTTTATCATCAATCATACTATGTACCCCATGATCATTCATAAACATTTCCGGGATGGATTCTCTGTTATAACGGGTGTATGTCGATATATTCTGATTTTCAATATTTCGATTTGATTCTACCGGTTTCAATTTAACAGACCATGTTAGAAACGAATGATCCGGTATTGAGTGACTTTGGAGCGTATCTACATTCACGGCTTTACCTAACAGATATGTTGACCGTGTCACTCTAAAGTCATGGAAATAGTCCAATTGCTCATAGGGGACCAGGCAATAGTCCACAACTGCACATCCACGTGTGGATATACTTGTATAATCATTTGAAACCGTATTTCGTCCATTTAAAATACAAAGGTTAGCACTAATAAGAAAGTCTATGAATGTTTCGCAGTATCTACTTTTGTTGTAGTCCACGGTGTCACGAGGTTTAAGTGTGTCCACCCCGGCTATAAAATCGTCACTATCCCCGACTCTTATGTTAAAATCGCCAGTAACCATTAGCAACGAGTCCTGCTGGTATTCATAAATCTGGGCAAGTAGTGTATCCAAGTATTCACTCACATTTACGGGTCTAGACGAGTTTGCCGGTGGCAAATAACATACACATATCTTAATTGTCTCACTTCTATATCTACTGTTAAGTGATAACCACATAATCCCTTCAATTTGGCCATTCAATAGCTCAACTTCGAACAGGTCAATTATATCGCTATGCACAAATATACCCACGCCGCCGCTGCCCTTTGGGGCTCGTATGTGAATGTCTTTGCGGTTATTTCCGAACCATTTATATCCCTCTATACGAATGGTGTCTCTGTTTCGTAGGTGCGTTTCGGAAATGCATATTATATCCAAATCCAGGTGTGCAATGCACTCTTTCCTTATATTTATAGTTTTCCGAGTTTATATCACTGTTAAAACCGTTTGGGTTCCAGAACCCGCATGTAACCTATTTCCGATATGAGTGCCTTTCGTTTCGTCTCTGAGACGGATAGTATGGACGACGCCCGCCGTCATCGTAACGCGAACGGACATCGTAGCGTCTGTACGACGCTTCCCTATCATAGCTGCCAGTGTAACGGTCACGCGATTCATTCCGTATTCCATCTGAGTCACTTCGCCTATTATTGTCAGTATAATGGCTTTTACGCCTATCGCGCCGATTGACCGTGCTCCAGCCGTTTCCATGACGGACCTGACGTCCATCCGAATTCGATTCTCGTTGGACAAGCCTGTCACCTCGGACATACACTTTATCCTTGCCAATTACATTTGCAATGGTCTTCAGGTTTGAGACCATTTTTCTTTCGCTGGAAGATCTTTCGTTTTCGATAAACACATTTTCGTACTTTCTGGTATCCCATTAATCTATGTTTGGCTTTCATAATTTCGCCTTTTTCTTCTATCGATTTACATGTCGCGGTAACAATACTATGTTCTCCATTCTCACTGACTGGGTGTCGTTTAATATTGGTCACTATAATGCTTGTTTTCAGACCATCTTTCAGCAAGGCTTTGACGCGTTCACTTGTACTTTCACCATTCGTTTCCGCCACATTGCGTATCACAATATTCAAAGCTAGGTCATTTCCGAGTTTTGCAGCCTCAGAATATTTGCAGCGTGTTGCGTTTGCTTTTAAATCGTTTAAGTCTGACTGCACCTTTCTTAATTCGACGTTGAAATCGGACTTGATTTTCGAAATTTCAGGGGCAATCGCATCTTCAACGTGCTTCTTTATTTTCACCTCCAGTGAGTTCTCAAGGTTTATTATCCGATCTGTTAGGCTATTTATGCTTCTTGTCATTTGGTCCGCTAGCCTATATATGGCCTTCGCCACTGGGTCTGAGTCCGTTTGCACAGGTGGTGCTTGTGTCGGCTCGTCGAATGGTACATGTACACTAAAACGTATACAAAGTTCTGTTTGCAATGATATAATATATAGTCCGACAGGGAATTCCTGAGAGTTACGTCATAAATAGTTTACTTGAATATTCATATGACATGTTACTTCTTAAAGAGAAGACTGTGAGTATTTGATTATGATGGCATGTTTGTGGAGTCCGTAGCCGAGTGGATAAAGGCGCTCTCATCCGAATCAAAATGTACCTGGTTCGAAACTCACATAAGTCAAATCGGTTTGTTTCTTTTCTGTTTGCCTCAACTTCACATATGTCAAAAAACAGAACACAATAAATAAAAAGATAATATATCCTATAGAGAAAATGTACTGACAAAAGTATTTAAAAATATTAAAACAACAAACAAATAAAATTATAAACGCCGGTGAGTTTCGAACTCAGATATCGCGCATGCAAAGCCGCATACGCGTCCTTTAGACCATGGAATCTGATATCCCATAGTGTAATGTTTGTCTTATTTATTAATTACCCCATTCACATCATATATTGAGAAAACCCTGTTTATTATTAGTTTTGTTATTGTGTTGACGTAACTGACAGACCTAGCTTGTTTATCTATAGCACAGCTCTTGGTTTTGTTTACAGTGACCCATATGTATATTGTCCTGTTTTATTAACCTGTCAAATTATACGCTTGCTGAACACGCCATATATAGCTTCGGTTGATATCGATTGTTTCCGCTAATAAAAGCTTTCCTACTTGGCTTATTTAAGTACCTGTATATTTATTGTGAATCTCGTGAAAAACGTTTTAAACACAGGTTTCCCCAAGCTAAATATATCCTTTCAGTGACGTATGAATATTCACATTTGACAGGTTAATAAAACAGGACAATACTTGTGTACAGTGTAACACACCTTTGCCTTTAAAATGCATCTGCTTATTTTCATGCAAATCTGGAGGTGCGATTGTGTGTAAATATGCTAAGTCACGTGACTATTTGGTAATAATAAGCCTTAGTAAATTGTTACTTGCAGCATATATCATGGTAGAAATATATTCTTATATATGCAAACAGGCAAACAAAACAGGCTGTACACATCCTGCCCTCGAAACAGGATGCCGCATAGTCTCCAATGGATCCCGGTTAGATTATGCCTTTATACGTAGTCTCATCTGGGGCCACAATGTCTGCAGAATCAACAGGGTTTCTTCTGTGCCGTGCTTGAAGCTAAGGAAGGCATAACTGCAATTACTACATTTATCCACCGAATCTCTTGTTAATATGTTGAACCCTTTCCCTGTTCTATGTTTATTTCATTTTTCAGTACCTACTGCATATTCATGGCCAAACTAGTTATAATGAAATATGGAAAATGGATCATTGTAGCCATTTTAGAAAGTAATGACACATATCTTTGAAATTCTATTAGCAATCAGAGTAGACCCTGATCAAACGGTTCCTCTAGAATCCGTCTGATATGGGTCTACTCTGTTTGCAAATGCGTGAAAACACGTTTATATGAGGGAAAGGGTTAAATGAAGTAACTGTGTACATGTATATATACCGATGTCTTATAATGCATATTGAATGTCCCTTATTAATTCTTCTATGTTTCGTTTCGATAGAGAGTTATGCGAGTGCATTGTATGCCACGAACTCATGTTCACATTATTGCAGTGTGTGGTGGATCTGTTAATTCTATTTATCCAATCTTACTGTTCTTGCTGATGACCCTTGAACCCTTCGCTGCCTTACCCTAGTGCAATGGTTTAGGTTTCTGATCAGATGTCGTGGAAATCGGCGTCTTGTTAGGATCTAAACTATTTGACAATTCTAACAATAATGCCTTAGTCAAGTTAGCTATATTTAAGAGTTGATCATTAAAAGCGGGCAACTGTTTACACAGCTGGTGTCAAGGCAGTGGGGAGGGATAGGGCTTGAGTGCTGTCAACTAGCAGTGTGTATGTATTGTGTATTTTCCTACGGTGCTTGACACGCCCCCTTGCGGAACGTGTAAGGATTGTGTTTTAGTTGCTTGATTCGTAATGTTTTATTACCTGTGTGTAACAGATTGGTAGGACATTTCATAACACTAAATGTACTTACCCCATTATAGCGGTAACTCCGATTATTTATCTAGATAAGGCGATGCAATCGTCCGTAAAGCCTTTGTCCTAGTAAAGTGCTTTTAGCCATTGTTCCTTAGCACTACTGCTTTGCTTTGTGTCTATTTAGGACTAGAAAATCTAAATATTTCTGTAGTTATCGCATATTCTTAATGTTCAATTTTTCACCAAGCGAATGCCCATTCCGTATAAGGTACGCTGGCAAGTCGATAGAGCATTTGACCGACTGTCATAAGTGGTACGGGCAGCTCGTGCAATATAGTACGGTAAATGTTCGTGGTCGAAGTCTGCTTCCGAATGTGAATCGTAAACGTTTACCCGCAACTGATCAGAACTATGACATCTAAGTCCAGACGTAATTGCTTTCTGGCATGCTATTTCTTCTTCCTTCTTTCTTTTCTTTCTATCTGTGCGGTTTTAGACGTACTAGTGCTGTACATTATTTTGGAGGCTATGGAGAGTTACGATAACTTTGTTTCTCTGGACACGTTTGGCAGTTTTATGAGTGCTAGCTTTGATAACGGTTAATGTGTGATTTAATAACAGCACATATAATTACCATTGGTGTCTTTCACTGTAAACGCTATTGTCGTCTCATCAGGAGATGTAATAATATATATCGGCATAAATCTTAAAGGTTAATTTTGTGCATTTTTAAAGGTGAATTTTGTGCATTTTTAAAACAATCTAAGATTTACTTTATGAATATTTATTACTGCATGTTGTTCATATCATGCAAAACGTGTTTACAAAATAATGATTTCATTTAATACTATTGATTTTACTTACACTATCGGTGGATGTTGAGCTTACAGTATGTTCAATTAAATGTTTTTTTGTTATACATGCACTTTACCACTGTATTTGCTGTCGCGGTTGTTGTAGATTAGTCGGAGAGGGGATACGTTTATTTACACTGTTTGTCTTTTAGGATGGGGATGGAATAAGGGTGAGGTTGGGTGCCCATAAACCGGTTTAAACCCCCGGTGACCTTTGTCACTGACCGTTCCAAGGCGGTACTTCCATCTTCCTCCTATTGTATGTTTGTTTTGTCTTTGTGCGTCTCTTGTTGTTTTTTCTACCCATGTACATTTGCTGTTTCCTTGTGTTGCTGTTCGGGCGAGTGTTTGTTCTGTATGTGGTATTTCCTGCATGACTCATTTTTGTACTTTTTTTAATCCTGACCCGTTATCTCAATTGTCTATTTTTAATTGGAACGCTCGTAGTATACGAACTAAGTTAAGTGTTTTATTAGATGTAGCAACAGAATACAACATATTGTGTTTAACAGAAACCCATCTTGATGATAACATTCCTATGTCTGACCTGTTAATCGAAATTTTCTCATAATCGTTTAGGATGGATAGACATTTCGCGGGAGGTGGGGTATTAGTATATTGTTCTGAATCACTATTCTGTAAAAAAAGATTTGATATAGAATCAGCGCCCTACGAATCAATATGGATAGAAATCAAAATAAATAATCAATGAGCTTAGTCTAACTAGAAACATAGATTTGATAGCACACTCGTCTTCTAGTCTGCATAGCTGACCGAATAAAATAAGCTTTCTACGTTCAATCTCCAATTCAATCGGTAAACAGTCAAACATACTCATAACACAGTCTGTACTGGTTCTAGAACTTAGACCCTGTATATACTTAAGAAATAAGCGATGCGCTTGTTCAAGTTTCAGTAAATCTGTCTTACATAGTTGTGGCCAGCATATGCATCCGTACAATGCTTTGGGCAAAACTACTGCGTAATAAATACTTGTAGGTTGTAACCCATTATCGTTGAAACCATAGTTGGTTAAACTGAAAAAAGTACCCCGGAGTTTATCACAACAATCCTTAACAACAGATTGAGCTTGAAAGTTTCCATCAAGAAGAATACCCAGATGCCTATAGCTTTGCACTGGGGGGTAAAATATCAGCCCAAAGGTAAAAATAAGTTGCTGTATTATTTACCTGCTTTTTCTTCCTACTATTAAACATTAAAATGCCACATTTACTGGGATTATACTGGTATCGCCAGAGGCACGAATAGCAGTAACATTCATTTAACAGTAGCTGCAAAGACGTTCTAGATAGTGACAGTAGAAGCATGTCATCCGCAACTGTAGGGGCACACATTCTGTTTTCTTCTCCTATGGAGATTCCAACACCTAGCTGTTCTAGCTTAACGATCATTTCATTAATATAGCAGAGGTACAAAAATGGCGACCAAACGCCACCTGTCTGGTGCCCTGCTTTATAGGAAACCAGTCTGATATATACCCTTTATGCAACACACAACTTGACATATCTTTATGCATTTCAATAACATTTAAAAGTAATGGTAACGGTACACCGTACATATACAATTTATAAAACAGGCCATCATGCCAGACACGGTCGAAAGCCTGCCTTGCATCGGGAAAGCAAGCATACACTGTACTGTCATTCTCAAAACTGTAAGAAACTGCCTCCCTTAACAAAAATGATGTCATAATACAATCCCTATTCTTTTGAAAACCGCCTTGTAGGCTATGTACAGACATGTTAATATCATTCTTTAATCTGCTAAGCAAACCACTTTCATACAGTTTCAAAATTGAAGACGATCGAGTAATCGCACGATAATTCTTAGGTTCGTCTTTCGGCTTGGCGTGAGCAGTGTTGCACTTTCAATTACTGTTCATGAACAGACTCAATAAAACCGAGTCTGCAATTTTCTCTTTTTGTGTTGCAATTTTTGCTCTCGGGGGATCACCTCCCTTCAGAATTTATTACCTCCCCCTTTGTGCAACGTAACTATAACTCCCTTTTTAAGATCAGTCGGAACGTAAGACAATCTATACATCATACTAAAAAGCTTAGTGATATACTTCAACATAATCTTACCACCATATATCAAATGCTCATTGTAAACAGTATCAAATCCACACATCTTGTTCTTTTTAAGTTTCATTATGAGCCCAATTAATGTGTCACTGTCAGTAATACTAGTATTATAATTTACTAAAGACTTAGTCTGTCTTAAAATATTTACCGTACTCGTTACATGATAAAAGAAATCATTATCATAACATGAGTGTTCTGAGAAACTCTGAGAAATAATTTCCCCATGCGTCTACAATATTCTCAGGATCCCGTACTGTGACCCCATCAAAGTACAAAAATGAGTCATGCAGGAAATACCACATACAGAACAAACACTCGCCCGAACAGCAACACAAGGAAACATCAAATGTACATGGGTAGAAAAAACAACAAGAGACGCACAAAGACAAAACAAACATTCAATAGGAGGAAGATGGAAGTACCGCCTTGGAACGGTCAGTGACAAAAGTCACCGGGGGTTTAAACCGGTTTATGGGCGCCCAACCTCACCCTTATTCCATCCCCATCCTAAAAGACAAACAGTGTAAATAAACGTATCCCCTCTCCGACTAATCTACAACAACCGCGACAGCAAATACAGTGGTAAAGTGCATGTATAACAAAAAAACATTTAAAGCTTTATTTCACAGCCTGCTCTTAGGACCTTGTCATTTTTCATAGCATTAAACAGTCGCCAAAACAAACCGCAGTCCACCCCTGCAGCACGATCAATCTCATCATTCGTCTCACGCAAATACTCGCCTACCCTGTTTCTGTGATAACGACGAAACTCTCGTTTTGCGGACTTATATACCAAGAATGAGTGAGAAACCGGAGTGCGCTGTTTCCCATCTGCTATCCATTCACTCCGCTTAAGCCTCATTAGTACATGAAGATCTTCTAAGGATCGGTCCCAGTAAGGCTTTAAGTAGGAACGGTAACACTTATAGGGGAGGTAAGCCTCGGACGCAATTTCAGTACACTTAACGATACATTTGTAAAGCAGATCTATACTTTCATGACTAACGTCTAACGTATCCAAGTCTACCTCATGTAATAATAATTGCGACAATTTGCTAGAATAACTGTTAATGTCACGGTCATTAATAGTATTCCATTTAATAGGGTTAAAAACTGGCTGTTTGCAACAATGCATGTTCCGGGGAACCTCTAAAGTAAAAACAATAGGCCTGTGCGAAGACACATTCAGGCAATCATCACTAACAATCAAACACATGTAGGTAACATATCAATAGCTAAGAGATTATTTGTCTCCATGAAAGTCATAAGCTCACGACTACGTGTGCCATTTTGCCTAAGAAACGATCTACCATTTAAGTTAGTGTTAAAATCACCCATAATTACTATTCTTCCTTTGTCTAAGTATGCATTGACAACATCATGTAAAGTACACATCAAATCCCTATAATATTGAATTGGGTGGTTCGTACAAGGAAAATAAACCTGAAACACATACATAAAACTTTCCTTAGAACAGTGTACCTGAACATCGGTTATCCTGTCACTGTCTATGTCAAGCGGTGTTACCTGATTATTCAAACGGTTGTGCCAAATTAACGCTACACCCCTTACCAACACGCCTATTGCTTGGTAAAGAAAGGGCAGCGTCGGATTTGCCAAAACCATTATAAGCATACTGTATACTGTTCAAAAAGTGCAGGTCATGGCTATATAACCAATGTTCTGATATGCCACAGATATCAATGTCATTCTCAAGCAATAAATTGCTGAGATAAAAAGCACTAAACATCAGTCCACTCGCATTCCATGTACAGATATCTAAATGTTGCATGCAGCAGACTAATCAAAGTACAACAAAAACACGTACAAGTACCATCAAAATTTAGAGTAGTTACACAACTCAAATATATGTGCAAGTTAAAGCAAGTAGGACTGGTCACTTCACATTTCCCTATACGGCTACCATGTAGCACGTGACTCATCCGTAGTACTCGTGCGCACGTGTCTTTTATAACTGTTCTTGGAATACCACGGGCGACACTTAACATTATCTGGCCAAAAGTATGGATCTGTTAACGCACTGCAGTTCTCGATTTCTACGCTAACACGCAAAAACACATCAAGTCCGTTTCTAGTCTGAATAAGTTAATTCGATCCACCTTGGGTCCACCATTGCCCTCTATATAGTGTTTTATACAATCAATTGTAATACCCGGCTTAAACCTGCCAACATAAAAGCGTTTTGTGTTCTTACGAACATGTAGAATAAAATCGTCAAAACCAGATTGAACATCTGACTGTTCGACCGACTCACTGTGCAGATTCTTATCGAAAGACGTATTTGACCGCGTGCTTATAACAGTAGGTATTGACTGAATATCACTACGCGTAACACTTTCCCCAGAAACACTGCTTAACACTGCTTGTCCTGTTCGTCTGCACGGTCTCACTTTGCCGATTATTCTTAATAACATCACTATATGAAGCTTTCTGTTTAAAATTGTCATTTCCGCGTACAAAACGAGGTCCGTTATCGGTCATTATTTGAAACAGCTGCTTTTGCCTACTACCGGATGGCGGGGGTCCCCTATTGGCCTAGATTGCAACCCCTCTGCCTGGTCCGATTCCGCATCTTTTGCGACAGGGTCTATACCACCAGTCGACTGACTCGACCCATGCCCAACGGAATCAATTCCCGGATTGACTGCGATATTGTATGGGTGTAAATCCGCAGAAACAAAGCTAACGCGTTTGCCGGCAGGGTTTTTCTGTTTCATGATTACACATGGGTCTGGTTGGGTGCTGATGTTGTCAAGTTTATCCTTTACCCGCTGCTCAATTCGGCTCAATCTCTTCTCCACAATATTTGAATGGCTTTCAATTTTGTCCTGTGAGCTTTTGAGAGAGCGTTCAATTTCATCGCCGTTTGACACTATTTCAGCCCTTACCAGCTTTAAATCACTTTTCACTTTAGCGATGCCCGAACACTTATCATCTGAGATGCTGTTTACAATCTGGGTATTAGAACTGAGCATTTACCTTAAGTTCTGAATGCTCTCCTCGGCTTCCTTGTGTACGTCCTCGATGCTGCTCTTAACGGCAGATATTTCGCTTGATAGTGCCACGGATAGACGCTTATTCTCCTGTTTCAAACGAATAACATCCGTCTGAATATCAGCAATTGAAGAGGTAAGTATGTCTATGTTAGACGCATTCTTTTGTGTGTCACACCGTGACGAACTAAAATCCCTCCGTGAGGTAGAGGCTTTAGGTAAATTGAGCATGTCTCTCAATTCCTCGAAAGAACCACCATCTAACACGTTCACTAGGTTATAGATGTCCGCGGCTAGTTTGTATGAGACACTTCCACCATTGCGCCGCCAGATACGTCGCTTCATTTCAGTTTTCGCCGGATACGGATATTCTGACACAGAGCGAATTTCCTCAAACAGACTAGATCGGGTCTCTTCTAGTAGGGATTCATCCGATGAAACATCGCCGATGACACTGGTAATAAACTCACGTTTAGGATACCGATTGAACATGTCCTGTAAATTCACCAACTTGGATCTATCATCGGACAAACTGTTGAAAAGTTCATAAGCATTGTCTTCATTAACGGTAATTAGCTCCCGCTCGGTAACGTTCGTTTGCTCGGCATCGATTGTGAGTCTCCACTGCGATTGCGTTGCGCTGCCGTAAGAGGCGAGTCATACCAATCAATATCCGCCTGCTCCTGTGAATTACCCTCGGGCAAAGTGGTCGTTCTAGACATATTCTGTACAGACCGGTCCATTATTATAGCAGTTCTCTAGTTATCCAGCAAGTAAGGGTAACACATATTGGCCATGTTACAAAATAGATCACGCAAAGTAAGTCATGCGTGAATAAAAAGTTTGGGCATGACCCGTGAGTGAGTAAGGCGCCAATATCCCACCCACTTTTCCCCGGAAAGATGTCCAGAAATACAAAAATACAGTAAAGTACACGTAGTTCACATAAATCACGTACCGCTATTGGTCCATATACACATGAAATTAAGTCCAGTACTGATTAAATCACTGAAAACACGATACAACCACAACTAAAAAGAAAATAAAGACCAGTGCGAGAAAAGTACTGTGTATACACCGGAACCGGAAGTACATCAACAATCATTCACCCCCACCCCACCCAATGATGACGTCATCATGCAACCAAGTGTTTTTTGAAAGCCGCATTGCATTCTGTTCACAGTTAGCAAGCGATCAAGGTCCTTGTATTAGCTTCGAGATAAGGAAATTAAAGTAACGGTGTAACATACATGTGATATTCTACAGTTACGGTTTTGTTTTCATAAAGTGTTTACGCTCTGACGGGGAAAATTTAATATGGTAAGTGATTGTTATGTAGAGGTGATTGGAAGAGGATATTTGTTTTTAAAATAGTTAACTATCCTCATTTGGATGGGGATGTTCCCCGAGCTACATGTTACGGTGTATACATTTCTCAGCTTATTCGTTTTGCTAGAGCTTGTTCCTCTGTTGATGATTTTAACAATCGTAACCTTATTATCACTGAAAAACTACTAAAACAGGGCTACAGATATGACAAACTTCGTAAAACATTTTCAAAATTTTACCACCGTAATATTCTACTCATCAGCAAATACAATTGTAATTTACGTACTTTTCTAAAGTTAGGTATTTCACATCCGGAGTTTTACGGTGATGTCATTTACAAACTTCGAAAAATTATTGGACACACATATTTTGATACTTTGTTTGTCAAACGTATAAAACAATTCATTAAAAAGGGATACGACACCTCTATATTGCAGAACACTACATGCTTGGTGGTCGACCCCTTTACAGTTGGTCATTATGCTTTCCTCTTTGCTTGTGCGACGACGGAAAAGGCTTAATACTCTATGAAGATTCCCTCTGAAACCCGTTTACGGAGGGAGGAAATTAGATATTTGTATTTTGCCAGTTCTGTCGTACCCCAAATGACTACTCCACAGCTGCTCTGACCTGAATAGTCATCGAGTACATGTCTACGATGTCAAGTTTATTCTTTTTCAAACAAAACAGTTTTGCATGCTTAATATCCACTAGTAATTGTATCTTCTTGCAATTTATCTTTTATTAAATGTCGGTGTAGAAGTGCTTCAAATAGTTTTCCCGTACTTTTAAATTATGACGTCATTTACATGATGACGTCGCTTGTTTACCTCTAACGTTTATTTTCAAATCATTTTCATTTTGGCAGACATCGTTATGCATGTTGTGGTGTTGTCTGGAGGGGGAATTTTATTTACATTTTGACTTTGGTGAAAGTGGGATAAGGACGAGGTTGGGTACCCGTAAACCAGGTTTAAGTCCCCCAGTAGCCCTTTTTTATTGTTTTTGGCTGCTGGCCGTTCCAAGGCGGCACTCCTGCTTTCAGCCTACGGTCAATTTTGTTGTTTAATATGCTTAATGTTTAATGTGTTTCGTCTTGATATGCGTCCTGTTATGTTTTGTCTTGTGGCTTTACCGTTTCTTGTTAGATGGTGTTTGGTGCGAGGTCATTTCGTGTGTGGCTCTCCCTGTTTGACTATTTTTCCATATTTACTGAAAGTATAAAATGTCTCATATAACAACAAATAACGTATTAACATTAACATTATCAGGGTCCATGCTTTTAAAGCTTTTTAGTTGAGTCTGAGTTCTTCTCAAGCTATTGATTGGTCAGATTTGAGCCTGAGTTCGTTCTCAAGTTTTTGATTGGTCAGATAGATTTGAGCCTTTGGCTCAAATCTGACCAAGCAAAAGCTTGATAACAAACTCAGACTCAGCTAAAAAGCTTTATAAGCATGGACCCATATTAGGCATCCTATACTGATTTACTAATTTTGCTTGTTTAAGTATTCTGCTTTGTTTGCTGACTTTAAGGAGTTTCGAAGACTGATACGCACCTGAACTGATACGCATCTGGACTGGTCCATCCTGTACACGTTCGATGTGCAGTTGACACGCTCCACCTTTAGTCCGCCCTTGTCTGCTTTTGCTTTTGTTTGTTTTATTGTTCAACTGGACTTGGATAGTCCTAATACATTGCCACATACATCTAGATTAAACATATATACAACAGTCCACAGAGGAAATGGAGCAGAAATTGAATGCTTTGTTTCTGTTTCCTTTCATCTCTGGAGGGAAACTCCACCTCTGTTACGTGTCTAGTCTGCACTTTTCAAGCTTTCAGTAAGCTTTTTTTTCACAACAAATCTCATTTTTGCTTGTATGTTGTGATGTCATCTGCAATTGTTCATAATGTTAAAAATAAAAAAAAAGATATGCTTGTGTCTTATTTCTGCTTGCAAATTTATTTCTTAGAGCATGTACCTTTTCAGTGTGTTTCAGTTTTCTTATTATGATTGTCAACCTTCTTTTTAGATCATCTTAATAGTTCCTTTGAATTGGTTTTATTACATAACATTATATATGCACGCATCTTACTCTTAATTTTCATTTGCTTTAGAGGTGTACTCTTTTTTAGGTTTTGTCTGTGTGTCAAACAATAGCTCTTAAGTATAGACTTTGCACTAACTTATGAGTACCCTATAAAAGGGGCAACGTAGGAGAACATAAATACCCTCAAAGCGTTGGAAATCCAGTATGCATTGAATGTATATATGCGACTATCATGTTCGTTTAACAAGTAACACACACATGGAATTGGAAAGGTTTGGGCATTATACCAGAATATGGGGTCATTAGATCACCAGGTGTATCAAAGTGAGTCCAAAACGTGTGCAACTTGTGAGGTCAGAATGTATCATTATGTAATAAGGTAGGTTTACAGAGGCACATGTAGAAATATTTTGAAAGATAAAACGCTTGTCCAAGTAACTTGTTTGATAGACTGGAAATATATATTATTTATTTATTTATTATTTTGGGTGGGGTGGGGGTGAACGCTTGAGTCCAACTTCACTTTTACTGTTCTTGTGTTAAACAATTAAACTTTGTATGTCTAAATACATGTAACGGTGTTGTGCCGGATGTAAATAAAGTAGAAACCCCCCTGAAAACCGCTATGCTTCTATAGGCTTCTATATGCTTTTGTCATGTATTGAGCACTCACCTGTGTTAAAGACTTTTGATTGACTTGGATTTGCAAATGGGCCTGACGTAGATTCATGCTGGATAAAGAGTAACGTATCATGAGGAGTTTATTATCCAAAGTGTTTCAAAAGCCTTTTGTAGAAGGTTCAGAAAACAACATTCCGTCCAAACATTATTTTAGCAACTATCTGTATGTAACACTTAATTTATTTCTTCTAAGAACCCAGTGGGGTTCTATGTCACAGATATGAGTTAAAAACCGAGGCTAGATCTTGAACCCCAAACGCCATTTTATCGAATGATTTGTCCATTTGTTATATGTACATGTAACATATTTCCCTGTATTTATCTACCTGTACAGAGTTTAGGATCCATCCCTGTAGCTACCGAGGTCGTCGGAAACACGTGGACGGTATTTTAAATGAATGGCAAATCGAATATAAACGTTTACCAAGTTCCAAAAGTCTTCGGATATGGCAATACTGGTTTGGAGCAACCCCCATTTTTGTAAGAAACTAAGAAAATCGCTTTGAGGACATTAAGCACGTACATATTAACGGTTGTTTGGTACATACGTCTGGATCTACAATTCTGTGAAACAACAGCCCATTATATGCTGAGAAAACGCAAACCATAATACCTAACCTGATGATAGTAACGGAAAGAGAGTAAATAGATTAAGTGAGTTCCCTAGAGTCAATGGATAGATAAACTTTCTATCCGCCTTCAGATTCTGGTCACTTTCTTGTTAGCTAACCCTACAAATCTAGACCTATTGGTCTCCGGGAAGTTACCCATATAAGGAAAACCGCATTAGCTTCAAAATAAAAACAAAGTTTTGGTACACGTATTTTTAAAGTGTGCCTTTATGTACCTGTTCTGTGAACCGATATGACTTGAATAGAATAGAAATAGATCAGCAAAGGGGTCAGTAAGAAGTTTTGTGATACACGGAGCTTTTTTATACTTGTCTGTGGAACTCTAAAACATTTAAAACTGTCATACGATTGCAGATTGTGAGATAGCAGATCCATAGATGGTTTACTTACCATCAATAGAGGTCCACTGTGTATCGCATTGACGTTGTTTAACAATGACAATTAACTCGCGTGTAATGTGAAAATACAACACTTTTCATGATATATTCTACCTATTATTTCATATTAAATCCTTGCAATTATGGGATCTATAGCCCTTTTCAAAGTCTAAACAAATGCTCAACTGTGGTGGCACAAACCTGCAGGCACGAAAAATGACTACGTTCAAAATCAGGTATCACATATCCAACTTATAAGCCGTGATATTGTAGATCCATATTTATTTTTCACACCATCAATAGTGGTCCACTGTGTATCATTTTCACGCTTACATGTAACAGGGAATTAAGACAGGCGGTGATCTTACATGCTGTGTGTGAACAAGTTATAGAGCTAAGGGGGATTGGTTAGAGATAGATTTACAGATAGCATTCGCTGTAGCAGGTCTCTACTTGGATAACAGGGAATTAAGACATGCAATGCTCTTACATGTTGTGTGTGAAGTTTAACAAAGCATTAACCAATTATAGAGCTAAGGGGAATTGGTTACAGATAGATTGGCAGATAGCATTCGCTGTAGCAGGTCTCTACTTGGATAACAGGGAATTAAGGCAATGATCTTACATGCTGTGTGTGAACAAGTTATAGAGAAAAGGGGAATTGGTTACAGATAGATGGACAGATATCATTCACTGTAGCACGTCTCTACTTGGGTTTGGACATATTGAATGCTCATAGATTGTGAGATAGCAGGTCAATGATTAGGTTATACACCATCAACAGAGTTCCGTTATACATTATACATCATATATAAACTACTTTCAAATATTACAAAATATGAACCCCCGCAGCATGTGGTAAAAAGTGTCCAAAGTCCCATAACTCTGCAGAAAATCGTCAAACCGGAAAAGGATTAAACTATGCACAAGTAGGCATGTCATGATGCTAATCAGTCCTATGAAGTTTCATGAAAAATCAATAAAATATTTTGGGTAAACCCCGAGGACAAAAATTGTAAAACTTTCAAAGTCCTATAACTCTGCAGAAAATCATCAAACCGGAACAGGAATAAGATATGCACAACTAGGCATGCTGCTAATCATCTTACGAAATTAATGCATATCCAATTAAAGGCTTTGGTGAAACCTTGCAGACAAAATTTCTGTGTAAAACACCTCTACAGATACCTCTGCAGAAAATGGGAGGCAATACCTACAATATTATTATTATTAACATTTTTCTGCAAAGTTGTGGCTAACGAGGCCTTGTTGGTATTTCGCAGAAATCCATCTAATGTGGATAAAGCCCAGGGCAATGGTCCAAGCGGATGAGAGAGGATTTCCTCCATCCGTAGATTGCGGCCTTGTGCCATCACGATGGTGCGTCCAAACAAAGTTCTGTCAGCCTTTCAGATTGTCACCCTGCCTTTTGACTTGATATCGTTCTTCTGAAACAGGTTGCTAAGTGTTTTTAGCTTTTTAGTTTTAATTGGATCATGGAATTTCTTTGCTGGAGGATCACTCTCTAGTCTATCAGCTTTAAATTTTGCATATGGTTCCTCCCCTATCTCTTTTGCATTTAACAAGTCCAGGGCAATATCTCTAGGTGCTGATAAGACCAACAATTGTAGACACGGCCTCTTCATCCTTTTGGATTTTGGTCTGATGCAACTCTGTATGGCACACTTCTGATTTGTTACTTTGCACCATGTCCCGTAACTGCCCTAGAAATGCACTGCGATACTCAGCGGTTATGTAGTACCGCTTAATAGCACTAACATTCAGGTTGAATCTCACTGTACCTCAAGGAGTTTGTGTTCGTTTGTTTACAGTGACCTCAGTTGTTTGTTCGACAGGAGTCCGTCCAAAGGGGTTCTTTCTGGACATCTGCACAGAGAACTGATCTGATCTGAAGGCTTCAAAGATTTGAGAATGTCTGTCTGGAAGATTTGTTATCTGAGCAAAATACGGTGTCAGGTATCTGGCATAATTGAGTTTTATCATAATTATGTAAAGCACCATGGAACCATGTGTCTGATGGCATGAAGGTGTAGGTCCCAGTTACCCTCACGGGAGGCACGAATAAGACCACGAATAACAATCTCTACTAAATCTACATATGAGAACCAGACAGATGAGAGTTTCCCATTGTTGTGACGTAGATGTTCAAGAAAGTCATTCCACAGTACTGCAAGCTCAGTTAAGAGTGGACTTTGCAGTAATATGTCAAATATTTATTCATTCAATTCACTAACCATATCTGTCACTTGACTATCTGTCACTATGAAAGTCATTAACATTACACTCGTGTCATACAAGTTAGCCTCTATCCACATCACAAACTCACTCCAACCATATCCGCTGAGACATGAACTTGGTCTCGAGTACTTATGTTAAAACCAATCCAACCTGGGATCCTTTGAGTCTCAGGGTCTGCTTGTCTTGCAAGGACCCAAACAAGATTTTTATTGCGAGCCTCTTTACCAACCAAATCAGCTTCCTGAAAACGGTCATTGCTTGCCGACTGTAAAAGGGTTGATAACCAAACATGCAGTGCGTTGCAATATAATGTGATCATAACCGTTCTTCTTAAGTGTTTAATGCGTTTTATAAACAAATCATGAAAATGGATATGACCCCGATTTTCCCTAAGTTTGTAGATAACATCCCCATAAAAGTCTGGTTGAGAAATGCCGTGTTGCAGTAACGTCCGTAGATTGCAATTATATTTACTAATGAGTGGTAAATTTCGATAATAAAATTTAGAAAACGTTTTCCGAAGTTTGCGATATTTGTAACCTTGCTTAAGAAGTTTATTAGTTATAACTAAATTACGACTGTTAAAATCTTCAAGCAAAGAACAGGCTGGGCAAACCGAACAAGTTGAGAAATATAAACCCCATAAGATGTAGAACGGGGCACTTCTAAATGTTCAACTTCTAAATTCGAAAATAATTATTGTTGAACATTACGTGCAAGGAGCATTTTACTTCCTCTGACAAAGTTGTATTCTTTATAAGATGTTGGGTTAGGGTAGTATAGAGTGTAGAGAAATCATAAGAGTTCAATGACGAAATGTTGTAAAGTCCATTTTCAAGTTTAGGTAAACAATCATTTGATTGTTTTTTATTGACCAAACACTATTAATACCAGAAATTTCATGTATTTTATCACAGTAATGTTTTACATGTTAGTTGATAGTAATAAGACACGATGTCAAAGTTTGGATAATTTAGTACTACAGTAAAACCTCTCTATAACGACCACTTACATTAAATAGTTTGTGTTAAAGGCAGGTGGTTGCTTAAAACAAGGTGAAAGTAAAACAAACCGCTCCTATAGGAGCATTCTGTTTTACTTTCACCTTGCTTTAAGCAACCACCTGCCCTTAAAACCAACTAATCAACAAAATTGAATGGCTGTTATAGAGAGGTTTATAAAAATAACAATAAAATGGCGTAGTTTGATCTCCTAAAATTTCATATGCCAACTGAACAGACCCTGATCAGGTGACTCCTACATAAGCTTTCTGATCTGGATCTACTCTGTTTACATAACAAGTTCTATTTCACGTTTTGGCAAACAGAGTAGACCCAGATCAGAAAGCTTATGTAGGAGTCCGGCGGGGATACCTTTTTTACACTATTTGTAAAACTAGGGTGACTTTGAGAGAAGTGTGAGCTTAGGACGTCCATAAACCGGTTTAAACCCCCAGTGGTGTTTTTGCTACTGAGAACCTGCAGGGAAGCCGTTAAGGACACGACAGGGAAAAAGTAATACATAAGTCTGGTACGCTCATCCCGTATCTGAGTTTAAGAGTATACCATCATGAGTAGGAACCAGTTCGCTTAAGCACGATATTGTCAACCGAACTATCGAGCCAGGTTTCTCTAACGGCTACCACATCAAAGTCATTCGATACGATATAGTCGCAAATAGAAAGTGCCTTGTTTTTGACTGAGCTAGGGTTTATACTGCATACTTTTACAAACGTCTGAATTTTGACTGACATCGGAGTTTTGCGTTTGACGCTTTAGACAAGGACTCGTGTTATAGTGAGGTTTTGAAACAATGGAGATTATCTGGGTGAATCCTTTCAAGTGACTGAAATTTATGCCATAAGATGAAACTTTGCTTTTGGATTTCAGAAACAATTGGAATTGACTGAGGTATTTCCCTTAAGTTGTATAAATGAGCACCTTTATTTACATCCAAAATACGCTTTAGAGCCTCTGAAGTTAGCTAATGAAAAAGTAGTAAAATTACCCAAAGTCTAACAGCCCTGTTTTAATCTTAAGAGTACTAGCTTGTTAGATTTTAAAATGGGTGACAATTGCCATATAAATGAAAGATCACACCTGGAGTACTGTAGCTCTTCTGTACTAATCCACTTCTTGTGTTCACTTGTATATCCCGATGTCTGAGGCACACACGTTTGAATTTAAAACTCCAGCATTTCACACAATTGATTTATTAATTTCACTTTTGTCCGTCAAATCACACAACGGAATCACCTACGAAATTCACTAATCTATTTACACTTCCTTCATGCACAATTGTGTCATGTTTCGGAAAGTTTTATGAAGCATTTCCCTCTCAAAACTGTGCAAAACATCAGAATGAAATCAATGCAGTCTTCACACGTTGGCACATAAAGCTATGTGTTTTGCAACCGAAGGCTAGCAGGTGTCCTGGGGAGACAATTCGGACGCATACGAAGATTTTCTAAACAAAATATAAAAACAAGAGCGCCTACAACGGATACAGAGCACGGTCAGATGATATATCTTGACTAAACATCGAGGAAATAGTTCTCCTGTGTTCGCACAGAATATGAACTCTACTGATCTTGTTCACAGTGGATGTTTCTTCGAAAGTATAGTGTAGGGCAGTATATGATTATTTTATGGAGGTTTTTCTGCGATTTGCAGGGTGAACAATTCTGCGGAAGAATCTGCTTTTTTGTCCACGGCTAGAGTTAATGACCACTGCATGACATGAGCATGAAAGTTCTGAAATACCTTAACTCTCAGTAGATTCATTCACAGAAATTGAGTCTAAAAATAGCCTATATGCTCTATTCCTGGCAATTCGTGTTACTTAAAGTTTAAATTTTATTATGTGTATGACAGTTGTGCAGTCTACGTCTTTTTTAGTTGTATAGTAATATTTTTAAACATTTATTCATATTGAGATAGCGACGAAACTTTGACCTAATTCCTATTGATTTGTGTGCTCTACCTGGTCAGTAATCAAAACAGCATTCCCGGCATGTTGCGGGATAGTTTTGTGGGACAAAATTCGTTCCGATAAAAATTCATAACAATGATTATTTTGAAATTTATGATTATACAGCGCAATAGAAGAAAACTAAATGTAACCATTGCTGACGTAATGGCGTTTTCCATATTCAGGAACCATTTTCATAGAAGCTATTTACAAAAGCTAGATCACGGGTTGAGAAAACTATGTGAACAATGCACGAATCGATAGGGTACCACGAATCCATAGGAATTGGCCATAAGGTAATGGGTTTTTTGAGATGCAAACTTCATTAAATTTCCTGGCAGACGTTAGATAGAAAATGACCCTTTGGTTTTTTTGATAGAGTGTCCATCCATTTGAAAGAAAGTGATCTTAAAAAGTTTCAAACATAAGTTGTTGTATTAAATTGACGACAACGAAAGCAGGTTTAAATTTAGAGACTGTGATGTCACGGGAAAATTTGCAACGTATCACGTGAATTCGGACTGTGTTTTCGAATATGGCTGATCGATAAACCAGGTAAAAATCGTTTAAATTGTAATTACCGTTTCGCTCTGCTTTTAATTATTTCACTTGGACTGTGTATTCTTAAATTTAATTTGAATACTGTTGCTCAGTAGAACTGTCAATCGCCCATAATTCGATAAAATTACGACTTTTTTGTTTCGAGACACCAGATGGGTACATACTACACAGTAATGACTAATCATACTCAGTAGATATGTTTCAAATCCACAAGGCAAAGGTTGAAACAATGACTTTTAACAAGCTAAGATAACAATAGTATGCTTATAAATAGATTAATTTTAAGAAATTTAATATTTTTCCATTTTTTTCTATAGCAAAATGGGCAACACAAGTGATTTGTCTGCATGCTAACTGTTGCAGGGTTTATTATGCACATGTACGTGTATATGTATACATAAGAGATTTCAGCAGAATATATACAGGCGCCTCGTAATACTTTTATATGTCTGACATCATAGGTCTTTGGTCAGTAGAGGAAGTTTAAATTGAGAGCAGCTTCAGACTACGGAGAAACAGATAAACGGAAGTCAATTCGAGGAGAAGGTAAGTATGTGGTCAAAAAGCATTAAAATATGAGCGTCAATTACTGCTCATGAACAGACTCAATAAAACCGAGTCTGACATTTTCTCTTTTTGTGTTTTCTCTTTTAATATTCACAACAACAGGTGTTAAGTGATTGTGAGGCGGCCGTAAAACGTCGCCCCGTACTTCATTCTCAGTGTTGTTATACCTTCTGATCCTTCGAGATCATTAATTTGATTACTTATTGTTCTGATAATTAAATATCGCTTAAACCGGTGCTTGGGGCGTGAGCAGTGTTGCACTTTCAATTACTGCCCATGAACAGACTCAATAAAACCGAGTCTGACATTTTCTCTTTTTGTGTTGCAATATTTGCTTTCTGGGGATCACCTCTCTTCAGAATTTATAATCTTCACAACAGCAGGTGTTCAGTGTTTGTGTGGCGGCCGTAAAACGTCGCCCCGTACTTCATTATCAGTGTTGTTATAACTTCTGATCCTTTGCAATGTTTGCTTTCGGGGGATCACCTCCCTTCAGACTTTTTGATTTTCTTTGAATGAAAATGATTGTTTTACTGGACAAACATGTTTCACAAAAGATGTATTTGAATTAGCTTATTGACAGAAAGTGTCCTGGTTGTTTCTTTTTACATTTTTACTGTACACATAAAATGGGTCACATCTATATAAACTGGGTATGGAAAACATAGTTATTGATAACAATTTGAAGTGTCTGAAGTAGAGACCAAAGCAGTAAATATACTGAAGTAACAGGAGGAAAAGTGCAGCCTGGGGCAGGACTTGAACCCGGGACCCCTCACTGTAGGGCGAGTACTATACCATCTGACATACCCGGACTGCTATATGAGTTCCACACTCCAGAACCACTACACTTCTCCCACTTCACTATTAAGAGCTGCCACAGCTCTCATATCATGCTATCCCATTGCATGGGTTGTCAAACACTTAGAACGGACACATTTAAAGTAATAGGAGGAAAGGTGCAGCCTGGAGCGGGTCTCAAACCTGGGACCCCTCTTTTACAGAGCGATAGCTCTATGAAATGAGCTACCCGGACTGCTATACAAGCTCCACACACAAGAACCACTTCATTACCAAGTTTAGCAGTTCAAGTCTAGATCAACCTCCACTAGTCTGTAGTTGTAGTCAAACATTATCTGTCTAAAATACATGTATACAAAGTACCAATGTCAGTATTTTTCTAATCTTCGTAACAATGCTGATTTGCAATAAATGTGAAATGACACACTGACAGTGTTTGATATCCAATAGTACCATGGATGTATATCTCTATACCAAATGTGCAGTTGTCTTTGAGATCTATGAGATACAAATCATTGACCCATTCAATGCAAATTATTGACCCATTCAATACTTCTGTTAGTAGATTCAGATAAACAATAATATTAGATTAAGAATAAATTCTTAATTTATATTTCATACTTTTAACCCTTTCCCTCAAATACACGTGTTTTCTCGCATCTGCAAACAGTGTAAACCCATATCAGCCGGCTCCTAGAAGCCGTCTGATCAGGGTCTGCTTTGTTTGCTTATGGTGTAATATAGATCTGATTCTACAGCTTCTGTCTGAGCTTAAATTCCATGTATTCATATGCCTTTATAAATAATTAATATTCATGATGGCAATATTTCTTACATGAATATATACAACAGGGAAAGGATTAAATCTGGGTCTACATCAGACTGTACAAAAGCTTCATCATAACTAATAATAATTACATTTTTTTTTTGTAAGTGTGCATAATATGCAACAGTGTTGTGTCTCTATCAAATAATATGAAATTGCAGTTGTCTGTAAAACATTGTAGTTGTCCATGTTATACACATGTAATTGCAGTAATGCATCAGCAAATCTAATATATGTAATTTGGTGACAAAACAATGCAGACATTGTGCATTCAGAGGGTTGTTACTGTAGACATATTGTGCAGTCAGCAGATAATAACTTCCTTTTTATCAATCTTTTTTAATGCAATGTGTTCTTGTATTTGTAAAGGCAACTGAGAGGAATATACAAAGAATGATAAAAAATCATCAGTTACTTTCCAATCAAACATGTTCGTGCACTTAACAGTTTTGATCCAAATATGTTGTTTAGTTACTTAATGATGTATCTGTATCTGTATCCAAACTGTTGTCCTGAAAGTTTGCCAATAGTGTTAATCCTGTCCTTCCTATATATAATATGCTTTTTCACACATTTGCCAACAGAGTAGACCAGTCAGATATGACTCCTATAGGAGTCATCTGATCATGGTCTGCTGTTTGCTTATGAAATTATAATAGATTTGACTCTATAGTTTCTACCAATACCCCAAAGACTATGTGCATATGCCATTATAAAAATCAGCTAATAACTATTCATGATATCATTAGTTTTACATGGATATTGAAAAGAGGAAGGGTTAAATATTCAGTAGCTGATTTTAGGGACATAATCACTGTATGTCCTTTTTTCTATTTCAGAAATCGGTAGACTTTGCCTTGCTCACAGACATGCATGGGAGCAGAATAATATAACAGAGCCATAAGGCATTCCTGCTATGAAACGCAAGAGCAGACAACAGAGGATAACTTCAAGCTACTGTGTTTAGAGGATAAGGAACACCTTCCTGGACAGCCTTGATCAGTATACAGGATTTGTCCCCAACAGATACATTATCATTCTTTTGCTAATGGACTCAACATAAATTTGTAACATCATAGATTCCGAATGAAGACATTGAATAACCCATACTCTCATCCCAATCAAAGCTGTGTGTTACTGTATAGAAAAGAAATTACAATACACATCATGGATAACGTTTACTTTAGCCATTTACTGGATATACATTTATATATGCCTTTTAACCCTTTTTACAGTATTCATATAAAAATTGATATCATCTATATCATGTCAATAGCAAATAGAACAGATCATGATTATTCAGACGTCTTCTATAGGAGCCATCTGATCTCGGTCAACGCCATTTGCATAATGTGTGAAAATTGATATGGTGGAAAGGGTTAAACAGAGTAGACCCAGATCAGACAGTTCCTGTAGAAGCTTTTTGTTCAGGGTCTGTTTTATTTGCTTATGGAATAATATATTACCCATTCCTTCATATAAACGCATTTTCACTCACTTACAGAGTAGATCTAGATCAGATGGCTCCTTCAGAGTCAGAGTCTCCTCTGTTTGCTGATGAAATTTAAAAGATCTGTTTCTTTAGTGGCAATGCTAAAATGACAAGGTGAATATTTATTCGCACAATTTTAATCATTAAACCTTTCAAGGGAATTGTTTGCTTTGACAAAAACTGTAGAATCATATGTGTATCATGTCAAAAGCAAACAGAGCAGACCCTGATCAGACCCTATAGGAACCACCTGATCTGGGTATATTCTGCGTAATGCATGAAAAGACGTTTATATTAGGGAAAGGCTTAACTAGAGTAAACCCAGATCATACAGTTCCTGTAGAAGCTTTTTGGTCAGGACCTGTATAATTTCCTTATGGAATAAGATTTAATTAATTCTGTAGTATCTGCCAAAAATGTTCCTGTGCTCACAGACCATTATATTAGCTACATTCTAGTAACTGCAATTGGTTTGTTTAAACCTGTTTGACATTTCAGACATACATATACTGAATAACACACGAGTACACAGGAACTTTGCCTTTCTGAATGTGTCTACCATGTACTATTTTAGAAGTACAAAAATGAGTCATGCAGGAAACACCACATACAGAACAAACAGTCGCCCGAACAGCAACACAAGGAAACAGCAAATGTACATAACTATAAAAACAACAAGAGACACACAAAGACAAAACAAACATACAATAGGGGGAAGATGGAACTACCGCCTTGGAACGGTCAGTGACAAAAGTCACCGGGGGTTAAACTGGTTTATGGGCGCCCAACCTCACACTTATTCCATCCCCACCCTAAAAGACAAACAGTGTAAATAAACGTATCCCCTCTCCGACTAATCTACAACAACCGCGACGGCAAATACAGTGGTAAAGTGCATGTTTAACGAAAACATTTAAGTGAACAAACTGTATCTACCTATCGCTAGTGTACTCAATGATTGAGCTGCAAACAGAGTAACTGTAGAAAAGTAATAAAGGGTACGACAAAAATCCATTTCTGGATTTAAGAGGTCGCCTTGATAGAGTACTAAACCTTTCTTGTCGGCGTACATGCAAAGAGGCCTATGGACCTGTTTTTATGTACTCATTACTTTTGTAAACAGTGTTAACCCAGATCAGAAGGCTCCTAAAGGAACCCTCTAATCAGAGTCTGCACTATTTGCTAATTTGAAACAGTATCTGTAAAATACCCCAAATTTCATGTACAGTTGTACACTGGTTCACGTTTTAGTGACAATAAAGATCTAAAAGACAACATAAAAACCCACAAGAGTTACTTAGTGTTAAACTGGTTAAAAGGCAAACAGTGCTGTTACTATACACACATTCAAATGCTGCTAAGGGCTTTATACATGAAGATTTTGATCATGGTGTTTTTCCAATTTATTGCTGAACTTTTCCAATAAATATTTTACAGAAAATGCAACTGTCTTGTACTTATTTTATTTCTCTACTCAGAGTTCAGGATAAGCATGCCTTACCAAGTTATTCTTCAAATAACTCTATAACTTACTCAACACTATCGATACTGTAACCAATTGACAAATTTGTTTTATACACATTATCGCATCATAACGGGTTTGGTGCAATACTATTGTAACATATTTACTTCAGTGGCGAAGTTATAGCACCTTTGCACCAAAAAGAAATACTTGGAAAGAAAACAGCACTTTGTAACACCAATACATAGCCGTCTTTGCTAAAAGCCAATTGCTAACTGCACTTTCAGTGCTTTGATTGTGTCTTTGTACTGGCGTGTTTGCTAAAGTGTTTTGTTTTGTACTGCTATGAGAGAGATTTCATGTTACGTTTGAATCCACAATCACAAAGAAGATGTTATAAAAGCCTGTGCGTTTGGGTGTGTGGTTGTGTGTGTGTGTGTGTCATGCTGTCTATCGGTGTTTTGGTGGTGGTTGCGTCTTGTATGTGGCTTTGCCTGCTTGACTTTACTACTTTTCCATTCAATGAAACTTCTCGATATTTGGATGATATTTTTAACTTAGATAACCCTTTCTTTGATGCTCTGATTCCTACAATTTATCCTAAAGAACTAAAATTGAATAAAGCTAACCCGTCTGACAATTATGCAGCGTTTCTTGATATAGACCTTTAAAATATAAGTTCATGTGTAACTTTGCAATTTGCATGCCCTTAATTATGATGGCAAATACTTTGGGTTTATTGACCAGGAACAGAATATCCTAGGCAAAGTCCTTAAATTGGTTAGAAACAGGAGATCTCCCAGAAATGAAATAGAGCCATTTGTCTGCGTCCTACATGTACCATAGAATTAGTAGGTAATACCAGACGCAACCTTTGCTGTGTGATGATTGACTATTCCAAACTTCAAACAGGCTGAGCTCATGGTGAATATTTAGGTATTTGTCTAAACAACTGTGTAACATTGACAAATAGTGCATACCCTGATGAGATGGCCCTTCTAGGAGCCCTCTCATATGGGTCTATTCTGTTTGCAAAGGTCATCAGTGACTCCTGTCCAACACTGTAGAGGCTTACCTGTTACAGCTGTGCTTTTGATTGATTGATTCTTTATTTACCTCTGTACATGAAGAGTTGTACTAAAATGCAGACAAGCATACATGCAACCTAATGCATACATATATAATATGCAATATAATGTGTTAAACATATGTTCAGAACAGCATATGATAAAACGCGTTAACAACCATTCTTTAGTACCCTTCTCTGTTTATATCGTCAGTTAATATGTAACACAGACCGAAGCTTAAATGAAATAGTTGGAGCTTTGCCTCCATATCTATTAATACCTTGTATATGTTGTGACAAAACGTTATGTAAACATCATTTCACAACCTTTGTCTAGCATTCTCATTAGCCGAACAGTCAAATATCACATGAACGGCACCATTCACAAACAGTTTATCACAGTAATTACATAGCTGTATGATTTCATGAGAGAATAAACGGGCTAGAAGATATGCAGATGTCTTGCATGCTGGAAATACGCCAGGAGTCTGTTTACATAACAACCAAATTGGTATTGGTGCCAACAGGTCATCTAAGATCTGCAGACCTGGATTCAGCAGACGATCGTGGTGCACATTAGACCGGCGCATATATATTTCAAAAAGTCTGACAGACTTTCTCAGTATGCATTTCAAGCTAGATTTCGACGGGAATATTCCAGTGTTTACATAATCAAAGAAGAAACTACTTAATTCATACTTGCTAAATAAGCCAAACACACCAGGAATAAATCCCTTTTCCTGTATGGATTGTCATTGTACCTTATCAACCGTTCTATAAATACTTGCTTTGCTAATGTGTCTACGCTCAGATGACAAAGCTGGCCGAAACAAAACAGTTTCCTATAGTCTATCTCACTTTCAATAAGTAAGTCTACACCCAATCATACTAATCACATCTTCACTTAGCGTGCCACATGGAATACCCTGGATAAACCTGATACATTTACGCTGGACCTTCTCAAGTGCTTACGTCTGGGCAGCAGTCATATCGTTCCACACTTCATATCCATATGACCTTTAGGAATTATTACCGATTTATAAATGTTACACATTGTTATAGGGTGACTCTCCTCGTATACCAAACCTGAACTTGCAAAACTGAACATTAGCTACTCATTTTAGTTTTAACATCATCAACATTTTGCTGGACATCAAACTGAGGCCAAGGGGTGTGTAACAGTCGTTTTCCTCTACCTATCCAGGACCTAACTGCCACAAACGCGTGCACCTCTCTGAACGCCTACTAGACTCATTAGAAACAACAACGGCGCACGTGTTTGCATTATAATCAAAGCGCCATTTACAAGAATAATGATAACACATATCCATCATTTTATCCATTGCATGTTTCGATAAGCTAACCAGGCACATGCCATCTGCTACCGTAGGGTTAGCAAAACATTTCCCAAACATGCATAAACCCAGCCCTGATCACTCAAGCTCTTGTATCAACCCATCTATGTATACGATCTACAGTTTTGGACTACGAACACACTCTGTCTGGTCCCCTGTCAAACAGGGAACAAGTCAGACTGACAACCTTTATCTTTAACTCGGCTTTGCAATCCGGTATACATACTATCAAATTCTTTGTATACGGTTAAATCAATATTAACGTCATACAATTTGCTAAAAAGGCCATTGTGCCAAACTCTATCAAAAGCTTGCCTAGCATCTAGAAAACATACAAAGACGTTAGATCCATTTTCCGCAGGGGACAAGATGTTCACTTTCAGCGCAAATGACGTCATCACGCAACCAAGTGTTTTATGAAAGCCGCGTTGCATTCTGTGCACAGTTAGCGAGCGATCAAGGTCCTTGTATTAGCTTCGAGATAAGGAAATTAAAGTAACGGTGTAATATACATGTACAAGTGATATTCTACAATTAAAGTTTTGTTTTCATAAAGTGTTTACGCACTGACAGGGGAAAATTGATTATGGTAAGTGATTGTTATGTAAAGGTGATTGGAAGAGGATATTTGTTTTTACTGAAAGTAGAAAGTGTCTCATATAGCAACAAACAACGTATTAACATTAACATTATCAGGGTCCATGCTTATAATAATTCTTAGTTGAGTCTGGGTTCGTTCTCAAGCTTTTGATTGGAAAGATGTGAGCCTGAGTTCGCTCTCAAGTTTTTGATTGGTCAGATTTGAGCCTTTATAAAATTCAGCTAATATTCATGATATCAATAGTTCGTATTAAATATGTACGAGGTACGTGTCAAAGATTGGCATTAATACTAATTTTAACGTCCGATTTAGAGAGGTTTACTGTAGTTCATGTACACTGACTGTCCGTACCATTTTTGTACCATTTACTTTTAATAGCATTTTACAGGCCAGTGCAAAATTAACTTTTTTAACAGATTAGAATAATTGAGACTCCGAACAGCGGCGTTAAATCAGGTTACTAACTGAACCTTGGTCGCACTTTTTTAACCATCCATTTAAAACTATTTTGTTAGGTTTCATGTAATGCCCGCTGTAGCAATATCTCGTGTAATTCTTTTATTCGGTTGTTGATTCCGTTTGTGTGGACGAGTTTGCATTTTAACCGATCTCGACATTTACCAGGACAACGAAAACTTGTACAGGTTTAACTGTTAACCCTCTCCCTCTCTCTCTCTCTCTCCCTCCTCTCTCTCCCTCCATCTCTCTCTTCTCTCTCGCTCTCTCTGGTGCTCTCTCTTGTTTTGTCTCTGTCTCTCTTTCTGTCTCTGTATGTATGTTTGCCTCTCTATCCCCTCTCTATCTCAATGTATCTCTCTGTCTTGTCTAACTCTCTCTCCATCGTGACGAGGAAATGGTTATATGAAGACAGCGAACAGCGTAAACGTGACAAGTGATCTTTGTCTACGCTGTTTGTATTACTCGTGGACCCTTTATTCACGCGACAATCGCGGAATATGTATCGTTTAAATATAACTTTGTTACATTTGCAATTTCACACTTGACATTTATGCACATTTAATTGTCAGTATTGTCATTTTAGTGCAGATACCCAATATTTGAATTGTTTAAGTTCTCTGATACCCTCACACACACATTCTTAATCATGAGCTTATATCGCTGCACTTGTCACAGGCGCGTAGGCATGTTTTGAAGAATGAGACCGCGATGCTAAAGAGCCGCAGTGTGGTGTGTACAGGAGTGGTGCCTCGCTCCCATGCTGATTAGTTTAAATTGGTGATTTTTATATGCGATTCAGATGCATTCTAAGATGATTTAGGGACAGCTGACTGAAACCAACGAAAAGATAAATGTACTGAACGGAGAGTCTCAGTCTACCTTTACCACCCCTAAACCGATCCGGACTGACTACCAGAATTGCACCAGACACCCGGCCTGTCCCAGTCATGGAGTGTCGCGAGGCTCTATGCCATTCTCTTCCTCTTGTATATTAATGGCTTGTCCAATAACAATGTCTCAGGTACGACTCTTTGATACAGCCGCCTACCTGACCATTGCAAGTGAAGAGGATGGTGCATGTCTCCAGGCTGGCCTTGACGATTACAGGACTGGGAAAAACCGTTGGGACATGCAGTGCAATCCCATTAAGCGCAATGTCTTACATATATGACAGTCATGTATGTCCCATCAAGACCCAATACACTCTACATGGACAGGTATTGGTGACAGTGAAGGATGCGAACTATCTAGGTGCCACTGTAAGCCAGACCTCTGTTGGAATATCCATGTCAGAAACATTACACAGCAAGCCAACCGCACCCCGGCTTCCTGAGACACAACATCAGGATCACAAACCGATATGTCAGGAAAATGGCATATAACACACTCGTCAGGCCACAGGTGGAAGATGCATCTGGTACATGCATTCATTCATAAAATCAAAGAGAATAATCACAGGAGCCCAAATTCACAATGAAAGGAATTAAAAAACTACAGAAATACTTTTTGGAATACAATATCAATTGTGAATGAGTGTGATTATTCTCTTTGATTTTATGTCTGAATGCATGTGCCAAAAATGTGATGTGTATTGTGACATGACACTCTTTGAAAAAGGCCCGTAGTGGTCGAACGATTAGACGAGAGCAGTCTTAGTATTTCTGCACTTTTATTATTGTTCATAACGCCATTTCATCGACCGAGTGGAATGATGCTATACCTACCCTTCACCAGTTATGAGAAAACTGGTCGCAACGTTTGAAGTGATATCTTTATCATTTCTCATTATTAATGCATAAAATTTATACCCGCATATTCGTACTGAAAAACAGACTTTTACAAAGTAAGAAATTAAATATATTTTTAAGACAGACTTTTGAATGATTCGGAAGTTTGGCTTTAGAAATAGAGCATTTTGTTAAAAAAAATATTTGAATAAGAACTGCTTTATTATGAGATTGAGCAAACCGTCGTAACATAGGGCAACCTAATACGAAACATCAACAGAATGGTATCTGCGATGTGTTTTAGTCTGTGTTAAGAATATTCCTTATATTACAAACGGCAATAAGTTGTAACTGCAAAATAGCAATACGAACCTAGCTACCGAAATAGAAGGAAATTCCAAAATTCAAAATCATAATAATATAATATCGATCATTAAATTAATAGAAATCGAAAATTTTGCACTATAGAGATATTAACTCGGTACTGTAACTACCAAAACTGTCATACAAGCAATACCATATCTGTCTGTGTTTTCAACAAATTTAGAAATAAACATAGACGCATTAAATGCAGTTTCTAAAGTATGCTCGCTAATTAGAAGTTGAATCTCAAATCTCACCTGCTTTTTCACGTTAAGACATTCCCTCATGTTGACGACTTTTGACGAGTCTGTAGAAGTCACTTTGTGAAACCATTCTGATAAATAGAGCATTTGCTCATATAGGAGCAAATGCTCTATTTATCACAATGGTTTCAAACTATAACATTCTAAAATTTCCCCTTTCTCTAGTTAATGTTCCCTTTCGGTGGGTTTATTCAAATAGGTTGTATCTAAAAATAGCCTATGAGGTAATGGACTAAATAATACATTCACAACAGTAGATGTAAAGCCTGAGTGACTAGTAGTTTTGACCTCGGATCAGGCCCAGTCGTTTATGACGTTTGATCAGGATTCAAACTGTATGCACACACTGCATGCAATCAGGGTTGGACAAATATGAAACTGAATCCATCGAGTTAATTCCTTTCCCTTTGGAATATATATGAAGGATATAATTACATCATGAACATTTATAACATGATTTTTGTAATGGCATATGTATATCCTACATGAGCTGTCTGAAGTGTTAATAATGTCATTACTTAAATCACCGCTTATCCCCAACTATCATGTTAATTGTGACATCATGCGATTAAAATGGAAAAGTAGTAAAGTCAAGCAGGCAAAGCCACATACGAGACGCAACCACCACCAAAACACCGATGGACATCATGACACACACATACACACACACAACCACACATAAGTGGGGCACATCTCCATCTAGAAAAGGATAATTAACAATTTTAAAATTAAACTCTTCTCTTTTATCGTATATTTTGGACGATATTTTATCATTTGTAATTGAAAGATTCAAATCTAAAAATGAAGATATAATGTCAGATTGATTCACTTTTCGTTAAAGACAGTTCTTTTGGGTATATGGAAGAAATCATAGTTTCAAAATAAGGATTATCTAAATTCAAAATGTCGTCTAAATACCTTGAAGTTTTATTAAAATGCATTAACAATATAGGTCTGTGTATCAGGTTTTAAGCTAAACATGAAATCCCTCTCATAGCAATACAAAAACAAGACTGCAACAAGAGGGGCACAATTTGTATCCATGGGTATACCAACATTTTGGCGATATATGGTACCCCCATAACGCACAAATATA
The DNA here is from genome assembly GCA_963576725.1 of Azorinus chamasolen. Classification (NCBI taxonomy): domain Eukaryota; kingdom Metazoa; phylum Mollusca; class Bivalvia; order Cardiida; family Solecurtidae; genus Azorinus; species Azorinus chamasolen. Next base: position 59,321,663 of record OY755249.1, read on the forward strand.
TTATCTAAAAGAAAGGTAAGAGATCTACAAACATCAAGGCAAGTTCATATTGGGTAATGTTCAACTTCTGAAATCGAAAAGAATGAACGTTGAACATTACAAGCAATGAACAATTTGTTTTCTCTCGCAAAGGTTTTTTCTATTAATTTAATCAGTTTATCCTTTATAAGATGGTGAGGTAGAGTAGTATAGAGTGTAGAGAAATCATAAGAGCTCAGTGAAGAAATGTTATACTGTTCATTTTCAAGTTTCTTTAAAACATCATTTGAATTTGTTATGGACCAAAAACCATTAATACCAGAATTTTCATATAAAGCCACGGTTCCAAGCAATATCATTATCATTAGTATCATCATCACATTTATTATTAATTATTGTGATTATTTCCTTTCTGGCAGCAGATATGATTGTACTGTTGACCAGTTTGTTTCTTAAAATGGATATGATTAACAAATATACTATAATGTAGAGCAATAAAACTCAAATAAGCCCATCTGTCTAATCGTATACACCAGCATTTATTGCGAGCTACCTTATTACTGGTAGCAGTTCGTTTCCTGAAATAGGTTAAATTAACTTATACACTATCATGCAGAGCAATACATTTTATTGCTATTTCTAGTTGTTGCACTAGTACTAAATTATCCAAACTTTTGACATCGTGTCTTATTGAATTGAATACTGCTTAAGCCGGTGCTAGGGGGCGTGAGTGGTGTTGCACTTTTAATTACTACTCATGAACAGACTCAATAAAACCGAGTCTGCAATTTTCTCTTTTTGAATTTCTACTTTTGCTTTCGAAGGATCACCCATTTTCAGAATATTTTTACTATCAACTAACATGTAAAGCGTTAATGTGATAAGATATATAAGATATATGAAAATTCTGGTATTAATGTTGTTTCGTCAATGAAAAAAATCAAATGATATTTTACCTAAACTTGAAAATGAACTATGCAACATTTCGTCATTGAACTCTTATGATTTCTCTACACTCTACTCTACCCCAACATCTTATAAAGGATACATTGATTAAAGTAATAGAAAAACAACTTTGCCAGAGGAAATATAATGTTCCTTGCTCGTAATGTTCAACAATCATTCTTTTCGAATTCAGAAGTTGAACAGTACACCATGTGGACTTTAGGGTTTCTTTTAGACGACATGTTGGTGCGTTATGGGGATACCATATATCGCCAAGGTGTTGGTATACCTATGGGAACAAATTGCGTCCCTCATGTTGTAGATTTGTTTTTGTATTGTAATGAATGGGATGTTATGCTAAGCTGAATATTGTAATGAAAGGGATGTTATGCTAAGCTGAATCACTGATACACACTCTGATATTTTAATGCTTGTAATAAAACATCTAAGTATTTAGACAGTATTTGGAATTTTGATAATTCCGATTTTGATTTTTGGTTTATTCTATTTACCAAACAGAATCTACCTTAAACAAAGCAAATCGATCCGGCAGTTTGACGTCCTTTTTAGATTTGAATATTTCCATCACAAATGATAAAGTTTCGGTCCAAAAATACGACAAAAACGAAGTGTTTAGTTTAAAACAAAATAATTCATCCTCTCATTAACAAATATAATTGCAGTAACAAAATATTTCTCACCTAGACTTTTATTGTGATGTTATTTACAAACTTCGGGGCCATATCCATTTTCATGACTTCTTTATTAAACGCATTAAAACTTTTAGAAAGAAATTGCAACACACAGCATATTTAGTTATTGACTCCTTTACTGTCGGTAGCTCTGCTTCCTTCTTTGCTTGCGCGATGACAGGCAGATGGTAGTACTCTATGATGGTATACTCTTAAACCCAGAAATAGGATGAGCTTACCAGACTCATGCATTCTCTCTGTAGTGTCCTCACTGGCTTCACAGTTGCTCTGACTGGCTTCACTTTCAGCAAAGTCCTTGATTTGTTTATTACATGCATTGAATGTGTTAGGAAGAAAGGTTGTGAACCAATTATATTGCAAAAAGACTGCATGTTTGGTTATTGACCTCTTTACAGTCTGTAGAAACGCTTCCCTCTTTGCTTGCACGATGACAGGCCGAGGGTAGTATTCTATGATGGTATAAGTACAAATATTAGTCATACAGGAAACACCACATACAATACAAACATTCGTCTGAATAGCACCATAACCGGTTAAAAACGGTATAGGGGCGCCTAACCCCACCCTTATTCCACTCATCCTAAACGACAAACAGTGTAAATAAATGTATCCCCTCTCTTCGACTAATCTACAACCACCGCGATGGCAACTACACTGGTAAATTGTATATAAAATGAAAACATATTCAACTGACAAAACTGTACCCACATATCGCTAGTGTACTCAATAAATGAGCTACAAACAGAGTAAATGTTGAAAAGTAATAAAGGGTACGATAAAAACGAGTAAATGTTAAAGAGTAATAAAGGGTACGACAAAAAACGAATACAAATATCCAACATCAAACTTCCATTTCCGGATTTAAGAGGTCATCGCCATAGAGGACTTAACCTTTCTTTTCCGCGTACATGAAACAAGGGCAGTGTGATTGCCAACTGTAAAAGGGTTGGCCAACTCACATGCAGTATGTTGTAGTAATATAGGATCGTATCCCTTTTTAATGATGAACAAAATGAGAAATGTGTACGCCCAATAATTTTAATAAGTTTGTAAAATCGAATCACCATAACATTCAGGATGTGAAATACCGTGTCGCAGGCGTGCCTTAAGATTAAATGTGTACTTCCCAATAAGTTAGAGATTTAAATGATGTTTTTCTTAGTTTATGATATCTATATCCTTGCTTAAGCAGCTTTTCAGTTACAATGATATTTTGACTGTTAAAATCGTCATCAGAGGAACAAGCTCTGGCGAAACGAATAAGTTCAAATATATAAACCCCGTAATATGGAGCACGGGGAACATCTCCGTCAAGATGAGGAACACTTACAATATTAAAATCATAATCGTTTCTCTTTTCATAATGTTTAGACGAAATCATTCCATTGTCAAATTTAAGGTCTAGATCAATATCAAGAAAGGCTGTATAAGTAGTAAGGGTTAGCTTTATTCAAATTATTGTGGATAAATGGTAAGAATCGGAACATCAAAGAAATGGTTATCTTAGTTAAAAATATCAACCAAATATCGAGAGGTTTTCACTGAATGCTTTAATGATATCTTGTGATTGCGGGTTCACACTTAACATAAAATCTCTCTCATAGCAGTACCAAAACAAATCGGCGACCAGTGGTGCAAAATTCCTACCGATAGAAATACCAATCACCAGAGAGTATATAGCATTTCCATAACGTAGGAATATGGTATCCAGAAGAAAGGTTAGTGATTCGGAAACATCTGAGCAAGTCCAAATTGTGTAATATTTCATTGGCACGTCAGTAAAGAAATATTTTTCAGCTTACATGCCAGAAATGATGTTTTATCTCGGGTCAATATTTTCTGGATTAAGTTAGTTTTCGTTAATTAAATCACGAGGAAGGGTTTTGTACAAGGTAGATAACTCGCATGTGCTTACAGTGGATGAAACATTCCGTTCTTAAGTTTGTTTAAGGCTTCTGAAGAGTTTTTAATATATCAGAAGAGATTTATTCCAGATTGTTCATGTTCTTTTATCTTCGTTAAACATGAAGTATAGACAATTTTATAGTTGAATATCGTTAGAAATTGCAATACAACTAATGTTTTATATGGCTTTGAATATAGTTTTGGTAACCAATATATCTTCGGAATTTTATGTTGTGTAATGTTAATATCTGCTCCAAGTTGTTCACACCATTTGACATGGTCTACAACGACGGTCTTTTCGTCAGTAGTAACTGAAACGTATGGTTTGGTATTAATAATTTCTCCTGCTTCATGACATCGATATATTGTAATCGTAAAATGATAATGACATAATTTGAAGCCTCAGGAACAAAGACGTATTTTAAATTGAAATCCTGTAATTCATTTGTAAGATGTCTAAACGAAATTCTAGGTTTAGGTGGAAGAAGGTGTTCATTTTAGCTATAAAATGAAATGCGTTGGTCAATTAGGTGGCGGTGGTCTAGTGGTAACGCGCTTGACTATCAGTCCGGAGGTCCGGGGTTCAAATCCCGGTCCCACCCGGAAATTTCAGAGATGCTTTTCTGTGTCTCCCACCCGCACATACTCTCCACCCAGGGGTTAAAATGGGTACCTGTGAGGGTCACTCGCAGGTACTGCGGCTGCATGATTGCGCCATATGTTAGCAGTGCTCAATATTGTAGGCCAATGACTCAATGACCAGGGGAGTAAATGTACAGTCGGCTGAGCGGTCATTCGGACTGAAAGTAGACTATAACTAGGTACTTTTTTATGAAAAAGTAGTAAAGTCACACTATTTTTTTTCCAATTTGAAAGAGCATTAGACACAACATGTTCTCTACGACACAATTTAATACTAAAAGTTTGTAAAGCCTCAGCAATCTGGTCTCGACAAGAGTTAACATCTATCAAGCATGGTATTCTATATTTGGGACCTCTATTCAGAAGAGATCGTAGACGTTAATCTTTAATTATATTTAAGTTACCAGTAATTACATGCCCAGCCAGAGAATTGCAAACGTTTGAGGTGGCGCAATCTCAATTATCTGGACTATCTAAAAATGATTTTATCGGCGTGCTCGTCAATTTCTGTTAATGAAGATATTGATAAGGACGAAAGTCTAGAAAGCATGGCATGTTTACCAGAAGTTAGAGATAAAGTATGCATTTTTACGAATTCCACCTGTTCGAGATTTGCGATTTACTAACAGAAAATAATTGAAAACAATGTCTAAATCAGGATCTTTTGAAATATTTCCAGTCTGGTCAGTACTATCATTAAAGCCTAAATGAAAGGTTGTTTGCAAACTCTTAATTCAGATATAAATCTAGCTTTAAATTTTAGAACTGCTAGTATCATTCTTTTTATACGCCCACCTAATAAAGGTGGTCGTATATTGGCGTGGCCCTGTCCGTCCGTCCGATCGTTCGTTCGTTCGTCCGTCAACATTTTGTTTGTCCGCTATTTTCTCGGTAAACTATTTGACAGATATTAATGAAACTTCACACAAATGTTTAATGCATCAAGATCTGAAGCTGAGTTGATTCTGAGGTTCATTTGATTTTTCGTTTTAGAGGTATGGCCCTTGTCCTTAAAAATAATTCAAAAACATGCAAATAGTTTGTCCGCTGTTTTCTGGGAAACTATGTGAGAGGTATTTATGAAACTTCACACAAATGTTTAATGCATCAAGATCTGAAGCTGAGTTGATTCTGAGATTCATTTGATTGTCGTTTAGGAGTAATGGCCCTTGTACTTAAAAATAATGCAAATGCATGCAAATAGTTTGTCCGCTGTTTTCTGGGAAAACTATTTGAGAGATATTAATGAAACTTTACACACTTTCTGAGGTTCATTTGATTTGTCGTTTCGGAGTTGGCCCTTGCACTTAACAAAAATAATGCAAATCTATGCAAATAAGAGGATGGCCATAACTTTTTCATTTGAAATGATATTTTCTTCAAATTTTTATATGGTTAATCTTTAATATGAATTTTCACATATATTGCGGGGCTTTAGATATGTGATTTCATTTTAAAGTTATGGTCCCTGAACTTTGTGCGTTCGTTGCTTTTTTGTCGGTCAACTTTTAGTTTGTCTGTTGTTATCTGGGAAAACTATTAAAATGATATAAATGAAACGTAAGACAAATGTTTTAAGCAACAAAATCGGAAGCTGAGTTTATTTTGAGGTTCATTCAATTTGTCTTTACAGAGTTATGGCCGTTGCCCTTTACAAAAATCTGCAAATATGAGGATTAGCTGTAACTTTTTTATTTAATAAGATATGCAATTCACTAGTTTTGAAAATAGTATCACCTTAATATGGGAATCAAGATCTGAAGCACAGATTAGAAAATGTCAACACTTATAAGGCATGTTGGATCAGCAAGTGGGCGTATTATGTACCGTATGCGGTACTCTTGTTATATAATACATGTGTCACAGGTTAGACTAAAACATATTTAAAATAGGGATCAGACTTCCTGACATGTTGATACAAATATTCGTTACTTTATGATTACGACATTGATATGCATGCTTCCTAAATCTGGTCTTCAAAGCACGGCCTGTTTGACCAACGTTTTTCCATATATTGATCGAAAGAGAAGGTATGTGAAAAGATTATGCCGGCTGGAGGTTCAGTTGTTTTAAACGTGCATAAGGTTGAAGTGAAGAGAAATTAGAAACATTGTGGGTACTTGCACAGAAGACAGGGCGCATATTTATAGATGTGAGTTCTATTAGCGGTTCACATGGGAATGTGATGGGAGGGCACCTGTACTGTTTTCATCTGCAAGTCAATACATAAGTGAAGCTACAAAGTCCATCAAATTGTTGGTGAACACAACACCTATCATGAGGTGAACCACAACAAAAAAAGTAAATGTACATATCTACAAAGCACAAAGAGACGCATACAGACAAAACAAACAAACAACAGGGGCAAGATGGAAGTACCGCCTTTGAAAGGTCAGTGGCAGTAGTCACTGAGGGTTTACACCGGTTATGGGGCACTCAACTTCACACGTATTCCATACGCAACCTAAATGACAAACAGTTTAAATAAACGTATTTCCTCTCCGACTTATCTATAACAACCAGTTGCTCTGACTTCAGCAATGTCATTGATTACATATTTGATGGACTTGCACGGTTGTTGTTTTGCTATGCTTTACATTTTGTTCTGTGTTTACCGTCCTCTATGCTCTGGGGAAGTCCGGTGGGGATATATTTATTTACACTGTTTAACTAGGGTGACTTTGATATAAGTATGAGGTAAGGACATCCGTAATCCGGTTTAAATCCCCAGTTGTGACCTTGCCACTGACCGTTAGTACACTCTTTTTAATCTAATGTTTCTGTCAATACACATATGCCTTTGTACAAATTCAGGTTATAAATATGTATGATAACATTGTATCCTACATGAATAGTCTATAGAGAAATGAATAACTCTTTGGATTCTAATTTCAGATTTTGTTCAATGAAATAGTAGTAAGGTCAAGCAGGAAAAGCCACACACAAAACGCAACCATCACCAAATCACAAACAGAAAGCAATTTATACATATTCACAACACACACAATCAGGGGAAAGCCACGTACAAGACGCAACCACCACCAACATATCGATAGACAGCATGCCAGACACACACACAACCAAACACGCACACAGGGGAGAAGAATACATAAGACACCACCAAACACACAAACACAAGTACAAAGACACAAGACAAACAAAAGTAAGGGTGACAAAGAGAGTACCGCCTTGGCACGGTCAGTAGCAAAATCACCACTGGGGTTTAAACCGGTTTAAGGGCGTCCTAACCTCACACTTATCTCAAAGTCACCCTAGCTAAACAAACATTGGAAATAAAGATATCCCCGCCGGACTTCCCCACAACAAAGCAGACAGTAATCACAGTACAGTATTTAAATCATAGCATAACAACTGTAAAAGTCCGTTATATAATTATGTACTCAATTTGATTACCTGACTACCTTGATTACCTGCAATGTGTGAATATGATTTGAACCCAGATCAAACGCCATACCATTTTGGGCCTGATCAGAGGTCAAACATAAAGTAGAATCCCTATAGTGCGACCACTTAGTGAATAAACACGGTGTAATTTTAAACAGATGGTTGCTTAATGCAGGACAAAAGTAATGCAGAAAGCTACTCTGGGAGCCTCTGTATTACGTTTGTCATATATTAAGCTACCACCTGCCTATCTAGCATCCAGAACTATACCTCTTTAGGAGGTCGCATTAGAGGGGTTTTACTGGACTAGTCACACAGACTTTACTTCTGCAATTGTTATCATATTACGAAAAAAAAAATGAGACTTAAGATTGATTCAATTTTTAATTACCATACATACTTAGACAACTTTATTTAGTGATTCAATATTTTATTTCTAAAATGGTTGAAAGCACAGATATGGTATTGTTTCTATGACATATTTGGTAGTTACAGTGCCGGGTTAATTATAAGGCGCGTTTTATTGCCAACTCTAGCTGTTGAACCACAACTAAATTATCTATACTTTTGACGTCCTGTCTTACTACGATCAAAGAACATGTTAAACGCTACTGTGATAAAATATATGAAAATTCTGGTATTAATGTTTTTTGGTCCATAAAAAATTAAAATGATGTTTTAACAAAACTTGAAAATGAACAGTATAACATTTCTTTACTGAGCTCTTATGATTTCTCTACACTCTATACTACTCTACCTCACCATCTTATGAAGGGTAAACTTATTAAATTAATAGAAAATACCTTTGCCAGAGAAAACAAAATGTTTATTGCTTGTAATGTTCAACGTTCATTCTTTTCGAATTCAGAAGTTGAACATTACATAATGTGGACTTGCCTTGATGTTTGTAGATCTCTTACCTTTCTTTTAGATAATATATTTGTGCGTTATGGGGATACCATATATCGTCAAGTTGTTGGTATACCCATGGGTACAAATTGTGCTCCTCTTGTTGCAGATTTGTTTTTGTATTGCTACGAGAGGGATTTTATGCTTAGCTTAAAACCTGATACACAGACCGATATTGTTAATGCTTTTAATAAAACTTCAAGGTATTTAGACGATATTTTGAATTTAGATAATCCTTATTTTGATACTATGGTTTCTATCAATTTATCCAAAAGAACTGTCTTTAAACAAAGCTAATCAATCTGACATTAATGCTTCATTTTTAGATTTGAATCTTTCAATTACAAATGATAAAGTTTCGTCCAAAGTATACGATAAAAGAGAAGATTTTAATTTTAAAATTGTTAATTATCCTTTTCTAGATGGGGATGTGCCACGTTCTACATCTTATGGGGTTTATATTTCTCAACTTATTAGGTTTGCCCGAGCCTGTTCTTTGCTTGAAGATTTTAACAGACGTAATTTAGTTATAACTGATAAACTTCTTAAGCAAGGTTACAGATATCACAAACTTCGGAAAACTTTTTCTAAATTTTATTATCGAAATTTACCTCTCATTAGTAAATATAATTGCAATCTACGGACGTTACTGCGACAAGGCATTTCTCTACCAGAATTTTATGGGGATGTTATCTACAAACTTAGGAAAATTCGGGGTCATATCCATTTTCATGATTTGTTCATAAAACGCATTAAAACGTTTAAAAAGACAGGTTATGATTCTATTATATTGCAACGCACTGCATGTTTGGTTATCGACCCTTTTACAGTCGGTAGCTACGCTTCCCTCTTTGCTTGCGCGATGACAGGCCGAGGGTAGTACTCTATGATGGTATACTCTTAAACTTGGATACAGGATGAGCTTACCAGACTCATGTATTATTTTTTCCCTGTCGTGCCCTTAACGGCTTACCTGCAGGTGCTCTGACTTCAGCAAAGTCATTGAGTACATATTTGACGGATTGTCACAGTTATTATGCTATGTTTTACATGTTGTCCTGTGTTCACCGTCGTCTATGTTGTGGGTAAGTCCAGCGGGGATATCTTTATTTACAATATTTGTAAAGCTAGGGTGACTTTGAGAGAAGTGTGAGGTTAGGACGTCCGTAAACCGGTTTAACCCCCCAGTGGTGTTTTTGCTACTGACCGTGCCAAGGCGGTACTCTCTTTGCCACCCTTTGCCTTGCGTCTTTGTGCTTGTGATTTGTTCATGTGTGGAACGTTTGTCCCTGGTTCTTGTGTGTCTTTTGGTGTTTTCTGTGTTCATTTCGTGTGTGTGTGTGTGTGTGTGTGTGCGTTTGGGTGTGTGGTTGTGTATGTCATGCTGTCTATCGGTGTTTTGGTGGTGGTTGCGTCTTGCATGTGGCTTTGCCTGCTTGACTTTACTACTTTTCCATTTAATATCTCTGTAGGGCAAATTGTTGTATCCCTTTATTATAATTTAATGGTCGACATTACATGATCATGAATTTGATTTTTTGGTATTACCTTCTATTTCATTATCTTAGTTTGTATTACATTTTTTCAGTTACAACATTTAACCGTTTGCATTATAAGAAATGTGTTACCTTCTTTGATTTTTCTAGCAAAGACTAACAAAGTGACAGATAAACTTCTGTTGATATTTCTAGCAAATAGATAAATGTTGCCCTGTGTCAACAATTGAGTAGTACACATCTAAATAATATTCAGCTTATTTCACCAAAATATCTAAATGAAAAATTAGTAAAGTCAAAGTAAAAACTACGAATAATTCACGAGTCTGTCATAAAATATATTTCTTTGTTTCTTTTGCAAATGCCGTTTGTTTATACGAACATGCAGATATAAATTATATATATTCAACATGAGAAATGATAAAAATATGATCCGTTAAAAGTTAACATTTTGAGAGCTTTTTTCTCCAAATCTGAGAAATCGTTGATAAAATGAAGGATCGTTCCACTAGGGCGACGAAATAGCGTTATAAACAATAACAAAAGTTGGTTGTCCTTGTTTAGATTTGAGTTCGCTGAGTAGGACTGGCGCCGTAAATTGACAAAAATAATGATGTTTTATTGGTTAGAATCGATATGCGTACAGATCCGTTAATTAATACTGCCTCACTTATACAAAGTTACACACAGCATGTTCTTCGTCCTCGTATTTATAAAGAATCTGAACATAAAAGACATTTTCTGAAACTTCAATTCCTATATAATGGTATCGATTTTATTGATAATCAAAGTATATTTCGTGATAAGAATGTAATCGATACTATTCCCAAATATTTCATCAACTCTGAACCACCTATCATCTGTTATAAATATAATAAACCTATTAGGTATGTTATTTTTAACTACAATAAATTGTCTCTGACTTAAATATTGATGTCAATACCCCTATTTCTTGAGATTGTAGCATTTCTAGCTTTTGCTATAAACCAGTTGGTCATGTCATTACTGGTAACTTTGATATCATTAAGGATAAACGTCTAAGGACCCTCCTAACTAAAGGACCTAAATATAGATTATCTTCCCTTATTGATTTTGACGCTTGTCGAACTCATATTGCGGAAGTTATTCAAGAATTCTGCATCAAATGGTGTCGACGAGAACATGCTGATGTTAATGCCCTTTCGAATTGGAAGAAATGTATTTTTGATATTATTGATACGCGTATTACTTTTTACAAATCAAATTACCAGCTTTTACCACCTCGACCTAGAGTTACATTTCGCTATTTGAAGAAAAACATTTCTAATTTTCATTGTAATTATGTTCTTGCTCCTGCTGACAAGGCATCACATACTGTAATCATTATTTGAAGATTGTATTATGTTGATGTTTTAAAGAAGGCGCTAACTGATTCACATACTTATATAAGCGTTCAAACACCTGGAAAAGATATAGTGTCGGAACATGTAAAAATGTGCAGTAATTTTAAGTCTAGTCCTAACATAAAAGTACGAAAATGAGTCATGCAGGAAACACCACATACAGAACAAACAGTCGCCCGAACAGCAGCACAAGGAAACAGCAAATGTACATAACTATAAAAACAACAATAGACGCACAAAGACAAAACAAACACACAATAGGGGGAAGACGGAAGCACCGCCTTGGAACGGTCAGTGACAAAAGTCACTGGGGGTTAAAACAACATAAGCTTTCTACTTTGTACTGGATTCCGAAACTACATAAAACCCTTATAAGGCGCGTTTTATTGCCTACTCTAGCTGTTGTACTACAACTAAAATATCTAAACTTTTGACTTCCTGTCTTACTACGACCAAAGAACATGTAAAACGTTACTGTTATAAAATATATGAAAATTCTGGTATTAATGTTTTTTGGTCCATAAACAATTTAAATGATGTTTTAACGAATGAACAGTATAACATTTCTTCACTGAGCTCTTATGATTTCTCTTCACCCTATACTACTCTACCTCACCATCTTATTAAGGATAAACTGAATAAATTAATAGAAAAAACTTGCCAGAGAAAACAAAATGTTCATTTACTGTAATGTTCAACGTTCATTCTTTTCGAATTCAGAAGTTGAACATTACATAATGTGGACTTGCCTTGATGTTTGTAGATCTCTTACCTTTCTTTTAGATAATATATTTGTGCGTTATGGGGGTACCATATATCGTCAAGTAAATGGTATGCCCATGTGTACAAATTGTGCCCTTTATTTGCAGATTTGTTTTTGTATTTCTATGAGAGAGATTTTATGCTTAGCCTAAAATCTGATACACAGGCCGATATTGTTAATGCTTTATATAAAACTTCAAGGTATTTAGACGATATTTTGAATTTAGATAATCCTTATTTTGAAACTCTGATTTCTTCAATTACACAAAATAACTGTCTTTAAACAAAGCGAATAATTCTGGCATTATAGTTTCATTTGTAGATTTGAATCTTTCAATTACAACTGATAAAGTTTCGTCCAAAATATACGATAAAAGAGAATTGTAATTTTAAAATTGTTAATAATCCCTTTCTAGGTGGAAATGTGCCCCGTTCTACATCTTATGGGGTTTATATTGCTCAACTTATTCGATTAGCCCGAGCCTATTCTTTGCTTGAAGATTTTAACAGTCGTAATTTAGTTATAACTGATAAACTTCTTAAGCAAATTTACAGAGATCACAAACTTCGGAAAACGTTTTTTAAATTTTATTTACGACTCATTAGTAAATATAATTGCAATCTACGGACGTTACTGCAACAAGGCAATTTTCAACCAGACTTTTATGGGGATGTTATCTACAAACTTAGGAAAATTTGGGGTCATATCCATTTTCATGATTTGTTTATAAAACGCATTAAAACATTTAAGAAGAAAGGTTATAATCCCATTATATTGCAACGCACTGCGTGTTTGGTTATTGACACTTTTACAGTCGGTAGCTACGCTTCCCTCTTTGCTTGTGCGATTTCAGACCGAGGGTAGTACTCTATGATGGTATACTCTTTAACTGAGATACGGGATGAGCTTACCAGACTCACGTATTACCTTTCATTGTCGTGCCCTTAACGGCTTCCCTGCAGGTGCTCTGACTTCAGCAAAGTCATTGAGTACATAGTTGACGAAATTTTCAGTTCTTATGGTATGTTTTACATATCGTCATGTGTTTACCGTCTTCTATGTTGTGGATAAGTCTGCCGGGGATACCTTCATGTACACTTTTTGTAAAGCTAGGGTGACTGTGAGAGAAGTGTGAGGTTAGGACGTCCGTAAACCGGTTTAAAGCCCCCAGTGGTGATTTTGCTGCTGACCGTGCCAATGCGGTACTCTCTTTGTCACCCTTACTTTTGTTTGTCTTGTGTATTTGTACTTGTGCTTTTGTTCATGTATGGAATGTTTATCTCTAGTACTTGTGTGCTTTTAATGTTTTCTGTGTTCATCTCGTGTATTGTCGATAAGGTTTGACCTGGCACTGCATGAATATTCCGCCGTTTTCCGTAATCTGTTTTTATCCTTCACACACGTGAAGCATGCGGATTTCATTTATACAGTCAACGGAATTTCACGATTTTTCATCGACGAAAGTCGGCGGAAAGTGATGAGTGCCATTTTAAACCTGATCGATAATATGTGCGTGTGTTTTTGGATAGTTGCGTCTTGTATGAAGTACGCTTAGGCCGGTGCTAGGGGGCGTGAGCAGTGTTGCACTTTCAATTACTGTTCATGAACAGACTCAATAAATCCGAGTCTGCAATTTTATCTTTTTGTGTTGCAAATTTTGCTCTAGAGGATCACCTCCCTTTAGAATTTTTACTTGCTTGACTTTTGATTTTCATTTGCAGTAGAACCAGTCTTAACCATTCCCCTGTTCGATGTGTATTCCAAATGTCAATACACGTACCTACTGAATATTCACAGACAAAAATGTTATAATTAAATATGGAAGGTGGAACATTACAGCCATTTTAATTAAGTAAAGAAACATATGTGTCAAATGTCAGTAGCAAACAGAGCAGACCCTTATCAGACTTCTCATACAGCTGCCGTTGGACCTGGGTCTACTCTGTTTGTACATGAGTGAAAAGGCATTTACATGAAGGAACGGGTTAATCGGCTATCAGATAGAGTCTAATAATGGACATGTAAGACCGGTGGTACCTTAATGCAGATCCAAAGTAATGCAAAATGTTCCTATCTAGTTTCCTTCTTTACTTTTATCCTGTATTTGCACATTCTTTTGCCTTTTAAGACGCATATGTTCAATAGATAAATGTCCGGTTAGGACAGGTTCTACTGTTCGGTAAAGTCTCGCTAATGCTACGCCGTGCATCGAACTCTTAGTGGATCGTATGTTGTGTGGGTGGTCTTTGTGATTTCATTGAGTTAACAGAGTCGTCTGTAAAATCTTTGATTGCCTAATACATGGCTAAAGCAATACAAAAACATCTTACAGCAAACATCGTGGATCCAGACGAGAAACCGAATAACTCCTCGGCGTCTCATCAGGACTCATGCCAATTTTAACAGATGCTAGTGTTTACGAGTTACAGGCAAAATTGAGATTCAGTTTATTCTATTTTTCAGAAAGGAGTTATAAGAAGACGTGGCTGGGTCTACTTTGTAAAACGGTACAATACCACAGCTTATGTAGCAGTGATTCTGGTCTTGTTCCTATTAACATGGATTTTGATATCTAGTGAGATGGCATGTGACAATAGGCAATTGGATCAATCTGTTGAGTACAAAGCTAATACACGGGGGTCAATGAATAACCAGTTGGTGGGAGAAGTACTTAGCAAACAAATTGAAACACCAGATATAGGTGAGACGAAGAACGGAACTTCAAACCATTTAAATCACGAAGTAAACATAACAAAGAAAGACATAACTCTGATCAGCCTGCCTCCGGTCCATTCCTGCAACAACCATTCCGACCAAAATGTATATAACTTTTTGCTAGATACTGGTAAACTTCAAAATACGTTTTTTAAAGGCAGGCTCGTGCAGGATATCTCATGCAGTTCGTTGTTTGAAAACAACAAAAATGCAATTTTAGATGTTCAAATGTTCATGAGAAACGTAAAACGTAAAAGCATATCAAATTCTAATTATTATCAAATGTTAAGAGACTGTAAACAATTTAGAGTGGAAAGAGGCTACCCCAGTTCTTCATTCACTGAAACGGAGAAAGACTTTCCGCTGGCATTTAGTATTATATTCTATAGTGGCGTAGAGCAAATGGAACGCCTATTACGATCAATATATCGCCCTCACAATGTATATTGTATACACGTGGACCTAAAGACAAATGACGATGATAAGACTATCGTTAGAACATTGGCGTCTTGTTTCCCAAATGTGTTCGTCGCGTCAAAATCTATTGACGTACAGTGGGGAAAGTATACGGTCTTGGAAGCTGACCTTATTTGCATGAAAGAGTTGTGGGCGTACACGAATTGGCGGTATTTCATTAATTTGACAGGACAGGAGTTTCCACTGAAAACTAACTTAGAGCTGGTGCAGATTCTTCGAGCGATGCAGTGGGCAAATGTGGTGGATGGGACCTGGATTAGGTAGGCAGCTTTAGAAAAGTTTTGTGCACAATGTTGTAACTACACGGTCTAACGTTTATTCCCATATTAACCCTTTCCTTCATATATATTTTTCATGCATTTGCAAACAAACTGAACCGAAACACCACGGCTCCTTTATTAGCCGTCTGACCAGGGTCTGCTCTGTTTGCTTGTAAAATGTGATAGGTCAGTTCTTCTACTCTCTTAAATGGCTATAATATACCACTATCCATATATCATTAAAATAATTTTGTCCATCGATAGTCAGTAGGTATTGAAATTATGAATAGACATAGAACATAGAACAGTTGACCCAGTAGTCATGTACAGTGGCAACTAAGTTCAGGATAGGAATGGCTTTCAGCCAACCTATCAAGCTAACAGTTGACCCAATAGTCATATAAATTGAATGATTTTCTGTCAGCCCATTTATTCTAATTGATGATATTGATGAGCATGGCTTTCAGTCAACGTGTCTGTATCAAGTTTGTTATTATAGATTATTCTAATTTGTTATATTGATGAGCATGGCTTTCAGTCAACTTGTCTGTATCAAGTTTGTTAATACAGTTTATGCTATTCCTTGCGGATAGTGATTTCATATCTATTGTATATCTTTTTGCATATCTTTCACTGACCGGATGGAAAATCGTGTAGTTCCTTCCGGCTAGCGATTTCATATATATTGTACATCTTGCATTGTCTGGATATATAATCATGCGGATCGTTCCGGTTAGTGATTTCATCCATGTGAAGCGCTTTTGAACGCACATATCCAGTGTGAAAAGAGCGCTCTATAAAGTGGGTATAATAATAACAATAACATGGAAAGGGTTAAATGAAAATCCCGTCCATGTCTTATTTTTTAACTCATCCAAACTTCATGTTATGGGGCAGAGCAAACAAAATATATGCTAGTATAAGCCAATGACATCGATGAGTTCACCATACAGTACAAACCCTGATCAGAGGGCTCCTTCAGGGGTTGATACTGTTTGCCAATGTCTTTTAAGGGGCATTGTACACTGATGGGATAAGATGTAGCATTCTAAAAAAAACATTGTCTTTCTGAAATGGTCAGTCGATATTTTCGTTCATTTCTACTGAAACTACAATCCGTGTGTCAATCAGTTGAAGGGATATCGAGTATCGTCTGGATTAACACCGTTTGCAAAACTCATAACCTTGTCGCTTTTTGTAGTGACACATATTATTCTCTCAAATTACGACTAGATGGTCGATTCAAGACGTTAGTTTTGCTTGACTATTGCCGATTCAGACTGTCAAAGGGGTCACTATATAATTACTCAAAGGTGTCTTTAACCTTTAGCCTACCGAGCAAATTATTTTTGCATAATTGTTCACCTACTACATTTTCAAAATTAAAGCTATAATCAATTACCCGACGTCTCATCTGGATCCAAACTGTTTGCAAAGGTATTCACCAATCCGCCCATAGCATACTAAAGATTAAAAACATTTGGTTGCTAAACGCATGAATGTGATGCAGACAGCTCTTTTAGGAACCTTCTGTATTAAATTACCACCTGCATTTAAGACCAAGAATTAGACATGTTTTGGTTGTAGTTGTAGGACGGTTTTGCTGTAGTCTATACAAACACTATTACGCAATCAGTGTTTGGGCGAGTGACCTCCCTTATCATTTCTATAATAGACCTCGTTCTTTTTATGTAAGATAACCACTCAATATCGGATATCCCTTTGATACTGACTAGTCAGTGAATCCTTTACCTCTTGAATACGTATATGAATATTAATTATCTGATTGTTTTGTCATTTTGATATTTGGTAGTATTAGTTACCACGTCACTGACTGCAGGAAAAAACTCTATGTTATGTCATACAGTATTTATACAGTAGTCGTTTGATTTTGGTCTAAACGTTTTGCAAATGTGTAAAAGGCGTCTATATTAACTAAAGGGTTATAATCATGTCTTACAATGTTACGTTATTATACAGGGCCCGTGCATATTACCTGTCACGTTGGCTGAAAACACCAAGACTACCCCCGCACAACATACGGCCGATTAAGGGTTCCTTACACGTGGCCATTAACAGGGACTTCGTCGACTTTGCCCTACATGACAACAGAAGTAAGGATTTTCTGGTGTGGCTGAAAGGAACCAAGATTCCCGATGAGTCATTCTTCTCTTCCTTGAACCACAACACGCATCTTGCCATCCCAGGATCTTTTCTAGGTAACAATATCAAAGGCGTAGCTAGCGGTTCGCACTTACGCTTAGGCGTTAACCAGTTCCCTAATATTGACACCCTTTGCTGCCTCTTAGTCAGTGTAGGAGAAACTTCTCTATTTATCACAAAACTAGACAGTTCTAAGTTTTCCCAGGGGAGCATGCCCCGGACACCTATAGTCAGGGTGCTTACATTACATTTGGATTCAAATACGCCCCGAATATTTCCACGAGGTACGTTTATCCGGTAAAATATTGTCATTACCAAGACCATAGTTAGAAATGTAGCTTTGCAGTTGCACAGGACTGAGTAAATTAGCATCTTGTTAGGAAAGGTCTCGACCAAATTATCCATCTAAAAATAAATGTCTAAACAATACCAACATAACTAACTCTACTGTTATATCAATTATTGCTGGCAACGCAATATATTTAGATTACTAATTGTTGATACTTTATTGCAGTTGCTATTTACCTATCCGCATTGTGTAACAAGTACTCTTCATTCAGCGCTCAAATTCACAAACATGTTATTTATATGTACATATATAACCGGTTCATTGCCAACCTTGTTGTCTGCTCGACACAGTTCCGTCTGCTTCAAGTATTAGAGTGGGAGCTTGACCCAATTATTTATAAACTGATGATCAGTGTTAAACAGTTTGGATACTGACGAAACACAGAGTTACTCGGCGTCTCATCTGGATCCAAACTCTTTGCATTTGATGTCACAGACCCGTCGTCATGGCACTGAGTGAGCACAGTATGGTAAACATGCAAGTTTATCCTTTTATAGCCTAAGCAGTATGCTATTTTCTGTTCGTCTGTCCGTTCCACAGACAACTATTATGTTTGACATTAAACTGTATAGAATGACTTCCGTATGTGGTAATTGTATCCAGTTACTTTTTAGAGAATTCTTTGGACACATTTGCAAACGGAATAGTCCCAGATCCGACAGTCCCAACAGGAGTCGCATGTAAGATCAGGGTCTACTCTGTTTCCTTATATTACAGTGAACCCTCATTACAACGGAGTTAATTGTTTCCAGACATTTTGCTGGTATAACGAGGTTGCCGTTATAACGAGTTGAAATATGAACCGTATGGCCAGTTGTAAACTAGTACCAACAAGTGAACGCTAAATGCAGAACATAATAAGTGCAAAAAGCTTCCCTTGGGAGGTCTTATTGGCATAGCACCTATCTATTCAGTGGTCGTTTAAAAGGCTGTCTACTATGTACTGGATTCATAAGCTACATAAAATCCCGTAAAAGGCGCGTTTTATTGCTAACTCTAGTAGTTGTTCTACTACTAAACTATTTAAACTTTAAACGTCGTCTCCGTCTACTATCAAAGAACATGTTAAACGTTACTGTGATACAATATATGACAATTCTGGTATTAATGGTTTTTAGTCCATAAAAAATCAAATGTTTTAACTAAGCTTGAAAATGAACAGTACAACATTTCTTCATTGAGCTCTTACGATTTCTCTACACTCTATACTACTCTACCTCACCACCTTATAAAAGATAAACTGATTAAATTAATAGAAAAACCCTTTGCCAGAGAAAATAAAATGTTCCTTGTTTGTAATGTTCAACGTTTATTTTTTTTCGAATTCTGAAGTTGAAAATTACACAATGTGGACTTGTCTTACTGTTTGTAGATCTTTAACATTTCTTTTAGATAACATATTTGTTCGCTATGGGGATACCATATATCGCCAAGTTGTTGGTATACCTATGGGAACAAATAGTGCCCCTCTTGTTGCAGATTTGTTTTACCCCTTTTTTTGGCTTCTGGCCGTTCCAAGGCGGCACTCCTGCTTTCAGCCTACGGTCAATTTTGTTGTTTAATATGCTTAATGTTTAATGTGTTTCGTCTTGATATGCGTCCTGTTATGTTTTGTCTTATGGCTTTACCGTTTCTTGTTAGATGGTGTTTGGTGCGGTGTCATTTCGTGTGTGGCTCTCCCTGTTTGACTATTTTTCCATAATTGTATTGCTATGAGAGGGATTTTATGCTTAGCTTAAATCCTGATACACAATCTGACATTGTTAGTGTTTTTAATAACACGTCTAGGTATTTAGACGATATTTTGAAGTTGGATAATCCTTATTTTGAAAATATGGAACTTACTTTAAACATAGCGAACCGATCTGACATTCAGGCTTCCTTTTTAGATTTGAATCTTTCCATTAGTTATGATAAAGTTTCATCTAAAATAGATGATACAAGGGAAGATTTCGATTTCAAAATTGTTAATTATCCTTCTCTAGATGGAGATGTTCCCCGGTCTACATCTTATTGGGTTTACATTTCTCAACTTTCCTTGTGTTGCTGTTCGGGCGACTGTTTGTTCTGTATGTGGTGTTTCCTGCATGACTCATTTTTGTACTTTTATTCACTTTGCCCGAGTTTGTTCTTTGCTAGAAGATTTTAAAAGTCATAATTTAGTTATAACACATAAACTTCTTAAGCAAGGCTTCAGATATCATAAAATTCGGACAGCTTTTTCAAAATTCTATTATCGAAATTTACCCCTCATTAGTAAATATAACTACAATTTACGGGCGTTACTGCAACAAGGTATTTCTCGTCCAGATTTCTATGGTGATGTTATCTACAAACTTAGGAAAAGTCGGGGTCATATCCATTTTCACGATTTGTTTATAAAACGCATTAAAAGGTTATGACCCTATTATATTGCAACACACTGCATATTTGGTTATCGATCCCTTTACAGTCGGTCGCTACGCTTTCCTCTTTGCTTGCACGATGACTGGCTGAGGGTAGTACTGTATGGTGGTATACTCTTAAACTCAGAAATGGGATGAGCTTACCTTTTCTCTGTCGTGCCCTTAACGGCTTCCCTGCAGTTCGGCTTCCCTGCAGTTGCTCTGTCTTCTGCAAAGTCATTGAGTACATAGTTGACGGACTTTCACAGTTGTTATGCTATGTTTTACATTTTGTACTGTGATTACTGTCTTCTATGTTGTGGGGAAGTCTGGCGGGGATACCTTTATTTACAATGCTTGTTTAGCTAGGGTGACTTTGAGATAAGTGTGAGGTTAGGACGTCCGTAAACCGGTTTAAACGCCCAGTGGTGATTCTGCTACTGACCGTGCCAAGGCGATTCTCTCTTTGTCACCATTCCTTTTGTTTGTCTTGTGTCTTTGTGCTTGTGTTTTGTTCATGTTTGTCTCTGGTTCTTGTGTATTTGTTTGTGTTTTCTGTGCTGTTTTCGTGTGTTTGCATGTGTTTGGATGTGTGCGCGCGCGCGTGTGTGTGACATGCTGTCTGTTGATGTGTTGGAGGTGATTGCGTCTTTTATATGACTTTCTTCTGTATGTGTCTGTGTGTGTGTATGTGTATAAATTGCTATATAATTTGCTTTCTGTCGGTGTTTTGGTGATGGTGGCGTTTTGTGTGTGGCTTTTTCTGCTTGACTTTATTACTTTTTTTATTTAACGATAATTGTGTTTCAGTGCATACTGCCGGTATAACGAGGGTGACATTGTAATGAATACCGGATTAATGAGGGTGCCATTGTAACTGTAACGAATGCCGGTATAATGAGGGTACACTGTATATGTTAGAACTGATTCTATACTATTTGGCATTGCTAGGTATTGACTGCTTTATATTCCAGTATAAAATAGTAAATTAATTCTTATACTGTCTAAAATGCATATCTATGGTGTAAAGGTTAACCTGCTACGAGCGGATTAGTGAATACCTATGCAAACAGTTTGAATCCAGATGAGACGTCGAGTAACATCGGCGTCGTCTCATCAGGATCCACACTGTTTGACACCCTGATTG
This sequence comes from Azorinus chamasolen, assembly GCA_963576725.1. Lineage (NCBI taxonomy): Eukaryota > Metazoa > Mollusca > Bivalvia > Cardiida > Solecurtidae > Azorinus > Azorinus chamasolen. The sequence goes on from OY755249.1 coordinate 59,343,297, forward strand.
CATTTTGGTAGACAAATTGATAATAGCTTGATTTTTGAAAATGTAGTAGGTGAAACATTCTGTAGCAAGCTAAATGTTAATCAACAAATGAGCTATTAATGTAATTTGCCAAAAGTGTAGACCCATTTAAGAGAACCCCCAGAGGAGTCCAATCAGCAGGGTTTGCACTTGTTCATGTTGCACTTTTCAAAAGAAGAAATCTCTGAATGCTCACGGTAAGCTTGACCCAGATTACATAGATCACACGAGACATAACCCCCACCATATGCCATAGTTATATAGTTATACGTAAGAGGGAACCTCCTCGTGCTATGCTATGCACAGTTCCTAGTTCGCTGAAACAACCTACAAACTGGGGGTTCGAATATCCCTATAATGCGACCACCAAAATGAGATACAGTAAAATCTCTATATAACGGCCACTAAATTGTGTTAATTATTTGGTATTAGTTATTGAACTTCTATTCAGGAAAATATTACGAAGAACCAAACGGTTTGGATCCTGATGAAGCGTCGATTTACTCGGCAACACATCTTGATCCAAACTGGCTGCAACGGTTATTACAAAGTCACAACTATATTACTGAGGATTAAGTCACACTGTCACACTATTTGAAATTTATCGCCTTAAGTACAGTGTACACCAACTATGGTATCAATAGTGACTTTTGCAAAACTGTTTTAATTCAGTCTAAGCTATTTCCAATTTAAAGTGTGAATGTGGGGGACCGAGTTTACAAGACCTTTGCAAACATCGTAAACCCAGATCAAAATGCTCCTAAAGGAGGTTTTTATCAGGTCCAGCCTTGTTTGTTAGCCGTCTGTGATATCGTTTGATACAATGCTTTGTTGACCTTTAGCCTGCTATGGGCGGATGAGTGAATACCCATGCAAACAGCTTGGATTAAGATGAGACGCTGAGTAACTCGGCCTCTCATCAGGATCCAAACTGTTTGACACCCTGATGTCATGTTGGCAGACAAACTGATAATATATTTAAATTTTGAAATTTTGTAGGTGAAAAAGTATGCAACAATAATTTGCTCAGAAGGCTAAAGAATAATGCAGGTCGTCGGAAGTAATGTTGAAGCTTCCAGCATTACTTTAGACCTGCAATAAGTTGTCATATGTGTACTTTATTTGCTACAGTTCCCTGCAGACAGAAGAGATTCTCCCTAAGCTGTTGTCCACGTGATTGATTCCTTCTATGCATGAAGATAAATCAACTCTAGCGAAAAGAACCTGTTCAAATATAAGCCACTGAACTGACCCATTCTGCTCCATGCCATTTTCCTTTCTAGAAGCATTGATTCAGTTACAACATAACCGCAAATAAAATGTTTTCTGTTACTAATGATAGAGATCATGCAATACATAACCTAGCAAAGCAGAAACTCAAACGATTGCTTGCTAGATATATTGAAACCCCGCTAATGCGACCACTTAATAAACAGCCACTGGTGTCGTTTAAAGCAGGTGGTTGCTTAATGCAGCACAAAAGTTATGCAGAAAGCTCCTACAGGAGCTTTCTGCATAACTGTTGTACTGCATTAAGCAACCACCTGCCTCTGCCACCCAGAAATATGCCCCTCTTTGGTGGTCGCATTAGCGGGGTTTTACTGTATATTGATTATTTTATCTGTAACTCTACCCTTATACAGCGCTTTGTCTCTTACACCGCTTTGACCACCACTTTGATTCTGCGTCTGTGTATCTTTATCTTGATCCGTCGATTTGTCCCTTACCCCATGTCAAATATAAACATTCACACTCTTATTCGCCGCTTTGTCTCTGACGCTCTGACAAATCTGTGATTTTAACCCTTTCCACCGCTTTGTCCCTGACGCATTGTCAGGTTTGTATTATTACCCTGATACGCCGTTTTATCCATGACGCTCTATCAGGTCTGTATTATTGTCAAGATCTGCAGTTTAATCTATGTCGGTCTGTCAAGTCTGTATCTGTACCCTGACTTGCCAGTTTGTGTCTCACTTTCGGACAGGTCTGATACGTTTTGTCTCTGACGCTCATACAAAGATGTATTAACTCGGTAGGTGCTTTGTCACTGGCGGCTTAGCCATTTATACACATATTATTTAGATTCGTACAACTATATTTCTTCAATATGTGCATACAATAGACTGATACTTTTTTATTACAGGTGATCCAGAGGAATACCCCCAAAATCCATCATTCATGAGGTATAAAAACTGGGATCTAGGTCAAGGAGTTTGGACTCGAAGCTGCTCGGGAAAATTTGTACGGAAAGTTTGTGTGCTTGGCATTGGCGATCTTCACCGAATAATGGATGACATTAGTCTCTTCGCAAACAAGTTCCATCTAGATTTTCAGCATTATGCATTTGATTGCATTGAAGAATTAATGTATAATAGAACGAGGGACCAGTATTTGAACAGGGACAATATTGATGTGTCATTTTATTCAAAACTGGACCAGGTTCGACATCGCTACATCAAACCATAGACATGTGACAGCTTTGACGAAATTATAGTAACATGTTCAGTGAATCCTCTATAATGCTACTTTCGAAATCAGGCCTAATTCATAGAGGCAGATAGGTGCTATTTAGAGGAGGAAAGTTAGGCAGAAAACGCCTAGAACAATATTATCTCTTTAATGTCGTCCAGTATTATTACTCACTCTTTACTCCATGAAAGCGTCTTTCTACGCCTTAGCAAACAGAGTAGACCCAGATCCTATAGAAGAAAACTGACCGGGGAGGGTATGCTGTGTTTGCTTGTGGTATAATATAGATATATGACAAGTCAAACATTCCCTGTGTCAATGTGCTATTATAACAATCTAATTAATATTCATGATGTCCTTATTTCTTACATGAATATTCATTGAGTAAAGGGTCTGGCTGCTACCTTCTGTTTCAGACATTCATGTTTATTAATTTTGAGGTCGCTTTATAGGAGTTCTGGTGTATATCAGTTGTTTCTCTTGTCGTTTTATAGGAGTTCTACTGCACATCAGTTGTTTCTATTGTCGCTTTAAAGGAGTTTTTCTGCATAGCAGTTGTTTCTCTTGTAGCTTTATAGGAGTTCTGGTGTATATCAGTTGTTTCTCCTGACGCTTTATAGTTCTACTGCATATCAGTTGTTTCTCTTGTCGATTTAAAGGAGTTCTTCTGCATAGCAGTTGTTTCTCTTGTCGCTTTATAGGAGTTCTGGTGTATATCAGTTGTTTCTCCTGACGCTTTATAGTTCTATTGTATATCAGTTGTTTCTCTTGTTGCTTTATAGCAGTTCTTCTGCATATCAGTTGTTTCTCTTGTCGCTTTATAGGAGTTCTACAGCATATCAGTTGTTTCTCTTGTCGCTTTATAGGAGTTCTACAGCATATCAGTTGTTTCTCTTGTCGCTTTAAAGGAGTTCTTCTGCATATCAGTTGTTTCTCTTGTCGCTTTATAGGAGTTCTGGTGTATATAAGTTGTTTCTCATGACGCTTTATAGTTCTATTGTATATCAGCTGTTTCTCTTGTCGCTTTATAGGAGTTCTTTTGCATATCAGTTGTTTCTCCTGACGCTTTATAGTTCTGTTGTATATCAGTTGTTTTCTCTTGTCGCTTTATAGGAGTTCTTCTGTATATCAGTTGTTTCTCCTGATCCGATAGAAAACATTACCCCAAAGCCGGCGGTAACGGAGTGCCCATGTTGTGTATATATATATGTGATAAATCACAGTGGGCAATACTAAATGAAAACTTAAAGATTAATATGTAATAATCCATCCCATGTACTATTATAATTAACAAGGTTTATCGTTTCGATTTTTGTACATAATTTGAATGCATACAAACTGGCAAGACTTTGTGTAATATATAATAAACATGCATTTCAGTAATATATATAGTTCGATTTGCAACACAGAGATCCAAAATCGGTTATGTTGTTTAATCCTTTCCTAATACAAATGCATTTGCACACATAGTAGACCCAGATCAGACGGTTCCTTTATCTAATCAGAGTCTGCTCTATTTGCTTATGGCATAATGTAGATGGTATTAATCAGTTTCCGCCACGGATCTACTCTGTTTGCAAATACGTAAAAACAGGTTTATATGAATGAAAGGGTTAACACGAAAGGGCTAATTCAGTACAACTCGAACACTAAAAGGAGCTGATGAAGACTACTGCAAGATCTGTCACATTTTAAACAAAATACAAGGAATTTAAATTTCTACAGGGCACGCTTGGTTTGCTAACTTGTACAGTGATGAGTTCCGGGTACTAATTATCTCATTAGCCCACAGTACTCATATACTAACGTCTGTACAGAGTAGACCAAGCTCAGACGGCTCCTCTATAAGCTGTCAGATCAGAGTCTGCCCTGTTGCTTAAAAATAATATAGATCTGATTTTATAGGTTTTGTCTAAGCCAAATATTTACTTGTTCATGATGTAGGGATAAAGATCAGCTAATTAATATCCAATCTCTAAATTTTCTTATACTGTATAACCTCTCTTAACCGGAATTCTAGTAGATAATAATTTAGATACTTTTAGGCAGGTGGCTGCTTAATGCAGGGTGAAAGTCATACAGAAAGCTCCTCTAGGGGCTTTCTGTATGACTTTCACCCTGCATTAAGCTGCCACCTGTCTCCAAGACCGATATTCATACTAAATTTAACTGCCGGTTAAGAGAGGTTTTACTGTATTATATGCATATTCATCATGGAAGGGGATTCAGTCCCGACTAACCATCTGACAAAGAATGACGTGCATGAACGGAAAATGTTTATTCTCTTAAGTGTTTAAAAACAATGAATACAACGACCGGTCGCTTCTGATAACGAACGTCTGGTTATTGAATAGTGCAGGTAGTGATGGGTGTCAAACAGTTTAGAATATAATATATAATTATGTCTCTCATTCAGCGGATAACCATGGTCAATATCAAACAGATAATACTATGAGAATATATTAATGTGGGTTTTACATATCGTGGTCTACAGCGTGAACTTGATACTGATCTCGATCATCAATTTTACAAATGTCAATGAATTCACATCATCGACCTTTGTCCAGTTAACTGAACATTTGTGTTGCAGCAAAGGGAGATTACTTCAGTAGAACATTGTACATTAGCTGTAGGAGTTATTATTCCCCATATATACAGGGTGTCCAAAAAGAAAGTTTACAGTTTCAGTGCCTATGTATAATAACTGAATGTGCTGTTATAACAATGAAAATGTGTATATTTATAGACAATAGATACAAGTTTTAGCTGGTATCATTTTAAAGATTGACACTCATATATCTTTCAGAAAAATGACAATTTACTAAATTTTCCTTATTTTGCCCAAGACGTCAATTCAGTTAGTTTTTGACGTTTTCAAGATGTCTGCCCATTTGCAGTTTCCCTTCTCGCACACTTTCTTTGAAACAGTTGATTACCTTGGCACATGTGTCTATACTGATCTGCTTAACTTTTCTCCTAAAGTTTCGCTGGAGATTAGATTTGTCCGTTAGTTTTTGCGTTGTACACTAACGACTTCAGATAGCCCCACAGAAAAATATTTTGGAAAGCATCGCATAATTCTCGACGACGTCAGAAGCCCAACGACAAATTGTTATTTTCCATTTTATCAGTTATGGATCAACTTTGCATGATTTGTATTTTGTATGGGAAAAGTTCTAAACCCTTTCTTATTATATTATGCCCAGAAGATTTGGAAATACCGGTCTCTGATGGTGTGCGCCTTCATGATTTTTCAGGACTTTATTACAGCATGCCTTGGAACACGCTAACATGTTTGTTACTTCTACTGGTCTATGGTTGACCCGACCTTGGAGAATCTTTTTCTGTCCCACGTTCTTCAAACTTTCTTATCATCTTGTAGATGTTCACTCTACTCACACTTTTATATGCATATTTAAACTATGTTTGAACATCAGTAACACTTTCGATTTCATAATAACTTTTCACGACAAAAATACGACGTCAGACGCCACATCGTGAAATAACAGGTTTTTGAATGACGTCATAACGTCGCGACCTTACATATTTAAGCGCGTAATTTTTATGCGTAATAAAAACTTGAGTATGTATGCTTTAAAATGATGTATTTTTCACCAATATAGTTCAACATTTGACAAAGTTATAGGGGGATGAAACTGTAAACTTTCTTTTTGGACACCCTGTATGTATGTGTACAGAATTATGTTTGTCTTTATTTTTTCCCGTATTTAACCCTCCCCCCTCCCCCCCTTATATGAATGAATGAATATTAAATAAATAAAATATAATAATGAGTAATAAATGAATAAAAACAAGTTGTTGTATTCACAGAGCGGTCTACAAGGACGTACTACATATCCGTGCTTTCAAGGAGTTTGAGTATTTCTGGCAATACGATCATAGGTCATTGTTTTCGTTGTCTTTGGTATGCAGTAAATCCTCTCTAAACCGATCGTTAAGTTTAGTTTAAATATCGGTTTGGGAAACAGGTGGTTGTTAAATGCAGAGTGAAAGTCTTGCAGAAAGCTCTGATATGCATGTATGCATGACTTTCACACTACATTAAACAGCTGCCTGCCTAAAAGTATCTAATTTATGCCCTATTAAAATACTTTTTAGAGAGGTTTTACTGTACATGTGGTGAATGATTACAGTCTAAATCCATGTAATACGGACCCATGATATTATTGTTTATATAGCGTATACTGTTTGATAATACATTACATAACTACAATATAACCGAAGCAAATATTTCAAGGACACAGTATCTAGGTTTGTTTAACTCATTTCCTCATTAATATGTATACCTTGTGAATATCTGAATTTGTATACTGCTTAATGAAAATGGAGTTGTTGTGCATCGCTTGCTAGGCCCCTTTAAAAGGAGATGGATTCCAAGATTTACTTTGGACAGAAGTACATAGAATAATGCAATGGTGACGTTTCTGTGAATGTATGTGTGTGGGGGTGGTCGGTTGGGTGGAGGTGGAGAGTGACACAAACTAGTCTGTAACCATTTGATAACCGTACTTACAACATTTACAAGTGTTTTAAGCCATACATAGAAATTGTCTGAAGAATAATTTTACTTAGCCTTGTTGTTATTAGTTTTGAATATTGAATACTGCTTAAGCCGGTGATAGGGGGATTGAGTAGATCTAGTGTTGCACGTTCAATTACGACTCATGAGCATACTCAATAAAACCGAGTCTGCAATTTCTCTTTTTCCATAGCTACTTTTGCTCCGACTTCCAAAATATAGTAACATTTTGACTTCATTTTGATATTTCTTGCACAAAAAATTAGTATTTCCTATAATTATAAAAGTAGTTAGGGGCAATTATTTGAATGTGAATGCTAAAATATGTCTATGCTAATTTTAATTTGTGGTGATGGAGGTATTTCGTATTATTCATTGCTTTTGAGAAAACATAATATTATATAACGAATTGTAGATAGGCAAATAAAATGCTAGGCAGCACATAATGGCATTTGTTTGTGTGAAATGACCAATAAAGGTATCTTTAAAACTCTTTGATAGGTGTTTAGGAAATAAATATAGCTCTAAAAGGTGAGAAATCCCGTTAATTAGTCAGTTAAACGGGTCATACATTTTTTGAACAAATTTTGATGAACTAAAATCATTATATTGAAGACGATAGAGTAATCGCACGATAATTCTTAGGTTCGTCTTTCGGCTTACCTCCCCCTTTGTGCAACGTAACTATAACTCCCTTTTTAAGATCAGTCGGAACGTAAGACAATCTATACATCATAATAAAAAGCTTAGTGATATACCTCAACATAATCTTACCACCATATATCAAATGCTCATTGTGAACAGCATCAAATCCACACATCTTGTTCTTTTTAAGTTTCATTATGAGCCCACTTAATGTGTGACTGTCAGTAATATTATCATTTACTAAAGACTTCGTCTGTTTTAATATATTTACCGTACTCGTTACTTGATCAAAGAAAGCATTATCATAACATGAGTGTTCTGTGTCTGAGTACAACTCTGAGAAATATTTTCCCCATGCGTCTACCATATTCTCAGGATCCCGTACTGTGACCCCATCAAACTTTATTTCACAGCCTGCTCTTAGGACCTTGTCATTTTTCCTAGCATTAAACATTCGCCAAAACAAACCGCAGTCTACCCCTGCAGCACGATCAATCTCATTATTCATCTCACGCAAATACTCGCCTACCCTGTTTCTGTGATAACGACGAAACTCTCGTTTTGCGGACTTATAGACCAAGAATGAGTGAGAAACCGGAGTGCGCTGTTTCCCATCTGCTATCCATTCACTCCGCTTAAGCCTCATTAGTACATGAAGATCTTTTAAGGATTGGTCCCAGTAAGGCTTTAAGTAGGAACGGTAACACTTATAGGGGAGGTAAGCCTCGGACGCCATTTCAGTACACTTAACGATACATTTGTAAAGCAGATCTACACTTTCATGACTAACGTCTAACGCATCCAAGTCTACCTCATGTAATAATAATTAGGAGCGTTCTGTTTTTCTTTCACCTTTCTTTATGCAGCAACCTGCCCTAAACACCGACTAATTAATACAATTTAGTGACTGTTATAGAGAGGTTTGTCTGAAGTCAATTTTGCACTAGATGTACATATTGGCAAGCATTATATTGTACGACAGGGTAAGAGTTAATTTAGAGGATAATGTTACCTATTTAAAGCTAGAAAGTAAAATGGTTTGTAGATCAAAGCCTAAACACCGTTTGAAATTAGAGAGGTTGGGACAAACGAAGCATATTAAATGAACTTGAAACGTATTGGAGCAGGTAATGCTTACTTTGTTAATATTACACATTGTGTCTTGGGAAACACTACGTATCAATTAGCTATTAATGTTATATTAGCATAAGATAATTGCCATCTCATTCGACAAGACGAAAGTAATTATTTTGTATATGTTATATGAGAACAGAACTCGTCAAGGGTTATATTTATAAATGGTGCGGTTGTTAACCCATTCCCTCATATTGACGACTATTGACGACTCTGTAAAAGTTATTTTTTAAAATCATTGTGACAAATAGAGCATTTGTTCCTATAGAAGCAAATGCTCTATTTATCACAATGGTTTTAAACTACACAATTCTAATATTTTTCTTTTCTCTAGTTAATGCTCCTTTTCGGTATATTTATTCAAAGAGGTTGTATCTAAAAATGGCCTATGAGGTAATGGGTTAAAAGAAGTCTTACTCCACTGGGAAATTCCGCTCTACTTTGGACCGGATTGAATTTTACTACTTCCGATGCGATCTGTCTGTTTAGGAACTATAGACCGATTGTCAAACAACGTCGATCCTAATGAGACGACGTGCTACTAGACATCTTATTTGGACCCAAATTAGCAACCGTAAACCGTTTTTACCAATATAAATCTAGGCGACCATGACTAAACAGAAATAATCCCCGTTCTTTACTGGTATCCACTGATATAACCCAGACCTTCTTTCACTTGACAATTGTGAATCCATCGTCATTGGCCATTTGGTCTTCCGGAGAGCCGTGAACGGTCCAGAAATGGTTATGGTCATTATTATTTTTTATTCAAGACTCGGTATATAATTATTATGAGTTTTGAAACCATTGTGATACACGCACGCACGCACGCACGAACGGACGCACGGTCGCAAGCACGCACACACACGCACAATGCAATTATCATACACCAACAATCATATGCATCGCGTATGATAATGCCGTAGAGAGGGATGCACTATCCTTAACCCTTTGCTTGCTATTCACGTCAATATACATACCTGTAAATAGTGAAGATCCAGATGAGACAGCTCCTGCAGGAGCTGTCTCATCAGGGTCTGCACTATTTACAAGTTGATTGTGCAACCAGTGCACTCCACAGCGAAATACTTGTTCAGTGAATATATATGTAAATATAAAACAGGGCATGGGTAAAGAAGGAGAAATATATTCAGCAAGCGAAGGGTTAATAAGTGCATATTCAGGGCTTCTGAAGGAGCATTTTATCTAGGTCTGCATTGTTTGTTATCATTTTCTGCAATGGCAAAGTTTGAACTCTTTTTTTGTTTTATTAATATTTAGAAAAGGAGAAACCAGTTTTTAATAATTCAGCAGATTAAGGATTAAAGGGAGAATACAATACACCTTAATAAGTCGCGCGTATGATTACACATAATTATTACATCGTTTCTCCTAGAACAAACGCTATTGTCTTTGTTATTTAAACTGAAACGGCATTTATCTAAATAAGACACCGTTCTCAATTTATCGGTTTTTCATTCGGACAAAAGTGTATGAAGCACTGATAACATCATTAATTTAAAGGACGTATTAGGCTAAAATCCTCAAAGGGGTTATATGACGAACTTAGTGGGCGACTCATTAGGTAACGGGTTTTGTAATTGGTTCACATGGACAGGGGCTACGCTATGCGTCATTTGTCATCAACGGAACTAACGAAATGTTTCAATTACGGTTAATATTCTAGGTCTGTAGTGTTAACATTATATGAGATTACACCACATGACACATTTTCAGTAAATTTGCTCTATTCAAGCCGTTGGCTTTTGACATACGCTCTGAAGAGAGGCTTCCATGGTAAACCTTATTCGATACGGTATTAATGCAGATGCTGGCAGATGTACTGGGGAGACAATTCGGACGCATACGAAAATTTTCTAAGCAAAATATAAAAACAAAGAGCGCCTACAACGGATACAGAGCATGAATAGATGATACATCATGAATAAACACTTGTCTCATGTTTATGTTGTCATTTGTTGAATACTCTATCCACTAAATCATGAAATGTCTCACCTCCAAATTGGTGGTGACCAGTGGCTTTGTTGGATTACTGAATTTGTTATTAGGTTTTACTGTCTCATACCAGTGTATTGCCTACGGTAAAACCTCTCTTAACCCTTCACTTACTGAATTTTAAAATACATTTCTCCTTCTTTACCCAAGCCCTGTTGTATAATTACATACATCTTCACCGTGTACAAGTATTTCGCTGTGCAATCACTGCTGTGGAGTGCACTGGTTGCACAATCAACTTGTAAATAGTGCAGACCCTGATGAGACAGCTCCTGCAGGAGCTGTCTCATCCGGGTCTTCACTATTTACAGGTAGGTATATTGACGCGAATAGCAAGCGAAGGGTTAATCGGACTTTAAATGTAGTATAAATATCGGCCTCGGCGGAGACAGATGGCAGCTCAATGCAGAGCGATACTCAAGATTTTTTTGTCTACTAGAAGTCCGGTTTAGAGAGGATTTACTGTATATTGCTACATAAGGAACGAGTTGTTTACCTCTGCTCAATGATATAAAATACTGTACCGACTCTGTTACAACGGTTTACTGACGTCCTGTTATTATGTCTCTCCCATTTATGGGGAGATATATTGTTTTTGCCAGAGTTGTCTGTCTGTCCGTCCGTCTGTCCGTCCGTCCGTCCGTCTGTCTGTCTGTCTGTCTGTCTGTCTGTCCGTCACAAACTTGTGTCGCGCGTATCTCTAAAACCAGTTGAGATAGAGTCACCAAACTTCACAGGAATGTTCACCAGCATGAGTTGTTGTGCACCTGGGTTTTTTGAATTGTCTCCCCCTGATAACTTCGCAGTTATTGCCCCTGATGACTTAAAATTAGAAAAACTTTGTGTCGCGCGTATTTCTGAAACAGCTAGTACTAGAGTCACCAAACTTCACAGGAATGTTCACCAGCATGAGTTGTTTAGCACCTATGGTTTTTGAATTGTCTCCCCCTAATAATTATTGAGTTATTGCCCCTGATATGAATACTTAAATTTATACAAACTTTGTGTCGCGCATATCTCTGAAGCCAGTAGGGCTAGAGTCACCAAACTTCACAGGATTGTTCACTAGCATGAGTTGTTTTGCTCGTGTTTTTTTTAATTGTCTCCCCCTGTTAACTTTGGAGTTACTGCCCCTGATGACTTAAAATTAGACAAACTTTACTTAGTGTCGTGCATATCTCTGAAACCACTGGGGCTATAGTCACCAAACTTCACAGGAATGTTGACCAGCATGAGTTGTTGTGCACCTGGGATTTTTGAATTGTCTCCCCTTGATAACTTTGGAGTTATTGCCCCTGGTATGATTACTTAAAATTAGAGAAACTTTGTGTCATGCATATCTTTAAAACCACTAGGGCTAGAGTCATCAATCTTCACAGGAATCTTGACCAGCATGAGTTTTTGTGCACCTGGTTATTTTAATTGTCTCCCCCTGATAATTCTTGAGTTACTGTCCCTGATATGATAACTTTAAATTAGAGAAACTTTGTGCTGCATGTATCTCCGAAACCAGTAGGGCTGGAGTCAACAAACTTCACAGGAATGTTCACCAGCATGAGTGTTTGTGCATCTGGGTTTTTAATTGTCTCCCCCTGATAACTTTGGAGTTACTGCCCCTTATGACTTAAAATAAGAGAAACTTTACTTTGTGTCACATGTATCTCTGAAACCACTAGTACTAGAGTCACCAAACTTCACAAGAATGTTGACTAGCATGTGCTTTTGTGTACCTGGGGCTTTTGAATTGTCTCCCCCTGACAATGTTGGAGTTATTGCCCCTGATGACTTAAAATTAGACCCTGATAAGTTTGGAGTTACAGACATTACACTTATGAATTGGAAAGAGGTTGGGAGGGGGAGACATCTGTTTTTGTGACAAAAACAAACCTCTAATTTGAAGTTGTTAACCCTTCGCTTGCTATTCACGTCAATATACGTACCTGTAAATAGTGAAGACCCAGATGAGACAGCTCCTGCAGGAGCTGTCTCATCAGGGTCTGCACTATTTACAAGTTGATTGTGCAACCTGTGCAATCCACATCAGTGATTGCACAGCGAAATACATGTACACAGTGAAGATATATGTAATTATACAACAGGGCATGGGTAAAGAAGGAGAAATGTGTTTTAAAATTCAGCAAGCGAAGGGTTAAGAAGGTGTTGACCGAGTGTCAAACAGCTTGAACTATAATAATATACGACGCCAAGTAACTATGTATGTTGTTTCATCTTGATGCAAGATGTTTGCGCGTAGCCTGAAGCGTCACTTTCCCGATTTAGGAAGAGTATGAAAATGATTAAAAGTCAGAAAGAATTAGTCTCACGTTTCCCTATTTGTTTACGAAACAGATGTAATTGTTTCAGACGTAAACCGAGATGTATTGTTATTACAAGAGTATACATCATATATTAAACCGTTGCCATCGGTCTGTAGCATTTGAGATGTCCTAACCGCAGGAAACGACAAATGCAGGATACAGACTCTAGACCTTTTGTTTTCATTTAAAAATAACGCCCGCTATTGTTAGCACAGTACACTATTCTTAAACTCTTGTGCTGTACGCGCATTTTCAAACTGATTCGATCTGAGACGCCGAATAACACATCTACACTGGAACCAAACTGTTTGCGACCGTTATAGTTAAGTTTGGATTACAACATTAAATACTGGGAGGAGAAATATATATACGATATATTGCATTAAAGGAAGGAAAATAGTGAATCACAGTATTGGTATGTATGACAAACCCTCTTCACTATTTGTTATACAAATTAATATCAAATGTTTTCATATATCATGTTTTTCAGAAACCTCTTCTGTGAAAAGAGACCGTTTGCTCGAGTTTTATTTAATTCTCAAGCATCTGACTAGCTAGACAGATACTTGGTAATACAGTAACACCTCTCTATAACGGCCACTAAATTGTGTTAATTAGTTGGTATTTTGGGCAGGTGGTTGCTTAAAGCAAGGTTAAAGTAAAACAGAACTCTCCTATAGGAGCGTTCTGTTTTACTTTCACCTTGCTTTAAGCATCTCACCTTCTTTAACACAAAATACTTTATGTAATTTAGTGGTCGTTATAGAGAGGTTTTACTGTAAAGTCAAACACAAACTGAGTAAAGCATGAGTACCTCACACGTCTCACCAGTACCAATGTTGTTTGACCTTCGCTCAATAGTTTCTCATCAGCAGTTTGGTCGAATAGGAAGTACATTTGTAGTATAAAATGCACGGATCCACATTGTAGCAGACTTAATTCACAGTGGGATAAAGATATGGCTTTCTGTATTTGCCTTAATGTATCATCACATTTTGACATTCATGAAAAGGTAGCAAAGGCGGTGCCTGATGGAAAAATTCTTGCGATTTTGTTTTCGTATCAAGTGAATTCTATAAAACAGATACTGTCTAAGACAGTAAAGACTCTTAGCTGTTTTAATTTTAATATGTATTTTCATCCTGCATTAAGCTGCCACCTGTCTTAAAATATCAAATTCGACTCTGCTAGAATTCCAGTTTAGAGGGATTTTACTGTACACATGAGCTACCTAGTAACCCCCACGTCTCATCAGGACGCAAACTGTTAGATATTCGGTCAATAGTGGACTCTTCATTTCAGTACGAGAAGTTTTAAGTTATAACAAATTATTGATTTGTCTCAAATGACTTTTACCAGGTAAGGGCTACATATATTATGATCTATAGTTGTGGGTAAACATTTTATCTTGGTGTTTGCTATGCTGCTGGAAGATACTGTACACAGAAATAGATTTCTAGTCATGATGACAGCTTTTGCAATCCAAACAATCAGACATAATGGCAATAAAGCCACACATTGTCCGTAACAGCATTTTGTTTTCTATGCTGCTAGAAGCAATTTATAAGAGGATATGTCAAAGAGAAATCAGTTTTCATGTTTTGTTTTATTGCATTTAGAAACATAACCGAATATCCCTTTACTTGCTTAACATAACCATTTTCTTGTTGAATAAAGATGCAAACTGAAAGATATGGGGATCACGTTGTCTGTCTGTCGTTGTTGTCGTCGTCGTAACACTTTTCCTGTTCGGGTCTTATTTCCAGATTGATGCCATTAACTTTAACCTTCATATATGGAACATGCCTGATGAGCTGAAATGTCATGCACCAATTTCATAACTCTAGCATGAGTATTTGTGGATTTATTCCGCTTTTGCATTTTTTTTGTCCGGCCAATACGTCCTGTTTTACTGATGCCATTGAATTTAAATTTCGCATATGGCACATGCCATATTAGAAGTACTGTCATGCACAAGGTCCATAACTCTAACATCAGTACTTTTTAGTTAATCTCCATTTTCATTTTTTGTCCCGTCAATCAGTCCTGTTCTACTGATGCCCTAACATTTAAATTCACATATGGAACAGGTCAGATAAGAGGCAGTGTCATACAGCAGGTCCATACATAACTCTGGCATCAGTATTTTTTTAGTTATTCCCATATTTCATAATTTATTGTCTGGCAAATTATCCCCGTGGCATTTTAGTTGAAACTGCACATATAGAAAAGGTACGAAGAGAGAAAGCCACATGCACAAGGTCCACAACTCTGCCTTCAATATTTTAGAGTGTTTTCCTTTTTCATATTACCTGTCCAAGTATTTAAATTCTATCCTACTGATGCAGTTGAATTGAAAAGTCACACAAGGAACAAGCATGATGGGAGAAAGCATTGTACACAAAGTCAATAACTCATAAATACAGTAAAAACCCTCAATAATTCATCAATACAGTAAAATCCCTCTAAACTGGATAAGGTTTGGGACAGCTGCAAAGTCTAGTTTAGAGGGGTTTCCAGTTTCGAAGGGAGTTCCATTTCTAGCGATTTGGTAATTTACTAAGTATAATAAAATGTAATTATTTAGGCATAATTACGGTACAATGTGTTATCAACTGCGTTATGTTTGTTTCTGTGCTAAAGTGGCAATTATGCCAAGTTTTCCCACCCTTACCAACTAACTTTCTATCATCCGGCCGCTATATCCACTCTTCCTCAATTGGCCCTTGAGTTTATTTCTTTCCCTAATGTAGACGGATTCCCTTTCGTATATACGCTTGATTCTTAGTCCCAAAGAAACAAATAGTTAATAGAGAAATGAATAGGATCCCTTTAGTTTTGATATGCAATCTATTCAAATCTACTTCCAAAAAAACGTGACATTGTAAAAACACTCAAATATTTTGTTACAATCTGAGCGACTTACAGTCTGCAAATTGTTGCATTCAGGCGTTATACAAATATTTGTGACACACTGGTGCATTCAAAAACTAACCGGATAGTTAAGCCAAGCAATATATTTTGTTCAAAGGGTTGTTCTACTTGCAATATTCTTGAAATGTCAGGTTTAGGGACACACATAGGCAATAAGTTTACATTGTGTCTACTTATATGAACTGTAGAGAAAGGAATGTGATATATGCAATTAAATGCAGTAAATGCGATATAATGGTGTACGTGGGCGAGAATGAGAGAGAAATTCGAGAGAGAATGAACGAGCATTTGAATGATGTAATGCACGAGAGAAGCCAATAAACATACATTTTGGAGTCGATGGTCATAGCAGTGATGATGTTAGATGTGTAGTTTTGAAACGGATGTTCAATGCATTTAGAATTTAAAGACAGATTCGTGAAATTGATTGGAGATGGAGGCTGAGAACTTACAGACCATTTGGCTGTAAAACACGTCAAGGAGGATAATGCGCTAATGCATGCAATATGTCGTTGCACTCATGACATCATTTGATGACGTAATATGATGACGTCATGTCATTGTAAATAACAGCCCAACGTCACCACGACGCTGGATCATGATTTTATGGCTGAATGCATGTAACAAAAATGTGACGTGTATTTTGACATGATAATCTTTGCAAAAGGCCCTTAGTGGTCGATATATTAGATCAGAGCTATTCAAGTATTTATGTATACTATCATATGTACACATGTTTGATATTGATATGAACTGTAGAGTCTGATATATTATAAGTTCATTCTTGGTCTACTCTATTTGCAAAAGCATTCAAAAGCAAACATTTTTATCTGTTTAAATGTTGTTCTTTACACTAACATGGCTACAGTTTTGTTGATTTTGTTTCTTTCAGCATCTGCAATTGGTAACGGTGGCTTTTTAGGCATGTACAATGTTTGTTTAGTGTCCTAAAAAGAAATAGTCATCAAATCATTTCTAGAGCACCAATACTATGTTTTGTGCGTAATAGCATAATCCACATGCCTAACTGTTGAACTGGTGCATACATAGTGAACTATCTTAGCAATAGCCTTCCTAGTGTCTCAGTTTTTCACATTCAGTCGTTTTCACTTACTTCTTCTATCTATGCAATATATAAATAATGAAGACGAGGATAAGCTGTCACATTACGATAAATCTATTTCCTGCCATTAGGCTACTAAATTTTCTAACCGAAACTCTGATATTTAAGAGAGTTGAAATATCAAAGTACACTGATGCACCTTTTAAACTTATAAATGTATCGCCTTGTAAGCAATTGAACTGCAATATTTCCGTACGTCAATCCCAGTTTATTATAGTTCCATTCGGGGTCATTAGTTCGATTTTATTAAATGTGAAAATTGAATGCCGCTTAATCCAGTCTCCCATGAACAGACTCAATAAAACCAAATCTTCATTTTTCTCTTTTCACATTGCTAAGTTTGCTTTTGAAAGATTTCTTACTTTCAGAATGTTTATATTTTATTGTCTTAGCTCAATCATTACTCCGTGTCCGTGGTACCATTAAACGCATCTGTATCGCAAATTTAAGACAGTTATCCCTAATGGAATAGCTTAAAGACTTCCTTATAAAGCGCAAACCTATACCTTATGCAGGTTAAACTCTCCGCACTAATCAATAAAAGTTTGGATATTTGTTTCTAGTGTACACATATTTGTCTAAATGTTTTATGATACATGTACATGATAGTTAGAATATAAAAGGCATTTGTTACTTTATCAATTGCACATTTACAATGGACGCTAGCCAACGAGGGTCGTCTAAAGTGGCAAAAATGATATGGGTGGTTGGAAGCCCCATCATTTTCACCGTCGGTGTTCTTGGAAATATCATAACAATCATCGTCTTGACAAAAAAACAAAACCGGAACACATCTACGGCCATTTTGCTTACCATACTTGCCTGGGCAGACCTGATGATAATGTTATTCCTTTTACCTAGGTGGTGGGTTATCTACGCGTTCGGGTTTGACATCAGGCTTACTTACAACTTCTTTTGTAAGGTGCACTGGTTTCTTACCTACTTTTTGACAGTACTTTCGGCCACCATGCTACTTATTGTTACCGTCGAGCGAATCATAAGCACAACGAAACCTTACAAAGTAAAGGTTTGGTGTAATAAAAGGTCGGCTGTCTGTGTTTCGGCAACCACGGCATTTGTCCTGGTATGTACTCTGGCCCATGTATTTTACGGCTTCAGTCTTGAAATTGAATATCCAAATGCCACAAATGGTCATCAGCTAAACACAACATCGAATTTGCTTGCAGTAGTGCACAACGCTTCTGGTTTACTAAATAATGCAACACATAAAGTAGAAATGCAAAAAACAAAATATGTATGTTTATGGACCCGTGAACGAGATTATACCAAGTTTTACACAAACATTTTCCAATGGATCATTGTCACCCTATATCAAATCCTTCCTCAAACCGTTTTCTTCGTCGGTGGGATAATTATTATACGGACACTAGCTCGGAGCAGGGGTATTCGTCGTTCAAATGAAAATAATGGAACACTGTCAGGTTACATCAGCAGAAGCAGAAAAATCCGCGATCATTCAACACAAATAACAATAACTCTTTTTTCGGTCAATGCTGTTTTCTTTCTTTGCACAACCCCAGTTCAGATTTTTATGGTTGGTCGAGAATACTGGATTGACCTGGACCAGGGAATGAACGAGATGCAGGAAATACTTTGGGCTATCTTCAATCAGGTGTTCTACCTTAACCACGCTATCAATTTTGTCCTTTACTTCCTCAACGGCATGAAATTTCGTGCAGAAGTCCTTAGGCTGTTTCGTTGCCGAAAAGTTACGAAACGGACGAATCGAGAATTCTCGGCATCCAATATAGCTTCTATATCAGAACAGGGAGGGACGGATGGCCATAGCTATATCTACACAGTTGAGTTAACAAATGGATCTGATTTGGATGTGGACTAAGACTTTAGAACATCCGGTCTAATTGTATATGTTATATACGCTTCACAACCGAACAAATGACTGGAAATCTTGAGGCAGTGCTTCATGTGCGTCTTAACAAACATTTGGTGATCTTAACCCTTTACTCAATATATACGCCTTCCTACACCTTTGCAAACAGAGTAGATCCATATAAGACGGTTTTTATTGGAGCCGCCTGATCTGGGTCTTCCCTGTATGCTTACGAACTTATAATAGAACAGACCACCCATATTCTATCAATACCAAACAATTAGGCCATTATATAAAAAGCTAATAAGTAGCTAATAATAATATATGATATACTTATTTCTAACATGAATATTCATGGAAGAAAGAGTTACAATATTTTACGTTGCTTTACTCATTTGTTATGCGTACTCGACATTACTGGCATTATTTAGACGAGCTAACTTTAACATTTGTAAATAGTGTAATTCAATACCATATTTACACGTATGTATAAGTTATGAAAGGCCGGTGCGCCATGCTAAATGCGAAATGCTAAATGCGAAATGCAAAATACCTCTGCTTTACGAAAAGCCTAGAATCTAATTAAAACCCAATCTTTAAATTGAAAATAAACGTTTGTCTCCAAGCATACCTATTTTTATTCCACTTTATAGAGATAAAAGCACTGTCTCGTGTGCAACGTGATATTTTGGTGGTTTCAGTCATTTGGCATTAAGCTAATTGCATTTACCAAATGGTATTTAGCAAATCGCATGTAGCATTTCGCAATTAGCATTTTGCATATCGCATTTTGCATGGCGAGAGGTTCATAGAGATTATGATAACAGTTTGTACTATTTCGAAGCACGAAGAAGAAAAATAGACAGTATTGTGTGTGCATATTAGAAAATTATAAATTGACTTATTCAGTTCCACTATTCAGTACGATGTGATTAGCAATTAGTATTTAGAGGTCCCCAAATAGCAATTGGCATTTGTCATTAAGCATTTCGTATTTTGCATTTCGCAAATCTCATTTAGCATTTCGCATTTAGCATGGCGCACCGGCCTTCAAGTCACTAATAGACCGCCATGATAAGAATATTGACTTCAAGAGCGATCGTTCCTGTCAACTTTGTGGTGTCCAATGTTTTGGATATTGTTATTGTGACTTCTTAAACTAAATTCTATTAATATGAAATGTACTTGTGTGCTAGTGTATGTGTGTATAGGTGTGTGTGTGTGTGTGTACGTGTTTGGGAGGGGTGTTCGCAATGTCGACACGTTGATGCAACTAGTCCAGCATTTTATGGGGATGTTATTTACAAACTTAGGAAAGTTCGGGGTCATATCCATTTTCATGATTTTAAATACTTTAAAAATACAGAACCACCTATCATCTGCTACAAATATAACAAACCCATCAGAAATACAATTTTCAACTATAATAAAATTGTGGCCGACCTTAATATTAATGATAATATTCCTGATAATTGAGATTGCGCCACCTCAAAATTTTGCTATTCTCCGGCTGGTCATGTGATTACTGGTAATTTTGAGATAATTAAAGATAAACGTCTACGATCTCTTTTGAATAAAGGTCCCAAATATAGAATACCATCCTTGATAGATTTGAACTCTTGTCGAGTTCAGATTGCGGAGGCTTTACAAAATTTTAGTATCAAATGGTGTCGAAGAGAACATGTTGAGTCTAATGCTCTTTCTTGTGGAAAAAACTAATTTTTGATATAATTGATAAACGCATTTCCTTTTACAGCTCTAATAAACACCTTCTTCCACCTAAACCTAGAACTTCTTTTAGACATCTTAAAAAGGGTTTACAGGATTTCCATTCAAAATACGTTTTTGTTCCTGCTGATAAGGCATCAAATAATGTGATTATTATTTGACGATTACATTATATCGATGTCTTGAAGCAGGAAATTATTAAAACCAAGTCATACATTTCAGTTACCACTGACGAAAAGACCATCATTTCATACCATGTCAAAAAGTGTGAACAATTTGGAACCGATATTAAAATTACACAACATAAACTTCCTACAATTTATTGGTTACCAAAAGTACATAAAAAACCATATAAAGCGCGTTTCATTGCAAATTCTAGTTCATGTACAACTACTAAATTGTCTATGCTTTTGACTTCTTGTTTAACGAAGGTAAAGGAACATGTAAAATTCTCCTGTGATAAGACTTATGAAAATTCTGGAATAAATCTCTTCTGGTCTATTAAGAACTCTTCAGAAGTCTTAAACAAACTTAAGAACAAAAGGTATCTTGCATCCACTGTAAGCACGTACGATTTTTCTACTCTGTACACAACTCTTCCTCATATTTTAATTAAGGATAACTTACTAACTTGATCCAGAAAGTATTTGCCCGAGAAAAAAACATCATTCTTGGCATGTAATGCTGAAAAAACTTTCTTTACTGACGAGCAAATGAAATATGATGGTGATTGCGTCTTGTATGTGGCTTTGCCTGCTTGACTTTACTACTTTTCCATTAACACACATTGTTTAAACTGTTTGATATTGTTTGAAGCAACTGTCATACTCCTGTAGACGTATGCCTTGTACAATCTAATAAACAGCTAAACCTAGGACAGTACAGGACTGACTTGTACCTTTTACCTAAGAGCATGCTTAATGTAGGGAATAAATTATCAAAACACATGTTAATGGTGAGGGTGCAGGGCGAACGTTTCTTCAAAGTATAGTCATTATAATCTGCCTTATAAGCAGGTGCTTTGTTATGAACAAGTATATCCAGGCTGTTGATGGATGCGTTGTTTAATTTGATTGGGTACAATGGTTTGATTTTATAATGAAACAACTGTTATAGATTTGCACAAACATTTGAACAGCATGTATATTGTTTGAAAATGAAATTGACAGTTCGACACCGCTTGACTATAGTAGGGACGAGTTAGAAATATTCTCCTGGGCTCTGAATGCACATAAGTCTGATTGTCAAGGGATGCAATGATTTTGTCGGTTTTATAAATGCCTGCATTTTATGGGCTATCAAACTTGCATTGACTTTCATTTAAACATTTACAATGAGCTACAAATGTACAGGTCATTTTGATAATAAGTTCTCGGGTGTATAACCAGGCATTATCTTGAAAAAAAATTCTACGCTTACATTCTCAGTGTTGTTATACCTTCTGATCCTTCGAGATCATGAATTTCAGTACTTCTTGTTCTGAAAATTGAATACCGCTTAAGCCGGTGCTAGGGGGCGTGAGCAGTGTTGCACTTTCAATTACTGTTCATGAACAGACTCAATAAAACCGAGTCTGCAATTTTCTCTTTTTGTGTTGCAATTGTTGCTCTCGGGGATCACCCCCTTTCAGAATTTATTACTATTAAAGAAACTGTTACTGTAGTAAAGTCAAGCATGAAAAGCCACACACAGTATGCAACCATCATCAAATTATCGATAGAAAACCACATACACACACATACAGACACACAGACTTACACACGAGGTGCAACATTAAAACAACGCACACATACAAACAAACAAAGACACCAGACAAACATAAAAGTGTGGGTGACAAAAAAGAGTACCGCATTGGAACGGTTCATTCGTAGAAGTTCTCCGGTTGTTCAACCGAGTGGTGATCCTTGATATAAAAGAAATGGTCTATGCATACATAAATGGTCTATAAAAAGACTAGTTTTAAACATTATTATGTCTCTCCCCATATTTATATGGGGGAGACATATTGTTTTCGTGAGAGTTGTCTGTCTGTATGTCTGTCCGTCTGTCTGTCTGTCCGTCAGTCCGTCACACTTTTTGTCCGGACGATAACTTCAATATGCCTGATGCCAGTTGATTGAAACTTCATATATGGAAAGAGCATAATGAGAGGAAGTGTCATGCACAAGGTCCATAACTCTGGCTTCACTAATATAGGAGTTATTGCCCCTTGTAAAAAATCACACTTTTTTGTCCGGACGATAACTCCTATATGACTCATGCCATTGGATTGAAACTTCATATATGGAAAGATCATGACAAGAGGAAGTGTCATGCACAAGGTCCATAACTCTGGCTTCACTAATATTGGAGTTATTGCCCTTTGTAAAAAATATCACAATTTTTGTCCGGACAATAACTTCAATATGCCTGATGCCAGTTGATTGAAACTTCATATATGGAAAGAGCATAATGAGAGGAAGTGTCATGCAGAAGGTACATAATTCTGTCTTCACTAATATAGGAGTTATTGCCCTTTGTAAAACAATTCACAGTTTTTTGTCCAGACGATAACTTCAATATGGCTCATGCCATTGGATTGAAACTTCATATATGGAAAGATCATAACGAGAGGAAGTGTCATGCACAAGGTCCATAACTTGAGCTTCACTAATATATGAGTTATTGCCCTTTGTAAAAAAAATCACAATTTTTTGTCTGGATAATTACTCCTATGTGACACATGCCATTGGAGTGAAACTTCATACATGGAACGATCATGATAAGAGAAAGTGTCATGCATAAGATCCTTAACTCGAGCTTCAATAAATTTAGAGTTATTGCCCTTGTACATTTGTTTAATTCTTTCTTGTCCGGACGATAACTCCTACATGGCTCTTGCCATCGTATTGAAACTTCATACATGTAAAGAGCATGATGAGAGAAAGAGTCATGAACAAGGGCCATAATTCTGGCTTCAATACTTTTGGAGTTATTGCCCTTTGTTACATTTTTGGCCGATCAAAAACTCCTGTTCGACTGATGCTATTGGAATGACATTTTATTTTTGGAAAGAGCATGATGAAAGTAAGTGTCATGCACAAGGGCCATAAATCTGGTATCAGTATTTTTGGAGTTATTAGCTGTTATCATTTTCTTCTTGAAAAATGTAGTGTGGAAAGCGCATAATGAGGGGAAGTATCATTCATCCAGACCATAACATTTTTAGTGATTTCCCTTTACATATTGTTTTTATTAGAGGGGAGACATCCGTTTTTGTGACAAAAACCTCTAGTTTGGATCTTATATTAAAGTATCCTAAACCAAAACATTGCAATTGGTTTCATTATCAAGTAATATACGTGTAAATTAAATAGGAAGCCACTACAATGGAAGCATGTTCCCATATCCTTAAATGTTGTATCTGTTACGCTCAATCATTATTTTCAACATTGTCAATTTGAACTCGCCCCGTACTTCATTCTCAGTGGTGTTATACCTTCTGATCCTTTGAGATCATGTATTTCAGTACTTCTTGTTCTGAAAATTGAATACCGCTTAAGCCGGTGCTAGGGGGCGTGAGCAGTGATGCACTTTCAATTACTGTTCATGAACAGACTCGATAAAACCGAGTCTGCAATTTTCTCTTTTTGTGTTGCAATTTTTGCTCTCAGGGTATCACCTCCCTTCAGAATTTATATCGAAAAATGCCCCTGTGATACAAACAAACCCGATTCCATCAATACTTAAATTTTTTAGTTTAATCATATTTTATTGCTTGCTTTTATCTTTACATAATTACAACATTGCATATTCATACATCAGTATAAAGCAATAGCAAAAGGGTTGGACCACAAGTTATTACAACATTAGAAACGGTCCTTCCCATTGAAAGCAGATATTCGTATGTAAACATATAAACAATGAATGAGCTAAAAAAAAAACATACTACAATATTTCCAAACAGAGAGACATTACAACTAACAACAACAAAGCAAAATAAAACACACACACACACAAAAAATGAATAAATAAATAAATGAAAAGACTAATCCGTTTTTATTCCACATCTTCACCCGCTGCGCAAAATCGGGGTTCCCCCAGAAAAACTCGCACAACCTAATTAATTATAACTATCGACGCAGGGCAACTTAAATATTGTTTCTGAACGAGTAGATGATGCTGTTTTGCTTGTAATTAGCCAACCCTTTTTGTATTTTTAATGTATTTTTGCACATGGAGAAAAAGACGTTCGTTTTCATCATTTGACAAAGTTGGAATACCATACAACGATTTTTGAGTGCTTAAAGGGTGCACATCGCGGGTATTCTTGAACAGTTCGAGTCTTTGGGTTGAAAAAAGTGCGCATTTGAAACATCTTCTGCATCTTCCGTGTCAATGTTACAAATACAAATTGCATCGTCACGTAAATGATTTATGAAGAGGTCGCTGTGTAGGTTGCTGCATTTATTTCTAAGACGCGCATGGTGGATTGAATAGAAACGACCTCCACATAGACAATATTTCAGTACATTAAAAGAAATATATATGTTATTTATTCCAGATTTGAATGAATTCAGAGATGGATTGTGACGAATGTTATGTCTATTTCGTTCCAAAGTTTTATTGTTGAGGGAACTGTTGAATTTGAGTATATTTTTGTTCTTCTATTAGGAATTACAAAAGTATCACTATTTCGGAGAGCATATTGAGTTGAGGTATCAACTGTTCCGGGAAATAGTTCATTGATATAATCTGGAGTCGACTGAGATTTCACTTTAAAACCAAAAATGTATATTTGCAATTTACGCCTGTCTGAAAGAGATGTCCATCATATTTCTTTTCGTAATTTTTCAATTGAAACGGAACGCGTCAAACCTGTAACAGTCCTCGCTGCTTCGTACTGATTTTTTTCTAAACGTTCTTTTTCATATACAGTACAATTGTCTCAAACAAGAAATGTATAGAAATAACGTAAACCTTTTACTTATTTAAGCAACAAACATAAGACAACAATTTCAAATGCAGTTTAACATGATCACAAATCCTCAGAAAACAAATGTTCAATTTGAGGACCAAGACATTAACTTGAAAGAACGTTTTAACCGTTCCCATGCTCCCCACCACACTCCGGGTATCGTACATGTAATAATGACCCATACCACAGCAACGTTTTGACCAAACCCTATATAACTGGTTCCAAATTGAAGATAAGACACGGCTTTTATTTCTAGCTATGCCCTGAAGTTGACTTAGTTGCATACTCATGAATATTAATGAGACCATTAACAAGAGCAACACATATACAGGAATAACGTAAATAATGTAAACTGTTGACTATTATATCCTACAAATATCAGAAAACACATTCAAATGCAGTTTAAATGATGACAAAATCCTCAGAAAATAAATTATCTAATTTGCGCACCAAACAATTAACTTTATGTAACGTTTAACTGTTTCGATAGTAACCATTCATTTAACTCTGTTGAGTAGACCTTTCTAGGCATTTTGGTACCCATGAAAAAAGTATAGGGGTGTGCAAGGTAGACCCTACTGGTCCCAATGTACTAGGAGTGTTGTTCATAGTTCAATTTCTTGTGTGGAACGAATACTTTTTGCTATAAACGTGTCTTATTGTACGACCATAGTGTATTCTGTACAGTTGCTTTGCACTTTTGATTACCAATTTCTTGGGTATACTTTTGGTTTGGCATTTGCTAGAAATATATGGCATGGTTGCATTTTTTCAACGAATCTTATTGTTAAACAGCTAGCACAAAACATGTTTTCAACGAATCTTTGTTCTATATATGTTTCTTATTCGTCGGTACTAAGGGACATGGGTAGACTAGTGTTGCACTTTCAATATCTGCTCTTGACAAGGCTCAATAAAACGAGTCTGCAATGTTCTCTTTTCGCATTGCTGGTTTTGCTAGTGATGGATCTCCTTTCAGAATATATGTACTTCACAGCTCCAGATATTACGTATGTGTGAGGAGGCCGTAAAAGGTCGCCCCGTTTATCACTCTTAATGTTGTTTTTTTATATTTTCTGTTCCTTCGGTAACATGAATTTCAATGTTGTTGTTTGTTTTTTGTTTTTTTTTTAAAAAAAGATCAATTCCGCTTAAGACAAGAGGTGTCAGTAGTCTCCATTTTGCTTATTGTACTCTGGAAAGAACTCCTACTATAAAAACACGTTTACATGCATAAAAACAGATATCACTTATTTCGTGAAACAGTCTGGCTCGTGGTTATATTTATTTAAATCATCACCCAATTGGTAGAGTATGGTATAAGTATGAAGTTGAATGCACCCCCTAACCGTACTTAAACTAACCGTTCCGAGGCGGTATTCGTGTATTTATCCTGTTTCTATACATTGTATTTGCATCATATTAACACTCATCCTGGTTTAACACATAAATGTGTGGTGTGGTGTGATTGTGTGGATGCGTGTGTGCACTTTATTTTTGATTCTGGAGTTGCTGCGGACCTTTGTGTGGTATGTCCTGTCGTCTTAACCTCTGATCTATGTTTATTGTTAAACAAGATTAGTTTATCTGATTTTATTTTAATTCATTTTCTCCCATTTACTCGGCGTCTCATTAGAATCCAAACTGATTGTTACTGTGAATTTTGATTTTTTGTTTTATACAAACATAAAGAAAGCTAAAAAAGGAAAATGGTAGCAAACGACAAAGTGAAGAAACCTAAAAAAAAAAGAAAATGGAAGCAAAGGACAGAGATGGCAAACGACATTATTTTAAAGCCAAAGAGAAACATTTTGTTGCCAAAATGATCAGTTTAAGGCGATGGATTATTCAACATCATAATTAACAGTTAGGCATTGTCGAAAGGACCACAAGTTTACATTTAACATTGTTTTCTGATAAGCAATGGTGTATTTTAATTCAAATTGATACAACCATACTAGATGAAGAGATTCACTGCCACTAGCAAATTACAAGTTCAAATATCTAGGTCAGTGTTTCAACCATGGTCTCGGTGGTCCCATTACTGATAGCAGGAGACGAGTTTTGCATGCAACACTGATCGCCAGGGACGTAGCTAGCGATACGCACTTACGCACCAACGTAACATTAATCTGAAAGGTGACAACATTATTATGGCCAATATGGAGCAAATTTCGAAGGCTAAAGGGGTAGACTTTGGTAAACGTTCTGTATTTGTATGTAAGTTTTAACCTATACCCGCATATTGAAGCCTCTGTAAAAGTCAACTTTTAAAACCATTGTGATAAATAGAGCATTTGCTCCTGTATGAGCAAATTCTCTATTTATTACAATAGCTTTAAAACGACACAATTCCAAATGCTCCAGGGGAGAGGGCACCGGGGAGCCATGGTGCGTAAATTGCATTTTGATACAGCTATGCTCCTGACTGTAAGTGCTCCAGTGAGGCGACAATGAAACAGCCACATTGTAAAGACAGTTAAATCCGGGATTCCTTTACTGTAAGGGTAGATAAACCTTTTTGGTATATAACTATGTTAATTATATAATTTACAAATCAAACTAAATGACATAATCGTTATTTGTTTTCTATACACTTTGAACCTTCGCGAATAGAGCTGGATTAAGATCATCTGACTTATCAACATGTCAGTACTTTTTTATGTTTAACACTGACCCATAATACAATATCTATGAAGCTATAAATAGCATGGGTTAACACATTCCCTCATAGGCTTTTTTCAGACCCTGTCTCCTTGACTAAATCTACCGGAAATTAGCATTTACTTGAGGAAAGGATTTTTTTTTAAAAACATGTAGTGTTAAAAAGGAAGCAATGCACTATTTATCACAATGGTTTCAGAAAGTGACATTTTTCAGAGGCGTCAAAAGGCGATAGTATGCGGGAAAGGATTAACATGATATACAAAAGTATAAGCTAAAAAACATGCTAAATATAAGTACATTTTATACCTAATACAACTATCACTAAAGGTGATTAATACCCCACAAAAATGGCGGTCAGATGAAAAAGCTTTACAATTCGAAGAGGCATACCTCTGTAAGAAAACAGATAAACTGGAAAACCATAAATGTCCTGTTTATGATAAGATATCAAGTCAAGTTTAATTTGATTCCATTCAGCGGTTCGTTAGAAACCGCGCGGAATGAAAGAAACGGCGTGGAATATAAATCAACAGACGGACCAACACAAAACTTCTAAACAAAGGGGCATATCATTCCCATTGTTGATGGTCGCATTAGAGAGGCTTTACTGTAATAATGATGATAATAATAATACCATTAATATTAATGATTTCTTGTCAAATTCCTTTATCGTATCAACTCAAACATGTACACTCCTCCTTCCTCTGTTTGACAGCTTTCTCTAACGATTTAGCGTTGTGGATTGGTTCAATAAGATTAAAAAGCGTCGCTTGTAATTAATGTAACTCTAAACCTATTTATCCGATACGTAGAAGTCAAGGCGTTTAAGCGATAGATGCTTTACTAGATTCACGAGTTACTTCGTTAGCCCTCCTGTAAACGGTTTATTAGTATTCTACACAGGTACACATTTCTGGATATTTCAAATAAGTATGTATTTTGTTAAGATACGCGCAAATTCATTTTGTTTCAGATACAATATTTTTATGCGAAACGATAAATCAAACTTAAGGTAATTAGAATGTACACTTTCATACTTTACCTGTTTCAGGTTTACAATGGACGCTAACCAAAGTGGATCATCGAAAGTGGCGCAAATGATATGGGTGATTGGAAGCCCAATAATTTTCACGTTCGGTGTTCTTGGAAACATTTTAACAATAATCGTCTTGATGAAACCACAAAACAGGAAAACGTCTACGGCACTTTTCCTCAGCATACTTGCCTGGGCAGACCTGATGATAATGTTATTTCTATTACCTAGGTGGTGGATTATCTACGCGTTCGGGTTTGACATCAGACTTACTTACAACTTCTTTTGTAAGGTGCACTGGTTTATAACCTATTTCCTCACAACCTTTTCGGCCACCATGCTGCTTTTCGTCACAGTTGAGCGTATTATAAGCACAACTAAACCGTACAAGGTTAAGGTTTGGTGTAACAAACAATCAGCTACACGTGTTTCTTGTATCGCGGCATTGTTTCTTGTTTGTATAACGGTCCATGTGGTTTACGGGTTCAGTCTCGAAGTTGAATATGTAAATAAAACAACTAGCCCTGCGCTAAATTCAACATCGAATGAGCTTGCAGTAGAAAATGATGCCTCGGGCTTAACAAGCCAGTTGGTTCATGAAGCAGAGGTGAATAAAAAGAAATATGTATGTCTATGGACCCGGGACAAGGATTATACCATTTTTTACATATCAGTTTACCAGTGGATCAGCCTCACCTTATACCAAATCTTTCCTCAAACTGTTTTCTTCCTCGGTGGAATAATTATTATACGGACACTAGCTCGGAGCAGGAGCATTCGTCGTTCATACGAACATCACGGAACACTGTCAGGCAACATCAGAAGCAACAGAAAAGTCCGAAATCACTCAACGCAAATAACTATAACTTTGCTTTCGGTGAATGCTGTTTTCTTCCTTTGCACTACCCCAGTTCAAATTTTTATGTTAGGAAGAAAATACTGGATTGACCTGGAAAATGGAATGAACGAGCTACAGGAAATACTTTGGGCTATCTTTAATCAGATGTTCTACCTGAACCACGCCATCAATTTTGTTCTCTACTTTCTCAGCGGTATGAAATTTCGTTCAGAAGTCCTAAGATTGTTTTGCTTCCGTAAACGTAACAAGCCGACGAATCAAGCGTTCTCGTCATCGAATATAACTTCTATTACAGAAAATGGAAAAATGGATGGCCAAAGATATGTCTGCTCAATGGACTTTACTAACGGATCAGCTACAGATGTGGATTAAGGTTTTAGAACATGCAGTCTCATTTTCTAATCGATATGTGCTTCATTGAAACTGAAACTGAAACTGAAACACTTGGTTAAACGCCTATTTTTGCAAATAATGCATTCAATGGCGTTGTACATTGACATAAATAAAATCAGAGACAAATAAAAATCGATAGAGGATATACAATACACGAATATACATTTAAGAAAGCATAAAAACTAATATCCATAAAACGATGGTTAAAAAACTGTTATAAAATACTAAAACCCAGACTTTATGTAAAGTACTTTATACATCTAAAACACACGGACAGTGTCTACGAAATATTAAAAAGTGAGTTAAAGTGTCTGAAATAATGTGTTTTCAACTTTCTTTTAAAAGATTCAACATTTTCTGCTCTTTTAATCTCGCTAGGAAGCCCGTTCCAAAGTCTGGGACCTGCTGTCCCAAAACTTCTATCACTAAAGGTCTTTCTCTTGTTGAAAGGCACAGCATACATCTCTTGGGCTTTGTCTGCCGATCTCAGACAGCGTGTTGGTGCTGGCTTTACGAGAAGTTCTGTCAGATAAACGGGAGCGTGGTTGAGAGAGCAATTGTACATGTATGTCAATATCTTAAAAGTGATCCTAGCTTTGATAGGTAACCAATGTAAGTCTTTAAGAGATTGTTTGGAGCTGTCTGACCATTTCCTATTCAAAACGAGTTTAGCGCACATATTTTGGATTCGTTGTAGTTTATCTATATCACACTGTGCAATTCCGTACAGAATGACATTACAATAATCTAAATGAGAGATCACTAGTGAAAGAACTAAAATTTCGGCAGATTCTTTTGTCAAGTATTTCCTAATACATTTTATTCTATAGTAGTTCAACATGGCAACGCGACACTTTCTTTTCACGTGTTCTTTGAAGGTTAATGATTCATCGAGAAAAGCACCTAGGTATCTAATACACGTTTCCGATTCAACAACATCTCCTGCGATATCAATTGAATGTGTAGTACATTTGTTTAGCTGTTGCTTATTTCCAAAAATGATGAATTCAGTTTTTGCTGTGTTCATTTTAAGTTTGTTTTCGTTCATCCAGTTATTGATCGTTATGGCACATTTTTCAAGGTTTTGAACAGTTTGTCTTTCACTACTGGGGGTAGGTTTAAAGCGTTTACTTGCAATATGGTCATCAGCGAAACCGTATACTGAGATAGATGGAGGAATAACATCGAACAAGGTTCCTGCGTATGCAAGGTAGAGCCAAGGACCAAGGCAACTGCCCTGTGGAACACTGCACTCCAACAAACGAGGTTGTGATTGTGACGAATTTACATTCACGCGACAGCTTCTTGGTCGTAAGTAGGAGTCTAACCATTTCAGAGCAATATTACAAACTCCATATTGACTCTTGAGAACATCGAGAAGAATATCATGGTCAACAGTATCAAAGGCAGCACTAAGGTCAATGGCAATAAGGGCAGTTACTTCCTGGTTCTCCATAGCCTCAAGTAGGTCATGAACAAGTCTCAATAAGGCAGATTCGCAAGAGTGAAATCGTCTGTAAGCCGATTGATTTTTGGGCAGAAGGTCATGGTCAGTTACGTGGATGTTAAGTCTAAACAATGCAGCTTTCTCAATAAGTTTTGACAGAAAGGAAAGATTGCTTACGGGTCTGTAATTTGACAGTTCTAGTTCCAATCCTACTTTCTTCAGCAACGGTCTTATTATGGCTTGCTTCCATTTCGATGGGAAAACACCATGTTTCAATGAAGTGTTAACTAACTTTGTGATAACAGGTAATAGTTCATCTAAAAACAATTTCAGAATCTTTGTAGGCAGAACATCTAATTCACATGACTTTGTCTTGAGCTCGTTTATCAATTTTCTAATTTCTTCTTGACTCAGTTCTTCAAATTCAGTAAACTGTACAACATCTTTCTGAATGGGCTCAAAGTTTTTAAAAGAATTTAAAGAATCTCGAATGTTCCGTATCTTGTTCATGAAATAGTCGGCAAAGTCTTCACTGAGGGTAATCTCACTTTCGCTAGGAGGCAGTGGATTTTCGGATTTAGTTCCTGTCAAATCAGATACAAATTGATACAACTTTTTAGAGTCACCCTTACAATCAATGACTTTTTCACTCAAAGATTTTATTTTTTCCTTTTTTAATTGACAACTGTATTCATTCCTTGCTGCTTTAAAGGTTTCAAACAGTTCGGGCTCCTTGTGTTTTTTCCAAAGACGCTCAGATTTGCGCAACTTTCGCTTTAGCTGGAGTATTTCATTTGTAAACCATGGTTTAGGTGCACGGCAAATTTTGGTTTTCTCTTTGAAGGGAGCATGTGTGTCTAAAACGTCTTTAATATCTGTTTCAAACTTTTCTACGCAAATGTCAACATTTTCAGAATCAATCGAAATTTCAGATAAACTGTTCGTAAATGCAGGCTTGTCCATGTTTTTGAAATCTCTAAAGGTAACTGCTTTACTTGTAATGTTCTCTTTCTTAATATTCGTGACGACTTTGACTACACAATGATCTGATAGGAAGGGACCAGGCTGACAGGAGACTATATCGACACCATTTACTTCCTCAGTAATAACTAGGTCAAGGCTATTTCCACCAGTGTGAGTACTAAAATTTACATGCTGCACAAGACCCATTGCCTGAATCGAATTTTTGAAATCCAATATTGCATTGTTGTCCTCTTTGAGATGTAGGTTAAAATCTCCCATAACCGTTACCGAAAACGTGTGATTAGTTTACGCCAGTGTTCCTCTGTAGATTTATCCTAAACAAATAACGCATGACGTTTTACACACATGTGTCACATCACCATTTGTTATCGTTAATTTGCTGAATAAAAAAAGTTCAATCCTTTTCTAAATATCAATTTAACAGGAATAGGTATCAAATTTTATCACCGAAGAAAATTATTTTATGCCAAATATTACAGATCCTGATCAAATGATTCCGTTATGATTCCTTTGATGTGGGTCTACACTGTACACAAAGGTCGTATATACTTTCCGCACATTAATGATTAAGGGGGAACGGTCACGCTGACTTTTGTAAATATTGGTACAGTAAAACCCATCTAAACCGGAAATTTTAAGACAAAGTTAGATCGTTTTTATGCAGCTGGTTGGTTAATTCAGGATGAAAGTCATGTAGTAAGCTCTGGGAGCTTTCTGTATAATTTACACCCTGCATTAAACTGCCAACTGTCTTACATATCAGTAATGGTACTGCCTTCAACGTCTGGTTAGATGGCTTTAACAGAATTTCTTTAAAACATTACCAGTATGCACCGCTATCAGAAAGTTCCAATCTGCAGATAATCTTGGTCTGCGCTGTTTTGCAAATAGTATGATGTCTATGTTACTCTGATATTAGTACACGCCACTCTTGACGGCGAATGTTTCGTTTTTTATAGACACTGAGTCTCGTTTTGTTGTTCATAGTAAAGTGACGGTATGTCTAGTTATTTGGTATTATCCTACCAATTTGACCTGAGACTCATGCATATTCCGTGTATTATCGTCGGTAATCTTCGAATAAATTGCCGAAGGTATAAGAATGCGCTATAAAAATACAGTAAACCCTTCTAATGCGACCAGCAAAAAAGGGGGCATAATGCACAGTGGCAAAGGCAGGTGGTAGCTTAATACAGGACGAAAGTTATGCAGAAAGCTCATATAGGAGCTTTCTGCATAACTTTCGTCCTGCATTAAGCAACCACCTTTTTATATACAGTCATGTTTATTCATTAAGTGGTCGCAGTAGAGGGGTTTTACTGTACAATCCTCGTGGAACATGATTATTACCGGCTTTTGGTTTGCTGTTTTTGTCACACAGTATTACGAACAATCCCGACAAATACGCCGAAATTTAATCGAGTCTCAGATCAAATTGGGAGGATAATATGTTATCGTAATTCAAAATGTTTATAAATGCGTATGGCCTATATATAGCTCGATTTATTGGGTCTGTCGAGCGAAATAAATCCCTGATGCAATTAATTAAACACTCACTAGCCTAGGTACAAGATAAAAATTAGACAAGTCTTTTATTTCGAGTAGGGTTTACAACAAATAGCACATTGAGGTATAACGAGCTATTAACTGGTTGTAACTATTCACTGACTTGATAACAAAAATGTGACTCTTTCATCTGTTACATGATGTGTCCTCCAATTACTTACGGCTGCATATCTAAATCTATTTCGGATACGATTTCTGAGTAGAAGTTTACTGAATAAAATGTGGTATGAGTCATGTGAGGGGCATGTAAGTCAGGTGGTAGCCTAATGTAGGTCAAACGTAATACAGAAATCTCCTATAGGAATTCTCTTCAAGACTGTTGCAGTGCATTAAGCGACCGTCCGCTTTTTGATACTCTGATGGTCAATAAACGAATGACCGCCAAAGACAGGTTCTATTGTAATAACCAATATTGGCCGTTGCCAAGCTGTTAGGTACGCAAAATCTAAAATGGATTTTTGTAGTCTTAGATCTAAATTTGTTGAATTATTAATACTGGTCCCTCTATTTTTGAATATTAATTAAAACAAAACAATTGTACCAATCTTTATCACTGAAACAATGAATTTTATGACAAATAGTGCAGACACTGAAAAGAGGTCTTATATGCTCGCTTCATGCATTTTAAGAATCAAGTAAGATAAGACAGAAACATGTATTTGAGTGCAATTGACACAGCCAATATTTATACAGGAAAACATGATCAACAACTTGTACATAATCGCAGTAATGTTGTGTACACGGATATATGGCAGTAATGTTCTGTGCACGCGATAATGTTGTTCATACGTACATATCGCAGTAAATTCTGAAGTGAGGTGATCCCACGAGAGCAAAAATTGCAACACAAAAAGAAAAAAATGTAGACTTGGTTTTATTGAGTCTGTTCATGAACAGGTATTGAAAGTGCAACACTGCTCACGCCCACTAGCACTGGCTTCAGCGGTATTCAATTTTCAGAACAAGGAGTACTGAAATTCATTATATCGAAGGATCAGAAGGTATAACAACACTGAGAATGAAGTACAGGGCGACGTTTTACGGCCGCCACACAAGCACTTAACACCAGTTGTGTGCACGTACATATCGCAGTAATGTTGTGGGCACGTACATATCGCAGTAATAGTACATAAATGAGTCATGCAGGAAACACCACATACAGAACAAACAGTCGCCCGAACAGCAACACAATGAAACATGACATACTTATGATGATGAAAGAGGCGAACGAGAGTTGTGTATGTTACTTGCATATCCTGCAAGAGAATGATAACTACATCCATTACGTGTACGGGAAGACTTTTTACGGCCACCACACGGCACAAGCAACACTGTTGTGATAACAAAAGTACAAAAATGAGTCATGCAGGAAACACCACATACAGAACAAACAGTCGCCCGAACATCAACACAAGGAAACATGACATACGTATGATGATGTAGGAGGCGAATGAGAGTTGTGTATGTTACTTGCATATCCTGCAAGAGAATGATAACAACATCGATTACGTATGTTGTGTGCAAGTACATATCGCATTAATTTTATGTGCACGTACATACTGCAGTGATGGTGTGTGCACGTATATATCGCAGTAATATTGTGTGCAAGTACAAATCGCATTTATGTTGTGTGCACGTAAATATCGTAGTAATGTTCTGTGCACACAGTAATATGGTCTGCAAGTAAATATCGCAGTAATGTTGTGTACACGTACATATACGATTCTATTTCGGAACAACGCTTTGAATATCAATTAGGTTGCTAAAACATGTACAATGGCTGACACTGGTTGTTGACCACATATACATCGAATGATTATTTTCGGTATGTAAAGTTTTTCCGTAGCAATACATTTTTTTATTTTTTTCGACACAAACTACCATTTACTAACCGTTCTATTTAGTGTTAAATAAGTGTGAAGGTACATAGATTCCGATTCTGAAGTCAGTTTGAAACTCAAAATTTGCGGACATTTGCACAGGATACATCTTTAAGAAATTGATCTGGTTATGTCTTCAATCCAATTTTTAAGTGTTCTTCTGACATGTTTGTACTGCTCATTATATACAGTGGAACCCCGCTAATGCGAACACTTAATGGATAAACATGTATACCTTTATACGCAAGTGGATGCTTAATGAAGGATGAAAGTTATGCAGAAAGCTCCTATAGGAGTTTTCTGCATAACTTTTATCTTGTATTAAGCCACCACCTATCAACAGAATTGTGTCCATTTTGATGGTCACATTAGAGGGGCTTTACTGTAATAATGATGCTAATAATAATACCATTAATATTAATGATTTCTTGTCAAATTCCTTTATCGTTTCAACTCAAACATGTAAACTCCTCCTTCCTCTGTTTGACAGCTTTCTCTGACGAATTAGCGTTGTGGATTGGTTCAATAAGATTAAAAAGCGTCGCTTGTAATTAGTGTAACTCTAAACCTATTATCTGATGCGTAGTAGTCAGTGCATTTAAGCGGTAGATGTCTTACTAGATTCACAAGTTACTTCGTTAGCCCTCCTGTAAACGGTTTATTAGTATTCTACACAGGTACACATTTCTGGATATTCCAAATAAGTATGTATTGTGTTAAGATACGCGCAAAATCATTTTGTCTCAAATACAATTTTTCTATGCGAAACAATAAATCGGAGTAATATTGTGTACAAGCAATAATGTTGTATTCACGAACATATCACAGTAATATTGTGTTCACGCAGTAATGTTGTGTGCACGTACATATCGCAGTAATGTTGTATGCACGAACATGTCGCAGTAATGTTGTGTGCACGTAAATATCGGATTAATGTTGTGTGCACGTACATATTGCAGTAATGGTGTGTGCATGTTCATATCGCAGTAATGTTGAGTGCGCGTACATATCACAGTTATGTTGTGTGTACGTACATGTACAGATAGCAGTAATGTTGTGTGCACATACTTGTTGTATTTTGCTTTTTATTAAACCTTATCATACTTACTCTTTGCCTGTTCTATATTTAGTCCAGGTTTCATACCTACTGGATATTCATTGATAAAATAGTTATAATAACATATGGAAGTTGGAACATTGTAGCCAATTAAGAAAGTAAAGAAACAGATCTATCAAAGTCAATAAGCAAACAGAGCATACACTGATCCTATAGGTCTACTCTGTTTGCAATAGTATGAAAATGCGTTTATATGAAGGAAATGGTTAAACGCGACCTGACTGAGATTTAGAAACAGATCGGATCCAGATTAGACACTGAGTATCTCATCTGTTCATTAGGATGTATCCAAGCTGTTTGATACTCGGACAATAGTAACCCAAATTTTAACAGATTCGACTTTCAGCAGCACTCATTTTTCAGCGTGATGAGGGATGGGAACAGTTCAAATTGAGACGTTTCGTTAATCAAATTTTCAGCACGCCATCATGGGGCAGGTAAAAATATGACAAAAATGCTAGAGGATTTAAAATTGCAGGCAGTGCAGACCTCTGTGTTGATGTAGGTATACACTGTTTGCAGATACTAGTGCATGAATATCCAGCACTCATATGGTTAACACTTTTAATTACATCAAGTATTTTGTGTTAGAGGCAGGTGGCTGCTTAAAACAATGTGAAAGTAAAACAGAACGCTCCTATGGGGGCGTTCTGTTTTTCTTACATCTTTTTTTAAGCAGCCACCTGCCCTAAATACCAACCAATTAACAAAATTTAGTGGCCATCATTCTCAAGTATTTGATTGGTCTCAGATGCTTGAGAATGATCTCAGACTCAAGCAAACATACATTGTATCTCTGCAATTAAACCTTATTTTGTCGTTGCTGTATATACACTGGTTTGCACAATATTATCTACTTATATATAATAATAATAAAGTGTTTTGGTATTGTTTGTTGTGTTGCTCCATGTCCTTTCGTATCTGTGTTTTTACCATCTAGTGCTAATGGGACAACAGCCGGGACGTTCGGATATAGTATTACATGCTTGAGTACTTAAAAAATCGAGCTTGGTACCTTAAAGAATGGGTATGGAATTCGAATACAGAATATATATATACACAATCACTTGCAAACAGAGTATACCCTGTACAGTATAATTAGCCAGAAACCGTGTAATCTGGACCTACTCTGCAAAACCGTTAACATGTGTATTTATGGAGTAAAATGTTGAAAAGGTCACATTATCCTGCCAAAAGGTCAACCATATCTAGCGCTGTCTCATATGTTGAAATATACAGTAAAATGTTAAAAATGTCACATTATCATGCCAAAAGATCAACCATCTCTAGCACTGTCTCATTTCTTGAGATATACAGTAAAACGTTAAAAGGTCACATTATCCTGCAAAAAGGGTCAACCATCTCTAGCGCTGTCTCATATGTTGAGATATACAGTAAAATGTTAAAAATGTCACATTATCCTGCTAAATGGTCAACCATCTCTAGCACTGCCTCATATGTTGAGACATACAGTAAAATCACGATACTAGGAATACTAAACCACGTACAATCATTGATCTATAGCTAAGGCGGCAGCTTAACTCTTTTGGCGCCAAATTTAAAAGAGTCGTCTGCAATAATAACTTCATATGAAATATAATTCTTAATTAGATAATAAAGTTATATTAATAAAACATTTGTTTTTACAAACCTGTATACTTGGGCTGAAATAATACAGAACACAGTGAAGTCACAGGTCAGATGCCTCCTTTTCAAGGCGGCATCTGACCTGGGACTGTACTGTTTGCAATGGTGCCAACAGGGGACAGTGGCACCGAAAGAGTTGATGCAGGACCAATGGCATGCAGAAAGCTCACCAGACCCTGTCTCCTTGACTAAATCTACCGAAAAAGAGCATTTAACACCATCTAACAAGAAACGGTAAAGCCACAAGACAAAACATAACAGGACGCATATCAAGACGAAACACATTAAACATTAAGCATATTAAACAACAAAATTGACCGTAGGCTGAAAGCAGGAGTGCCGCCTTGGAACGGCCAGCGACCAAAATAAGCTACTGGGGGACTTAAACCTGGTTTACGGGTACCCAACCTCGTCCTTATCCCACTTTCACCAAAGTCAAAATGTAAATAAAATTTCCCCTCCAGACAACTCCACAACATGCACAACGATGTCTGCCAAAATGAAAATGATTTGAAAATAAACGTTAGAAGTAAACAAGCGACGTCATCATTTAAATGACGTCATAATTTAAAAGTACGGGAAAACTATATGAAACACTTCTACACCGACATAAATCGCAAGAAGATACAATTACTAGTGGATATTAAGCGTGCACAACTGTTTTGTTTGAAACAGAATAAACTTGTCATCGTAGACATGTACTCGATGACTATTCAGGTCAGAGCAGCTGTGGAGAAGTCATTTGGGGTACGACAGAACTGGCAAAATACAAATATCTAATTTCCTCCCTCCGTAAACGGGTTTAAGAGGGAATCTTCATAGAGTATTAAGCATTTTCCGTCGTCGCACAAGCAAAGAGGAAAGCATAATGACCAACTGTAAAGGGGTCGACCACCAAGCATGTAGTGTGCTGCAATATAGAGGGGTCACGCCCTTTTTAATGAATTGTTTTATACGTTTGACAAACAAAGTATCAAAATATGTGTGTTCAATAATTTTTCGAAGTTTGTAAATGACATCACCGTAAAACTCCGGATGTGAAATAACTAACTTTAGAAAAGTACGTAAATTACAATTGTATTTGCTGATGAGTAGAACATTACGGTGGTAAAATTTTGAAAATGTTTTACGAAGTTTGTCATATCTGTAGCCCTGTTTTAGTAGTTTTTCAGTGATAATAAGGTTACGATTGTTAAAAGCATCAACAGAGGAACAAGCTCTAGCAAAACGAATGAGCTGAGAAATGTATACACCGTAACATGTAGCTCGGGGAACATCCCCATCCAAATGAGGATAGTTAACTATTTTAAAATTAAAGTCATCCCTTTTGTCATAAATTCCAGAAGAAATTGTTCCATTGTTTATAGATAAATTTAAATCTAAAAAGGCTGCAGATATGTCAGAACTATTTCCTTTATTAAGCTTAAGCTCCCTAGGGTAAATTGAGGTTATCATAGAATCAAAGTATGGGTTATCAATATTAAGAATGTCGTCTAAATAACGTACTGTATTGTTAAAAGCATTGATGACATCCGCCTGTGAATCGTTGTTAAGGTTAAGCATAAAATCCCGTTCATAACAAAACAAAAATAAGTCTGCAATTAAAGGAGCACAATTGGTTCCCATGGGAATACCAATGACCTGGCGAGAAACAGAATTACCAAAACGAACAAATATATTGTCTAACAGAAACGTAATAGCGTCACAAAGACCTAAACATGTCCACGAGGTATATTTATGTGTAATGTCATTGGTAAAGAACGCATGTCTAGAAATACAGGCAATAAATGATACTTTTTCTCTGGCAAATGTTTTATTTATAAGATAAGTAAGTTTGATCTTTGTTAGATCATGTGGTAATGTGGTATAAAGTGTAGAAAAATCATAAGTGCTTATAGTGTTAGCTTGGTGTTGCTTGATTTTTAATTTAGTTAAAACCTCATTGGAGTTTTTTATAGACCAAAAAAGGTTAATTCCTGAATTCTCATAAGCTTTATCGCAGTAACGCTTGACATGTTCTTTGACCGCTGTTAGACACGATGTAATTAGTTTGGATAGTGCGGTTGTTGTGCATGAGACAGAATTTGCTATGAAGCGTGGTTTATATGGCGTTTTATGGAGTTTAGGTATCCAGTACATCGTCGGAAGTTTATGATGTGTGATTAATATATCAGCATTGAACTGTTTACATTTATTAACATGGAAAAGCAGGCAAAGCCACATGCAATACGCAACCACCACCAAAACACCGATAGACAGCATGACACACACACACACAACCACACACCCAAACGCACACACACACACACACACACACACACACACACGAAATGAACACAGAAAACACCAAAAGACACACAAGAAACAGGGACAAACGTTCCACAACATGAACACACCACAAGCACAAAGACGCAAGGCAAACAAAAGGAAGGGTGACAAAGAGAGTACCGCCTTGGCACGGTCAGCAGCAAAAACACCACTGGGGGTTTAAACCGGTTTACGGACGTCCTAACCTCACACTTCACTCAAAGTCACCCTAGCTTTACAAATATTGTAAATAAAGGTATCCCCGCTGGACTTACCCACAACATAGACGACGGTGAACACAGGACAACATGTAAAACATAGCATAATAACTGTGACAATCCGTCAAATATGTACTCAATGACTGCTGAAGTCAGAGCACCTGCAGGTAAGCCGTTAAGGGCACGACAGGGAAAAAGTAATACATGAGTCTGGTAAGCTCCTCCTGTATCCAAGTTTAAGAGTATACCGTCATAGAGTACTACCCTCGGCCTGTCATCGCGCAAGCAAAGAGGGAAGCGTAGCTACCGACTGTAAAAGGGTCGATAACCAAACATGCAGTGTGTTGCAATATAATAGGATCATAACCTTTCTTTTTAAATGTTTTAATGCGTTTTATAAACAAATCATGAAAATGGATATGACACCGAATTTTCCTAAGTTTGTAGATAACATCCCCATAAAATTCTGGTTGAGAAATGCCTTGTCGCAGTAACGTCCGTAGATTGCAATTATATTTACTAATGAGAGATAAATTTCGATAATAAAATTTAGAAAAGGTTTTCCGAAGTTTGTGATATCTGTAACCTTGCTTAAGAAGTTCATCAGTTATAACTAAATTACGTCTGTTAAAATCTTCAAGCAAAGAACAGGCTCGGGCAAACCTAATAAGTTGAGAAATATAAACCCCATAAGATGTAGAACGTGGCACATCCCCATCTAGAAAAGGATAATTAACAATTTTAAAATTAAAATCTTCTCTTTTATCGTATACTTTGGACGAAACTTTATCATTTGTAATTGAAAGATTCAAATTTAAAAATGAAGCATTAATGTCAGATTGATTAGCTTTGTTTAAAGACAGTTCTTTTGGGTAGATTGAAGAAACCATAGTATCAAAATAAGGATTATCTAAATTCAAAATATCGTCTAAATACCTTGAAGTTTTATTAAAAGCATTAACAATATCGGCCTGTGTATCAGGTTTTAAGCTAAGCATAAAATCCCTCTCGTAGCAATACAAAAACAAATCTGCAACAAGAGGGGCACAATTTGTACCCATGGGTATACCAACAACTTGACGATATATGGTATCCCCATAACGCACAAATATATTATCTAAAAGAAAGGTAAGAGATCTACAAACATCAAGGCAAGTCCAAATTGTGTAATGTTCAACTTCTGAATTCGAAAAGAATGAACGTTGAACATTACAAGCAATGAACATTTTGTTTTCTCTGGCAAAGGTTTTTTCTATTAATTTAATAAGTTTATCCTTTATAAGATGGTGAGGTAGAGTAGTATAGAGTGTAGAGAAATCATAAGAGCTCAGTAAAGAAATGTTATACTGTTCATTTTCAAGTTTTGTTAAAACATCATTTGAATTTTTTATGGACCAAAAAACATTAATACCAGAATTTTCATATATTTTATCACAGTAGCGTTTAACATGTTCTTTGATCGTGGTAAGACAGGACGTCAAAAGTATAGATAATTTAGTAGTAGTACAACAGCTAGAGTTGGCAATAAAACGCGACTTATAAGGGTTTTTATGTAGTTTCGGAATCCAGTACAAAGTAGAAAGTTTATGTTGTTTTATGTTAGGACCAGACTTAAAATTATTGTACATTTTTACATGTTCCGAGACTATATCTTTTTCAGGTGTTTGAACTGTTATATAAGTTTTTGAATCAGTTAGCTCCTTCTTTAAAACATCAACATAATACAATCTTCAAATAATGATTACATTGTTTGATGCCTTGTCAGCAGGAACAAGAACATAATCTGAATGAAAATTAGAAAT
This sequence comes from Azorinus chamasolen, assembly GCA_963576725.1. NCBI lineage: Eukaryota > Metazoa > Mollusca > Bivalvia > Cardiida > Solecurtidae > Azorinus > Azorinus chamasolen. The sequence continues at coordinate 59,386,951 of OY755249.1, forward strand.
GTTTTTCTTCAAGTAGCGAAATGTTACTCTAGGTCGAGGTGGTAAAAGATGGTAATTTGATTTGTAAAAAGTTATTCGCGTATCAATAATATCGAAAATACATTTCTTCCAATCCGAAAGGGCATTAACATCAGCATGTTCTCGTCGACACCATTTGATGCAGAATTCTTGAATAGATTCCGCAATATGAGTTCGACAAGCGTCAAAATCAATAAGGGAAGGTAATCTATATTTAGGTCCTTTAGTTAGGAGGGTCCTGAGACGTTTATCCTTAATGATATCAAAATTACCAGTAATGACATGACCAACTGGTTTATAGCAAAAGCTAGAAATGCTACAATCTCAATGAATAGGGGTATTAACATCAATATTTAAGTCAGAGACAATTTTATTGTAGTTAAAAATAACATTTCTAATAGGTTTATTATATTTATAACAGATGATAGGTGATTCAGAGTTGATGAAATATTTGGGAATAGCATCGATTACATTCTTATCACGAAATATACTTTGAATATCAATAAAATCGATACCTTTATTTAGGAACTGAAGTTTCAGAAAATGTCTTTTATGTTCAGATTCTTTATCAATACGTGGACGAAGAACATGCTGTGTGTAACTTTGTATAAGTGAGGCAGTATTAATTAACGGATCTGTACGCATATAGATTTTATCAGCCTCTTCGTCTATTGACTTAAGACAGGAAAAGGGTAAAGACGATAAACAAGATAACATAGAATGTTTACCAGTTTGTTTTAGAATAGTATGTAAATCATGAATAGACATATTACGACGTAATTTACGCTTAATATTACCATTTCTACGTCTGCCATGTGATCTACTTTTACGTTTTCGAATAAAAAATATAGAGAAAATATCGATACTTGGATCTTTAGAAATGTTGCCGCTTTGGACAATGTTATCATTAAGGCCTAAAGGAAAAGGTGTTTGTAATTTCTTTATCCAGTCTAGCTCTGTGATAAAACGAGCTTTAGATTTTAAACTACCAGTAGTTTTAGAATCATAATAAATTTGTTCTACTGGTTGAACCGAAACATATTTGAAAGAATGTCCTGTATGACGAAAATGCTGGTAAAGAAAATTGCGTACTTTTTTGATCCGGCAATGGTAACTGTGTTCACGAAACCTAGTTTTTAAAGAACGTCCTGTCTGACCTACATATTGAATGCCACAACGTTGCGCATTTCATGTAAGAACATATATAATATTAGATGAGTTTCAGTCTAAATCAGAATTAATCTTCACACTAAACACTCTACCATTAACAAGAGATTTAATTGTTGATCTAGTAGAAATGAAATTGCAACACATACACCTCTTACTATTGCACGTAGTAATTATTGGATACACCCTATGTCTTTTGTTCAAATAATGTGAATTTAGATGGACTTTACTATAACGAATGATAGATTGCTTTAAAGGAGACAAAACGATTTTAGGTCCATTATGAAAAATGTTACTAATAGCCGAAGAGGGAACATGAAAAGATGAAGCAGAAGACAATTTTAGAGGTTTAATACAAACTGACGGCTGTAGTGATTGGAAATTAGCCAGGTTATGAGGAATCTGAACGGAAGACACAGAGTGTAAGTTTAAGTTATTAATTTTGAGAGTTTAGGGAGACTATTCATATTTTGTGTAGTAATTGTAGCACCCTTCTGTAAAAAGCGACATACGTATGTAACGAAAAGTGGTGTAAAATAATAAAAAACATACCAGAGGTTATGACAAAAATAAAGAAGACTAAGAATATGAATGAAACATTGAATAGTGAAACATTGAATGGGTAAAAAGTAAGAAGAAACACAAATAAGGTAAAGTCACACTAGAGAAAACGCAAAGAGCACAAATCTTAAAAGGGAAATTAAAATAGTCACACAATATGTCGGTGAGTACGGAAGCCAACATGAAGAGCAAAGTACGGTGTAAAGGTATTAGGAAACACATTGAATGTAGAGCAATTCCTGCAAGAGGAAGAAAACAATATTGATTGGATGTACGGGGAGACGTTTCACCGCCGCCACACTGCACAAACAACACTATTGTGCTTATAAATGGAAAAGTAGTAAAGTCAAGCAGGCAAAGCCACATGCAATACGCAACCACCACCAAAACACCGATAGACAGCATGACACACACACACACACAACCACACACCCAAACGCACACACACACACACACGAAATGAACACAGAAAACAACAAAAGACACACAAGAAACAGGGACAAACGTTCCACAACATGAACACACCACAAGCACAAAGACGCAAGGCAAACAAAAGGAAGGGTGACAAAGAGAGTACCGCCTTGGCACGGTCAGCAGCAAAAACACCACTGGGGTTTAAACCGGTTTACGGACGTCCTAACCTCACACTTCTCTCAAAGTCACCCTAGCTTTACAAATATTGTAAATAAAGGTATCCCCGCTGGACTTACCCACAACATAGACGACGGTGAACACAGGACAACATGTAAAACATAGCATAATAACTGTGACAATCCGTCAAATATGTACTCAATGACTGCTGAAGTCAGAGCACCTGCAGGTAAGCCGTTAAGGGCACGACAGGGAAAAAGTAATACATGAGTCTGGTAAGCTCCTCCTGTATCCAAGATTAAGAGTATACCGTCATAGAGTACTACCCTCGGCCTGTCATCGCGCAAGCAAAGAGGGAAGCGTAGCTACCGACTGTAAAAGGGTCGATAACCAAACATGCAGTGTGTTGCAATATAATAGGATCATAAAAGTACAAAAATGAGTCATGCAGGAAACACCACATACAGAACAAACACTCGCCCGAACAGCAACACAAGGAAACAGCAAATGTACATAGGTAGAAAAAACAAGAGACGCACAAAGACAAAACAAACATACAATAGGAGGAAGATGGAAGTACCGCCTTGGAACGGTCAGTGACAAAAGTCACCGGGGGTTTAAACCGGTTTAACCTTTCTTTTTAAATGTTTTAATGCGTTTTATAAATGTTAAGATATTATGTCGTTTTTAGACTAAGAGACCACAATACATGTATATGACTTTGTCTTAGTTAGTTCTTGTTCTAAAACATCCACATAAAAAGTCGTCAAACGATAATTACATTGTTTGACGCTTTATCAGCTGGGACAAACACGTATTTAGTGTGAAATTCTTGTATACTAGTTTTTAAGAAGCGAACTGGAGTCTTAGGTTTAGGCGGACGAAGGTGAATGTTAGATTTGTAGAACGCGATACGTGTATCCATTATATTTTAAATTTGTTTTATCCATTTTGTAAGGGCACTATTGTCTGCATGTTCTCGGCGACACCATTTTACACTGAAGTCTAACAAAGATTCTATAATTTTGCTACGGCAGATTTCGGAATCTATCAAAGAAGGTAGTCTGTATTTAGGTCCCTTAGTTAGTAAAGTACGGAGACGTTTGTTTTCGATAATGTCAAAATTGCCTGTAATAACATGACCAGCATCGGCGTAACAGAACTTAGAAGAATTACAATTTCAACTAACAGGAGTATTATTTACAATATTAAGGTCCGATACAATTTTATTATAATTAAAAATAGTATTCCTAATAGGTATTTTGTACTTATAGCAGATAATTGGAGATTCTAAGTTTTTGAAATAGGCTGGGATGGTAATAATTACGTTTTTATCGCGAAATATTGATTGTAGATCGATAAAATCTATACCTTTATTAACAAAAGGAATTTTCAAAAAATATTTTTTATGGGCAGACACTGAATCAACGTGTGGTTGGTCGAAGAACATGCCGAGTGTAGTTCTGAATGAAAGAAGCTGTATCATATAAAGGATCTGTTCGTAAGATCACTTTGTCTGCTTTCATTGGATTCCATTCAGCGGTTATTTAGAAACCGCGCGGAATGAAAGAAACGGCGTGGAATATAAATCAACAGACGGACCAGCAAAGCTTTGTCAGAAAACCAATCAGCTGGATTTAAAAGCGCATGTGCTTTTTATGACAAAGCATCATGTCAAGTTTCATTGGATTCCATTGAGCAGTTGCTGTGAAACCACGCGGAATTAAGTCAACAGACAGACCGCCAAAATTCAAAGGGGCATAACTATGCAAGGAAATAGATAAACTGTAAATCTGTTAGTGGATTTCATCTCCTCTTCATAATAAAATAACATGTAAAGTTTTGTGCAATTCCAGTCAGCAGTCGCTAGGAAACCACGCGGTATTAAAATCAACACACAGACCTAAATACAAAACTATTAAACAAATGGGCATAACTTTGTACTAAAATCAATCAGCTAAACCCTATCATTGGATACGCATTTCCCCTTTATGATATAGCATCATGTCAAGTTTCATTGGATTCCAGTCAGCGGTTACTAAGAAACCACGCAGAATAAAAGTAAACAGGCGGACAAACAGTTGCTGAGAAACCACGGGGAGATAAGTCAACCGACATACCGACTGACCAAAATTCAAAGGTAACTATGTAAGGAAATAGAAAAATGTAAAACTATTATTCGATGTGCATCATGTCAAGTTTAGTACGATTTCAGTCAGCAGTCGCTAAGAAACCGTGCAGAATAAAGGTCACCTCAAAGACCAAAACACAAAACTAAACTAAACCAAAACAAATGGGCATAACATTTTAAGAAAAATAGTCAGCTGGAAACTATAATTGGATGCACATGTCCTCTCTATGATAAAACATTTTGTTAAGTTTCATTGAATTCAAGTGGGTGGTTACTTACAGGTCTTTTTCGTCAAATGGTTTGTAGTGTGGATTATCACAATTCATTCGTTATTGTCTAAATGTAATTGGGAGCATTATGTTTGCCTTGTATATGGAAAAGTAGTAAAGTCAAGCAGGCAAAGCCACATACAAGACGCAACCACCACCAAAACACCGATAGACAGCATGACACACACACACACACACACACACACACACACACACACACACACACACACACACACACACACACACACAACCACACACCCAAACGCACGTAGGATTATCTTTACTATATATATACAGTATTCTGTTTGTTTTCTCACTTTTTGTATACGATATACATGTATCTCATATGTAATTGTAATGTGCCCTTGTATGGTGTAATATGTGTGCTGTTGTTCATGTTTGTATGATGTACTTGTATTTGACTCTCCTTTTTGGAGGAAATAAAAATACATGTATATGTATCTCCTTTGCATGATAAAGTATCAGGTCAATATGGAAAATTAGTCAAACAGGGAGAGCCACACACGAAATGACACCGCACCAAACACCATCTAACAAGAAACGGTAAAGCCACAAGACAAAACATAACAGGACGCATATCAAGACGAAACGCAAGTTTCGTACGATTCCAGTCAGCAGTCGCGGAGAACAGACATACCAACACATAACTTTTAAACAAGGGGAAATGACTCTGTAAGGAAATAAATCAGCTGGAATATTATAACTCGATGCACGTCATCTTTATGATAAAGCGTCATGTCAAAGCTCATTGAATTCTAGTCAACAGTTACTGAGAAACCGCGCAGAAAATGTCAACAGACCGACTGACCGAGCGACTAACTGTCCAACCGACCGACCGCCAAGCTGACTCCTGCATACCTCCAAACGTTGTTTGTGGTGGTATAATAAACCCACAGATATACATGTACGTGGTTTGGTTATGTACTATGTCATTAGTATTCAACATATAGAACCGATTAAAATAGAAATAGTGCTGGGCATCTAGAAATGACACACTTAAGTCAATTGGTTTTATTTCAACAACACATTTGTCAAAATTTCAGAAAAAGAGAGAATAGATCCAATAGCAAAAATATACAGACAAAGGTATTTAAAAAGTCTAAACGCCGGTGAGTTTCGAACTCGGGTAGACGCATACACGTCGTTCAGACCACGGTATCGGATATCTCATAGTGTTATGACTCTTTTTATTAATTATTCCATGCACATCATATATTGAGGAAACCCTGTTATGTTTATGGTTCGTATTGTTTTGACGTAACTGCCAGACCTAGTTTGTTTATCTGTACATCACATTAATGTATTTCAAAGGTTTATTAAAGATGTATTATGCGCATTTTTCGTATCAATCAATTAAAACCAGAAGCTGTACACGTATACATACAATGAAAAATAATGCTTACAACCCATTTTCCGACAGGATATATATGTTCAGCTAAATAGTATCGCTGTCCGAATACTGCTAAATTATTAAAAGGAGTCTCATTTTTAACAGGGATTTGTACGGAAATCAGCGGACATCTTCGGCCAAGTTGTCAATGACTCCGATTCTATTTCGGAACAACGCTTTGAATATCAATTAGGTTGCTACCACATGTACAATGGCTGACACTGGTTGTTGACCAGATATACATCGAATGATTATTTTCGGTATGTAAAGTTGATTTTTCGACAGATTCCGGTCCGTGGCGAACGCTGTTCCGTTGATTTCCGTAGCAATACATTTTTCTATTTTTTTTCTACACAAACTACCATTTACTAACCGTTCTATTTAGTGTGAAATAAGTGTGAAGGTACATAGATTCCGATTCTGAAGTCAGTTTGAAACTCAAAATTTGCGGACATTTGCGCAGGATACATCTTTAAGAAATTGATCTGGTTATGTCTTCAATCCAATTCTTAAGTGTTCTTCTGGCATGTTTGTACTGCTCATTATATACAGTGGAACCCCTCTAATGCGAACACTTAATGGATAAACATGTATACCTTTATAAGCAAGTGGTTGCTTAATGAAGGATGAAAGTTATGCAGAAAGCTCCTATAAGAGTTTCCTGCATAACTTTTATCTTGTATTAAGCCACCACCCTATCAACAGAATTATGCCCATTTTGATGGTCACATTAGAGGGGCTTTACTGTAATAATGATGCTAATAATAATACCATTAATATTAATGATTTCTTGTCAAATTCCTTTATCGTTTCAACTCAAACATGTAAACTCCTCCTTCCTCTGTTTGACAGTTTTCTCTGACGAATTAGCGTTGTGGATTGGTTCAATAAGATTAAAAAGCGTCGCTTGTAATTAGTGTAACTCTAAACCGATTATCTGATGCGTAGTAGTCAGTGCATTTAAGCGATAGATGTCTTACTAGATTCACAAGTTACTTCGTTAGCCCTCCTGTAAACGGTTTATTAGTATTCTACACAGGTACACATTTTTGGATATTTCAAATAAGTATGTTTTTTGTTAAGATACGCGCAAAATCATTTGTTTCAAATACAATATTTTATGCGAAACGATAAATGAGGTAATTAGAAGGTACACTTTCATACTTTACCTGTTTCAGGTTTACAATGGACGCTAACCAAAGTGGATCATCGAAAGTGGCGCAAATGATATGGGTGGTTGGAAGCCCAATCATTTTCACGTTCGGTGTTCTTGGAAACATTTTAACAATAATCGTCTTGATGAAACCACAAAACAGGAAAACGTCTACGGCACTTTTCCTCAGCATACTTGCCTGGGCAGACCTGATGATAATGTTATTTTTATTACCTAGGTGGTGGATTATCTACGCGTTCGGGTTTGACATCAGACTTACTTACAACTTCTTTTGTAAGGTGCACTGGTTTATAACCTATTTCCTGACAACCTTTTCGGCCACCATGCTGCTTTTCGTCACCGTCGAGCGTATTATAAGCACAACTAAACCGTACAAGGTGAAGGTTTGGTGTAACAAACAATCAGCTACACGTGTTTCTTGTATCGCGGCATTGTTTCTTGTTTGTATAACGGTCCATGTGGTTTACGGGTTCAGTCTCGAAGTTGAATATATAAATAAAACAACTAGCCCTGCGCTAAATTCAACATCGAACGAGCTTGCAGTAGAAAATGATGTCTCGGGCTTAACAAGCCAGATGGTTCATGAAGCAGAGGTGAATAAAAAGAAATATGTATGTCTATGGACCCGGGACAAGGATTATACCATTTTTTACATATCAGTTTACCAGTGGATCAACCTCACCTTATACCAAATCTTTCCTCAAACTGTTTTCTTCCTCGGTGGAATAATTATTATACGGACACTAGCTCGGAGCAGGAGCATTCGTCGTTCATACGAACATAACGGAACACTGTCAGGCAACATCAGAAGCAACAGAAAAGTCCGAAATCACTCAACGCAAATAACTATAACTTTGCTTTCTGTGAATGCTGTTTTCTTCCTTTGCACTACCCCAGTTCAAATTTTTATGTTAGGAAGAAAATACTGGATTGACCTGGAAAATGGAATGAACGAGCTACAGGAAATACTTTGGGCTATCTTTAATCAGATGTTCTACCTGAACCACGCCATCAATTTTGTTCTCTACTTTCTCAGCGGTATGAAATTTCGTTCAGAGGTCCTCAGATTGTTTTGTTTCCGTAAACGTAACAAGCCGACGAATCAAGCGTTCTCGTCATCGAATATAACTTCTATTACAGAAAATGGAAAAATGGATGGCCAAAGTTATGTCTGCTCAATGGACTTTACTAACGGATCAGCTACAGATGTGGATTAAGGTTTTAGAACATGCAGTCTCATTTTCTAATCGATATGTGCTCCATTATCGAAAACGTGTGATTAGTTTACGCCAGTGTTCCTCTGTAGATTTATCCTAAACAAATAACGCATGACGTTTTACACACATGTGTCACATCACCATTTGTTATCGTTAATTTGCTGAATAAAAAAAGTTCTTCTCCTTTTCTAAATATCATTTTAACAGGAATAGGTATCAAATTTTATCACCGAAGAAAATTATTTTATGCCATATATTACAGATCCTGATCAAATGATTCCGTTATGATTCCTTTGATGTGGGTCTACACTGTACACAAAGGTCGTATATACTTTCCGCACATTAATGATTAAGGGGGAACGGTCACGCTGATTTTTGTAAATATTAGTGCAGTAAAACCCATCTAAACCGGAAATTTTAAGACAAATTTAGATCGTTTTTATGCAGCTGGCTGGTTAATTCAGGATGAAAGTCATGTAGTAAGCTCTGTGAGCTTTTTGTATAATTTACACCCTGTATTAAACTGCCAACTGTCTTACATATCAGTAATGGTACTGCCTTCAACGTCTGGTTAGATGGCTTTAACAGAATTCATTTAAAACATTACCAGTATGCACCGTTATCAGAAAGTTCCAATCTGCAGATAATCTTGGTCTGCGCTGTTTTGCAAATAGTATGATGCCTATGTTACTCTGATATTAGTACACGCCACTCTTGACGGCGAATGTTTCGTTTTTTATAGATACTCGTTTTGTTGTTCATAGTAAAGTGACGTTATGTCTAGTTATTTGGTATTAAGTAAAGTGACGTTATGTCTAGTTATTTGGTATTATCCTACCAATTTGACCTGAGACTCATGCATATTCCGTGTGTTATCGTCGGTAATCTTCGAATAAATTGCCGAAGGTATAAGAATGCGCTATAAAAATACAGTAAACCCTTCTAATGCGACCAGCAAAAAAGGGGCATAATGCACAGTGGCAAAGGCAGGTGGTAGCTTAATACAGGACGAAAGTTATGCAGAAAGCTCCTACAGCAGCTTTCTGCATAACTTTCGTCCTGCATTAAGCAACCACCTTTTTATATACAGTCATGTTTATTCATTAAGTGGTCGCAGTAGAGGGGTTTTACTGTACAATCCTCGTGGAACATGATTATTACCGGCTTTTGGTTTGCTGTTTTTGTCACACAGTATTACGAACAATCCCGACAAATACGCCGAAATTTAATCGAGTCTCAGGTCAAATTGGGAGGATAATATGTTATCGTAATTCAAAATGTTTATAAATGCGTATGGCCTATATATAGCTCGATTTATTGGGTCTGTCGAGCGAAATAAATCCCTGATGCAATTAATTAAACACTCACTAGTCTAGGTACAAGATACAAATTAGACAAGTCTTTTATTTCGAGTAGGGTTTACAGCAAATAACACATTGAGGTATAACGAGCTATTAACTGGTTTTAACTATTCACTGACTTGATAACAAAAATGTGACTCTTTCATCTGTTACATGATGTGTCCTCCAATTACTAACGGCTGCATATCTAAATCTATTTCGGATACGATTTCTGAGTAGAAGTTTACTGAATAAAATGTGGTATGAGTCATGTGAGGGGCATGAAAGTCAGGTTGTAGCCTAATATAGGTCAAACGTAATACAGAAATCTCCTATAGGAATTCTCTTCAAGACTATTGCCGTGCATTAAGCGACCGTCCGCTTTTTGATACTCTTATGGTCAATAAACGAATGACCGCCAAAGACAGGTTCTATTGTAATTACCAATATTGGCCGCTGCCAAGCTGTTAGCTACGCAAAAACTAAAATGGATTTTTGTAGTCTTAGATCTAAATCTGTTGAATTATTAATACTGATCCCTCACTTTTTGAATATTAATTAAACAAAACAATTTCACCAAACTTTATCACTGAACTAAATGAATTTTATGACAAACAGTGCAGACCCTGAAAAGAGGTATTATATGTTCGCTTCATGCATTTTAAGAATCAAATAAGATAAGACAGAACAATATCTTTGGGTATAATGGACACAGCCAACATTTATACAGGTCAAAAACATGATCAACAAGATGTAAATAATCGCAGTTATATTGTATACACGTATATACCGCATTAATATTGTGTGCAAGCGATAAAGTTGTCCACACGTACATATCGCAGTAATGTTGTGTACACGTACATATCGCAGTAATGTTGTGTGCACGTACATATCGCAGTGATGTTGTGTGCATGTACATATCGCAGTGATGTTGTGTGCACGTACATATCGCAGTGATGTTGTGTGCACGTACATATCGCAGTAATGTTATGTGCATGTACATATCGCAGTAATACCGTATTGTGTACACGTATAAATCGCATTGATGTTGTGTGCACGTAAATATCGTAGTAATGTTTTATGAACACAGTAATATGGTGTGCACGTACATATCAGAGTAATGTTGTGTACACGTACATATCGCAGTGATGTTGTGTGCATGCACATATCGCAGTAATGTTGTGTGCACGTACATATCGCAGTGATGTTGTGTGCACGTACATATCGCAGTGATGCTATGTGCACGTACATGTCGCAGTAATGTTGTATGCACGTACATATCGGAGTAATATTGTGTACAAGCAATAATGTTGTATGCACGTACATATCGCAGTTATATTATGTTCACGCAGTAATGCTGTGTGCACGTACATGTCGCAGTAATGTTATATGCACGTACATGTCGCAGTAATGTTGTGTGCACGTACATATCGGAGTAATATTGTGTACAAGCAATAATGTTGTATGCACGTACATATCGGTGTTATATTATGTTCACGCAGTAATGCTGTGAGCACGTACATGTCGCAGTAATGTTATATGCACGTAAATGTCGCAGTAATGTTGTGTAACTCGTGGCTTCAGCGTGACGTAACACTATCATTTATTTTTTGATAATCATGGGCATATATTCACTAGTGAATAACATTCGAACGACCGAATGACATTCGAACGATTCATACGCGCTGTCAAAACAAACAAACTGGCGGACGGTGGTCGACCTACCTGTTCACGATTGAGTCACGATAGATGGCAAAGGATTGTTGGAACTTGCGCCTTAATTTCGATAAAATAATACAAATTGTAATCGCTGTCAGGAATCATATACAAAATGTATGCCAAAAAAGACCTACCAGCAACCCTGACCCATACAATCCATTCTACATTTAAAATGCCTCCTCAACTTTGCATTTTCTTCACCGCATGTCCTTTTGTTTATGCAGATTTCTACTCATACAAATATCTCATCAATCAACAACTATAGTCATCTGAATCCAGCACAGCACAAACATATTTCAAATATGCTATACTCACTAACTCAGCTGATCGCGAAAATCTTCCTCCTGTTCCAACACATTTTATGCAGCAGTTCGTACTGAATCTTTTGTCCATTTCAAACATTTTCACTGAACTTGAATCGAGTGGAAATGTCCCTATCCATGTGTATACATACAACACTAATGAAGGGCTTAATATACCAAAACGAAGGCGCATTTCGAATCCCATTGACAGTGAGTGTCGGACGTGTTGGCGACTGTATGTGGGTCTTCATGTAAATGGCGCGCTTTACATAGACACATGTTGTGTACAATGACGTCATAATGTGACGTGTTTGTAACTATGTATGTCAAAACTGTAACTCAACATTTATTTTGACGTGTTTCTGTATGTTTTTGTATCATAAACTATCACAGTTAAATTGAATACCAGAGAGGTCTGAATTAGATCCTGGTTGATATGACAGTAAGTAAAAGAAAAGTTGGAAATTTTGAACCTACTTTGTCCCAGTTACCTAGCGAACCTAATAACACCTTTCATTCATCATTTCTATATGTAAGGAGAATTTATAACAATCCACGTTACTGCTGAAATATTGACTGCAAATAACATTTGTGTGTGTTATGTTATAAATAGGATCTTGCATTCGTGTTCATGATTATTGGATTTATTAAATTCGTCTTTTTAAAACGATAAAAATACTCGCTAAAGCTCGTTTTTTATCGTTTTAAAAAAACTCATTTAATAAATCCAATAATCAAGAACACTCATGTAAGATCCTCTATGTATTTTGATTTTTATTAACCCTTATAATACTTACTCTTGCCCTGTTCTATATTTAGTCCAGGTTTCAATACCTACTGGATATTCATTGATAAAATAGTTATTATGAAATATGGATGGTGGGACATTGTAGCCATTTAAGAAAGTAAATAAACAGATCTATAAAAGTCAATAAGCAAACAGAGCATACCCTGGTCCTACAGGAGCCGTCTGATATAGGTCTACTCTGTTTGCAATTGTATGAAAATGCGTTTTATGAAGACCCGGATTAAACGCGACCTGGCTGTGATTTAGAAACGGATCGGATCCAGATTGGATACTGAGTATCTCATCTGTTCATTGGGCTGTATCCAAGCTGCTTGATACTCGGACAATAGTAACCCAAAAGCTTAATGACCGCATTTTCAGTAAATAAATTTTAGCAGATTCGATTTTCAGCAGCACTCATTTTCAGCATGATGAGGGATAGTAACCGTACTAGTTTTCAGCACGCTATCATGGGGCAGGTAATACATTGTAATATGACGAAAATTTGAGGATTTTGAATTGCAAACAGTGCAGACACAGTGTACATATCACAGTGTTGTTGTGTGCGCGTACGTATCGCAATAATGTTGTGTGAACGTACATATCGCATTTTTGTTGTGTGCACGTAAATACGTAGTAATGTTTTGTACACGCTATAATACTGTATGCGTGTACATAACGCAGTAATGTTGTGTTCACGCAGTAATGCTATGTGCACGTACATGTCACCGTAATGTTATGTGCACGTACATATCACAGTAATATTTTGTGTACGAACTTATCGCAGTGATGTTGTGTGCACGTTTATGTACATATCACAGTAATGTTGTGTGTACTTACATATCACAGTAATGCTATGTGCAAGTACTTATTGTATTTTGAATGTTTATTAACCCTTATAATACTAACTCTTTCCCTGTTCTATATTCGGTCCAGGTTTCAATACCTACTGGATATTTATTAATAAAATAGTTATCATGAAATATTGAAGGTGGCACATTGTACCAATTTTAGAAAGTAAAACACAGATCTATCAATGTCAATAAGCAGACCCTGGCCCTATAGGAGCCGTCTGATCTAGGCCTACTCTGTTTGCAAACGTATGAAAATGCGTTTATATGAAGGAAATGGTTACACGCGACCTGACTGAGATTTAAAAACAGACCGGATCCAGATGAGACACTGAGTATCCCATCTGTTCATTGGAATGTATCCAATCTGCTTGATACTCGGACAATAGTAACCCAAAAGCTTAATGGCCGCATTTCTAGTGAATAAAATTTTAACAGATTCGATTTTCAGCAGCACTCATTTTTCAGCATGTTGGGGGATGGGAACAGTTCAAATTGAGAAGGTTTGTTAATCAAATTTTCAGCACGCCATCATGGGGCAGGTAAGAATATGACGAAAATGCTAGATGATTTTGAATTGCAAACAGTGCAGACCACTTGGGCTTCTGTGATGTAGGTATACACTGTTTGGAAATACCAGTGCATGGATATCCATCACTCATATGGTTAGCCCTTTCACTGTTAAATATTCATTCAAGAAATAATGACATCATGAATATTTATTAGCTGAAGTATTTTATAATGTGAACTTTTCCAGGGAATGTTTGCCTTTTTGCAAAAACTGTAGAATCAAATCTATAGCACCCCATAAGCATATAGAGCAGAACCTGGCCAGGCGGCTCCTATAGCAGCCATCTGATCTTGGTCTACTCTGTTTACAAACGTTTATTTTAAGGAAATGGTTAAGGAATACTTTTCAAACATGGAAGAAACAATGTAGAAAGTTTTAACCCTTCTCCTGCTGAAATAATGCGCTCTATTAAAACCCGTATCCATGCTTATAAAGCGTTTTAGTTGAGTCTGGGTTTGTTCTCAAGATTTTGATAGGTCAGATTTGAGCCAAAGTCTCAAATCCGACCAATCAAAAGCTTGAGACCTAAAACGTTTTATATGCATGGACCCAGGTCTGTTATAATTTTTGCTTTTAACATCCTTTCCGTTCAAATACTCCTATTGATCAATTGTCAAACAGAATGGATCATGATGAGACGTCGAGTGGAGTCGGTCAGGTCGCACTTAACCCAGTCTATCTATTGACGCCTTTTACATTTCTGTAAAGTCAGTTTTGGAAATCATGTGACCAATCGAGCATTTGCTATTGATCAAAATGGATTCAAAACTACACAGTTCTAATATTTTCCGTTTTTTTTTTTCTAATAAATGCTCCTTTTCAGGTTGGGTCTAAAAATAGATTATTAGGGAATGTGTTTACAACGAAGAGATCCAATATGTTCTGTTTTTCAATGTAAATATCAAACAGTAGACCACTTAAAGCGACCACTTAAACACTAATAGAAATGGACAATTATGTTGTAAAGCAGGGTCCATGCTTATAAAACTTTTAGTTGAGTCTGAGTACGTTCGCAAGGTTTTGATTGGTCAGATTTGAGCCTCTGGCTCAAATCTGACCAATCAAAAGCTTGCGAACTCAAATCTGACCAATCAAAAGCTTGAGAACGAAACTCAGACTCAACTAAAAGCTTTATAAGCATGGACCCAGATGGTTGATTAATGTCACAAATGAGTGGCCCTCATTCTCAAGGTATTTAATTGGTCAGATGCTTGAAAATGATCTCAGACTCAAGCAAACATATTTCCGCAATTAAACTTTATTTTCTCGTTGATGTATATACACGGGTTTGCACACTATTATCTACTTATATATATATAATAATAATAAAGTGTTTTGGTATTGTTTGTTGTGTTGCTCCATGTCCTTCCGTATCCGTATTTTTACCATCTAGTGTTAATTGGACAACAGCCGGGACATTCTAAGATGTAGCATACTCGGGTACTTAAAATCGAGCTTGGTACCAATGGGTGTGGAATTAGAATACAGAAATAATCTTTCTGAATATCCTTCAAAACGGAGGGGGTTCTACTATAGAACTATCCTTTCTAGGTACCCATATATAATAAACCTATAAACGGTATATCTACACAGAATATATGAGAATACACAGTCGTATTTTAACATTTTCGTCTAAGATTTAATGTAAGTAGGGATATTAAAAAGAGCATTATGAATTGGGAATATTGACCATGACAGAGGCTGTAGAATTAGATATATATATATACATATATATATATATGTATACAAAAACTCTTTTGGCGCCAAATTTAAAAGTGTCGTCTGCAATAATAATTTCATATTAAATATAATTCTAAACTAAATAATACAGGTATACCAGTAAAACATTTGTTTTTACAAACCTGTATGCTTGGGCTGAATTAATACAGAAAACAGTGAAGTTCCAGGTCAGATGCCGCCTTTTCAACGCGGCATCTGACCTGGGACTGCACTGTTTTCAATGGTGCCAACAGGCGCCATTGGCGCCGAATGAGTTAATGCAGGGTCAATGGCATGCAGAAAGCTCATCTAAGAACTTTCTGCATGAATTTCACCATGCACTAAGCAACAACTTGCCTACAATTACATAGAAAAAGCATTCATTGCTAAAATGTTGTAATATCGAGTATTTACTGTATGTCTTTGACTTGACTCTGGGGGAAACTACGTACTAGGTACTACGGAGGTGATGGCGAGAACTAAATAATGTGAAAATATTGACCAGTAATTACAGCTGCTGTGTTTTCTATTGAATAGGAAAATTTTGGGTGCTAACTCTTTCGGTGCCAATGTCGCACCTGTGATTACATATGCAAACAGTCTGGATCCAGGTAATTCGGCGTCTCATGTTTTTACTGTGACGATATTTTTTATAGAAAAATAAACAATGAAAATTGTAGCAGACGACAGATGTTGCAGACGACAAAATGTGGCAGCGAAAGAGTTAACCACTTATATACTCCTGGTCGGAGGAGGAGCATATGAATACGAGTTGTCTCTCTTATACTAATTCATTCTGTTTGCTGTGTCTGGATTTTACAAATCCAATACCTACTGAATATCCATGCAAAGGTTATAATGAAATGTATAAGATGGCACATTGTAGCCGTTATAGAAACCAAAGGAACAGATCTTTCAAATTCCATTAGCAAACTGTTTTGTCCATGAATATTTAGTAGGTGTTGAAATTTAGAATAAACATAGAACAGGGAAATAGTTATTTTTTATTCCGCTTTCTGCGACTTGACTTGACATGCGAAAGCAAACAGTTCTGGTTAAACCGAGTAACTCGGCCTCTCGTCAGCAGCCAAGCTGTTTCATTCTCGGTAATTAGTTTGTTAGGCCTGCTAGAATCGCGAAAAAAAACCCAGATACAGTAAATCTTTTTAACCGCCACTAAATTACATCAAGTATTTTGTATTAAAGGCATGTGACTGTTTAAAACAATGTGAAAGTAAAACAGAACGCTCCTATAGGAATATATATTAATTAACTAATTAATACACTTTATTGGTCGTTATAGGGAGGTTCTACTGTACAGTTTTGGGCAGACAAACAGTTTATACAGTGGCCCCAGTGTTAACTATATACTTCATATGTACATCTTTTAACATCTTTGCAAACAAAGTAGATTCAAATAAGATGACTCCTGCATGATTCTACCTGGATATTCTTCTGTTCACGAAACAATACCATTTGTTGCGTGCACAGAATAACCCCTGGGGTCTACCTCTACCCGTAAATAGCTGGACGTCGTGATATGACTGAAATACAATCCTTTCGCTGCCATACTATGTCGTCTGCTAACGCTGTCGTCTGCTACAAAATTTCATTCTTTTGATTTTCCTCATTTTTGTTTCAAAAACATAGCAACAGAAACAAACAGTTTGGATCCTGATGAGACGCCGAGTTACTCGGCGTCTCATCTGGATCCAAACTGTTTGCATGGGTAATCACAGAACCGGCAATGGCAGCGAAAGGGTTAAAAGACGTAAAATCCTATATAAACCAAACCAAACCAAATCCTACACGAGCCGTCTAATCAGGGTCTGTTCTGTTTGCTTATAGCATTCTATAGATCTGATTCTAAAGTTTCTGCCAAGGCCAAAATGTCCTGTGTCCATGAGCCTTTATAAAAAATAATCTAATTAATATTAATAACTTCATTATTTGTTATATAAATATTCGTGGAGTAAAGGGTTAAATATTTCCAGAAATGGATTGTGAACCTAGGCCAGAGGTAGTTTATATTTATAGCGTTTACGTGCATGCTATAAATAGACAATAAGAGATAATTTTGAACGCGCGAAATAACGGAATGAACCACTATAATGGTGTGTGATCAAACATTTCAATACAGCAAAACTTCTGGTAAACGGTCTCAAAAAGAGTTCTAATTGTTGGTCTATAAAGTAGGTTGCAGCTTAATGCAGGTCAAAGATAATGTAGAAAGCCATTGTAGAAGTTTACTGCATTACTTATTGAGCAACCACTTTTTTTCAAGATTCCTATGCTCAATAAATTAAAGACCGCTTAACCCATTCCCTCGTATTGACGACTTTTGACGACTGCGTAAAAGTCAATTTGTGAAACCATTGTGATAAATAGAGCATTTGCTCCTATAGGAGCAAATGCTCTATTTATCATAATGGTTTTACACTACAAAATTCTAAATGTTTCCTTTTCTCTAGTTAATGCTCCTTTTCGGTAGATTTATTCAAAGAAATTGTATCTAAAAATAGCCTATGAGGTAATGTGTTAATACAGGTTCAGTTTCTACTGTATACAAGTACACAACAAGAAAATCACTGATGCGAAGCATCAAAAGGCGCGTATTACTGAATAATAATCAAAGCTATTTTATATAATATTTAAATATGGGGTAAAGTAACAACCAACATTTTTTTTTATTTTACTGCATACATGTTTCGATTTACATCTTCATCAGGACATAAGAACTATAATATACTTAACGTCACGGAAGAAGTGACGTCATATTTTTTTTAAATATAATATTTAAGTAATGTCAAAAAAAATGTCTTAATGTTTTAGACTACTCATATGGCCTTAGTAACTTAATAAGAAAAAAAATCATCAGTTTCATCACAAAGGGTCCTTGAATCGGCAGCCATTTCAATCGGGTGACCCTAGTTATACCCTTTCAGTCTCACACTGGACCCCTTATCCCTTTTCAGGCTAAATATTCGTGTAAGAAATAATGACATCATGAATATTTATTATCCCACCTTTTATAATGGCATGAGCACACACATATTTAACTTCTAATCTGAACAATTTCTTAAGTTCACAGCTTATTGCAGGTCTAAAGTAATGCTGACAACTCCTGTAGGTTTTTAGACATAATAGTATTCATTTCATACTGTATATTATCCAATTCGAGATAGCAAAGTTCAACTGTATGTCTAAATGAAAAGCCAAGGAGTATCTATATTATTTCATAAGTAAACAGAAAAGATTCAGTAGGAGCCATATATAAATGGCAATTGTGATATGTGTCAACTAGAGACAACTAGAGACAACTAACTTAAAAAGGCGTTTTATGGTATTATTTATATATTAACAGCCAGATAAAGTAGTATTATACCGTAACAGATCGAAAATTATCAGTTTGGATCCAAAATAATGTCTTAAATTGCATTTTTAACCCCTGTTGCACCCCAATTACACCAACTATATTCCGCCGAGTATAGCCGACTCAGAGACTGAGTCAACTTGAGTCAACAAGGGATATACCTCTTATTAACGTGTGATTTACAAAGTCGTGATAATCGCACATAAGCTACTACTGTTTGAGCACCGGTCCATTTGAAAACTATGTAGACCCAGATCAGTCATTTCACCGTCAATATGAGTTTTGATCAAGATCTGTTGGTTTTGATCTGGCAAAGGAATTTGCTTATGGACTTTTGAAAGATCGATATGTTTCATTACTGTCTAAAATGGCTATAACGTTCAATGTTCTTTATTTCATTATAAGTATTTTGTCCATGAATATTCAGTAGGTATTGAAATTTGGAATAAACACTGAGCAGACATCTGCGCACAGTTTCGTGAATACGCAGAGATGAATCCAATAAAAATAAGGACATATGTTGTTGTTAGATGTTAGCCTTAAGCCTATTGCTGGCGGATGAATGATTATTTTTGCAAACACTTTGGGTCCAGATGATATGTTGAGTAACTCAGTTTCTTATCAAGATTCAAACTGTTTGGCACCTTGCTTGCATATAGCGGGTGTAAATTTGTGTAAAAAAAACAAACAACCAAAAATGTGCATCCATAATTAAAATTAATCCGATCATACATGCCGTTAAATTGAGTGATACATCATCAAAGAAATAACCAATTAAATAATTAGTACAAACTGTCGCGGATATAAACATCTCTGATGACACTAGTGCAAACAGGTACCACCATTACAGTAATTTGCTATTACAACATAATTCAAACAGCGATTGATTTTGTTTGTTTGATACTTATAAAGGTTATATTTTAATTACAATTAAACCATTATCTACTGTCTATATCGTTGATTCTGTAAATTATCAACCCGAGTACAGAAACCAAAGCGCGCCCGTGTAATAACTGAAAGTTCAAGTAGTACTAGTTCTGTGAAAGATCTGGGTGATTTCAAAAATCTGTCTGTGGATGATAAGTTAACCTCTTTGTTTGATAAAATGATGTGTCAACGGGAAAATTGACGAGTGCCTATCAATACACAACAAAGTAGATGGTATAGAGAAACAATTGAATGATCACTTCAGTCGCATTACTTTATTAGAGTATAAGTCTTTAGATCTCGAGGCTCGTAGCAGGAGAAATAATTTGATATTTGCGGGAATACCCGAAGTTGTCGACGAGAATTGCAACATGTCAATTGCTGACTTCCTGAAAACACGTCTCGACATTGACCCTTGTCCTCCATTACCTAGAGCTCATCGATTGGGACGTTTCATAAGGGGGAAAACACGTCCAATCATTGTGAATTTGTTAGACTCACGTGACACCGAACGCGTACTGTCAAATGCAAAAAACCTGAAAAACACTGAATACAGTATCAACCGCGATTTCCCTAAGGAAATAGCTACAGCGAGAAAAACCCTCTGGCCGGAACTCAAGCAACTCAGACGAGAATACCCGCAGAGCAGAATCAATATTGCATATCCTGCCAAGATTATTAAGGATGGCAGAGTCCATAGAGATATGTTCCCCAAATGGAACCTTGCGATGAATGGCGAACGTGTATATCAAAATCCAGTGAATTCTGATACACGACAAAGTGAAACGCAAGAATCCCGTGCTCGTGCCGTTAGTCCACATGTGTATGGTCAGCCGCAGATCAGCGTAAGAGGTGGACAACATCATGGCGAATCCGTGAATAGCAATCGTAGCCGCACCAGGTCAGCTACTCGGCGTACAAGGGGACCCCAGAAGCGCACATCGCTCTCTCCAAACCGACGAGCAGTACGTAGTCGCGCACCGAGTAGAACTCACTCTCCTCCAAGAGCAACGGCGGACCCAAGCATAAGACGGCCGTGGGACCAACCAATGGCTGACTCTCAGCATCCAACACAGCCACAATAGGGGGTACGGGAGGGAAACCAATCTGAAATAAAAAGTGAATGCATTAAAATATGTACTTTAAATGTTAGTGGTCTGAAAAGACGATTGAACTATCCTGAATTTGTCGATTTCATAAACGAATTTGACATTTTCTGTGCTTCAGAGACACACATCGACGTTACAGATCCTGCCGACGTAAAGGGGTTTACACTATTTACAAATTGTAGAAAGCAAAAATACAAAAGAAAATCAGGTGGCATAGCTATTTATGTAAAAGATGATCTCGCTCCGTACATAAGTCAAATAGAAAACGGCTCTGAATATATTTTATGGATAAAACTGCAAGCAAACCTTACCAACTTAGGCGACCCGATTATTATAGGAAATGTTTATTTACCCCCTGAAAATTCTCGCTTTTTAAACGAAGATTATATTACCGAATTTGAAAATGAAATATCAAGTAAATGCTCTTCATTTAAGCATGTATTTCTAGTTGGAGACACAAATGGTAGAACTGGACAAATATCAGATTTTATCCCATCAGATCAGTATTTTAACGAAATATTTGACATAGATATCGATATACAAGCCCACCTTGATAAATATATTATATTAGATAATTTGTCAGTACCTCTCGAAAGGTGTTCCAGGGATCATAGAACAAACACAAACGGGCTACGGCTGATAGATATCTGTAGATATAATAACCTTTTTATCATGAACGGCAGACTTCATAATGATAAAAATATAGGTGCATTAACATTCCGAAACAAGTCTGTTATAGATTACTCTCTAGCAACTGCCGAATGTTTCCAATATATTTCAAGCTTTGAAGTTACTGAAACTGACCCTTTATTTTCGGATGGACACAGTGCAATTAGTTTTAGCCTTAACTTACGTAATATGTCTGCACAAGAAAAAGAACCCCTCCACAAGCCAAATAACGACACACCTTTATGGATACCAACAATGGCAAATGAGTACGCCCAAGAAATAAATACAGAACAAGTAAATACGCTGATTAATCAACTAAGCAACGAAACCTCTTCCCCGCAGTTAATTGAACACGTCACTAACCAAATATCAAAGATCTTCACAACCGCTGCTGTGCAGACGTTTCCAAGGAAGAATCAAAGGTCACACAGTTGCCAGACCTCAACAAAAAAAAACCTGGTTTGGTCCCAAATGTCACCATGCAAGAAATAATTACCATGATGCTCGGACATATTACAAAAACCACCCCTCCCCCGATAGTAAACTTAGACTGAGTAACGCCAGCAAACACTACAAAAGAACAATGAATTTCTTTATTAAAAAACATAACTTCAAAACCCAAACTAAACTTAGAAATATTAGCGAAACAAACCCCCAAAAGTACTGGAAATTCCTTAAAAGTCTTACACCCCCCAAAGTTACAAACTCCACACCTTCTATAGAAGAATTTTACAACCATTTTAGAGCCATAAACGAAAACACAATAGATGACGAACGATTCACTAACATTCAAAACATAGCAGATGGTAATGAGCTGCTAAATTTCCCCATACTTGAAGAAGAGATACATATTTGCATAGGTAATCTGAAAAATGGAAAATCATCTAGTCAAGTTGATAATATCCTAAACGAATATATTAAATCAACTAAAGAAAAACTCTTACCTCTATACTGTAAACTGTTTAACTCAGTCTTTGACACAGGCCATCTACCAAAATCTTGGCTAGAAGGAACCATTTTACCTTTATACAAAAATAAAGGAGACCCGTTAGCTACAGCCAATTACCGGCCAATCACAATTTTAAGTTGCCTAGGCAAACTATTTACAGCAGTTCTCAACCGTCGATTAACTATGTTTTTAGAGGATGCAAATGTAATCAAAGAAAATCAAGCAGGTTTCCGAAAAGGCTACTCTTGTTCTGACCATATGTTTACATTAAATGCACTGACAGAAATCCTGAGAAAACGCAAACAGAAACTGTTTTGCGCATTCATAGATTTCTCTCAGGCCTTTGACAAAGTATGGCGAAACGGCTTGTGGTTCAAACTAATGCAAAATTTTATCAATGGAAAATTCCTATCAGTAGTAAATAACATGTATAATACAATAAAATCAAGTATATTCCATAATGGTTCATTTTCGCAGTCATTCGTATCTCAAATCGGTGTACGTCAGGGAGAAAACCTTTCACCTGTTCTATTTTCTCTTTACTTAAACGATTTGGAGTCTCATCTCCGGAGGAATGGCTCAGTCGGCGTAGAGTTAAAGGATGACTCACAGATACACAATTGGCTTAAACTCCTGATGATACTATTTTACTATCAAGTTCTCCCAATGACTTTCAACACTCCTTAGATATGTTTTACGAGTACTGTCAAAATTGGCACTTGCATGTAAATATTGCAAAAACAAAAATAGTCATATTTGGCGCAAGACAGAGGGCTAATTTCAACTTCACTCTTGGCAACCAACCCGTTGAAATCTCACCAACATACCATTACTTAGGTGTATCATTCAGTTCAAATGGCTCCTTTCTGACAGCAAGAAAGCATGTCGTGCAACAAGCAAATAAAGCTCTTTATCTACTATTTACAAAGTCCAATAAAGCAAACCTACCTGTAGATCTAATGATAAAATTATTTGACCATACAGTTCTCCCTATCCTCACATACGGCTCAGAGATATTTGGATATGAGAATACTAACATGCTTGAAAAAATTCATAACGAATTTTTGCGAAAGATTACCCATGCACGGAAATCTACACCCCTTACCTTCCTCTATGGTGAACTCGGCAGACACCCAATCTCAATAAACATCAAACACAAAATGATATCTTTCTGGACTAGGCTGCTATCTGGAAAAGAGGAAAAAATATCTGTACAGGTTTATAAGTACATGTATAATCAGCCAAACGCTTCTTTTAAGTGGTTACAAAAGATAAAATGTATTCTCTCAGAGGTCGGCCGAGCGGACCCCTGGGAAAACCAATTTCAGCTCGACCCAAAATACCTACAAAGCCAATGCCGAGCTATTAAACAAAGCCTTATCGACCAATATAAACAGGAATGGCATGCCCAGCTACAGTTAACTAATAAAGGCAGGATATACAACTCCTTTAAAACAGATTTAAAACTCGAATCATACATGACGAAACTCGATAAAAAAGATTATTTAAATATCTTCAAAATACGCACCGCAAATCATCGATTACCAGTAGAAACTGGGCGTTACGATGGAACACCCTACGAGGACAGAAAATGCACTTTGTGTGATAACGGGGCTGTTGGGTCTGAAAAACATTATATATTAGAATGTAATTATTTCCAACAAGAAAGACATGCATTATTAGGTCAAATTTATCCACATGCACCAGCTCATATAGTCCTCAAATATTTCTTATCTGAAGCTCCAGAAGATAAACTAATAAACACGAGCCGATTTGTTTCCTTAATAATGAAAGAGTTCAAGAGATAAAATGGTAGTTATGCAGTTGTGGAACAGAGGGTGGGGTATCGCACATTAGTGTATGGGCTATCCTCATTCCTCTGCTTCGCTGTATTTCCATCCCTTAGATTCCATGTAAGTTGGACTAATTTTAATTTAAATTATTTGTCTTATTTCTGGTAAAGAGATCCTACTATAGCATGTCGTCCTGACGTTCTGTATGAATATCGGAAAAACTTAGAGAGCGAAAAAACAACTACTTACGATGACCAACTTCTTTTTTCAAAATGATCCAGTCGTGCTATGTACATGTACAACCCTTTCCTTTTTATGTGCCCCTTTGCGTCGGACAGTGTCGTTGCACATAGTCAATCTTAAACAATGGCTTATGTGAGATGGTTAAGTAAATGAAAATATAAATGGAAAATAACACTTTTTGTCAACTCAGAAGCTGTGAAAGACTGTGTAAAATGATGAAACAACACTACGAACATGCATAGACAGGCGGGGCGGACCCAGACTGGTCAGCTCCTGTAGGAGCTGTCCGGTATGGATCGACCCAGCTTGCACTTGCGCCAAATGTCATCGTTTTGTGATTTTGTCAAATGTTAAAACATAAATAAAATAATGCATAGACAAGCGGCGGCAGACCCAGACTGGACAGCTCCTATTATCATATTGGAGCTGTCCGGTCTGGACCTACCCAGCTCACAAAGGCGCCAACGTGTCTCTGTTTAAAGCAATGGTTTTATGATTGTATCAAATGTTGAAACAAAACTAAGATAATGCATAGACAGGCGGGACAGACCCAGACTGGACAGCTCCTATAGGGGCTGTCCGGTCTGGATCTACCCAGCTTGCAAATGCGCCAAATGTGTTATGTTTGAAGCAATTGTCTAATGATTTTGTCAAATGTTAAAACATAATTAAGATAAAGCATAGACAAGCGGGCAGACCCAGACTGGACAGTTCCTATGGGGGCTGTCCGGTCTGGATCTACCCAGCTTACAAATGTGACAAATGGTAATATATTCGAAGCAAATATTTAATGATTGTGTCAAATGTTGAATCATAACTAAGATAATGCATAGACAAGAGGGCGGACCCGGACTAGACAACTCCAACAGGAGCTCCTATAGGGGTTGTCCGGTCTGGATCAACCCAGCTTGCAAATGCGCCAAATGGGATATGTTTGAAGCATTGGTTTAATGATTGTGTAAAATACTGAACCATAGCTAAGATAATGCATGATGGAGCTGTCCGGTCTGAATCCACCCAGCCTGCAAATGCACCAAATAGTACCTGTTTGAAGCAATGGTTTAATGGATAATGCATAGACAAGCGGTCATACCCAGACTAGACAGTCCCTATATACGGAGTTGTTCGAGATCTGGCGTTACCCATCTTGCAATGTTCAAGAAGCAATGGATTAACGACGCTTTCATCATGCTTTT
Source organism: Azorinus chamasolen (assembly GCA_963576725.1). NCBI lineage: Eukaryota > Metazoa > Mollusca > Bivalvia > Cardiida > Solecurtidae > Azorinus > Azorinus chamasolen. The sequence goes on from OY755249.1 coordinate 59,413,038, forward strand.
TCACATGTTGTATATATATATGTGTGTATTTAAAAAGGCAACAGCGTACTTTTCAGCACTATTATACATTCAGTATAAATTATTTGTTTTTCTATTTGCCTAGGACGGTTAGGATCCTGATTAGACGCCGAGTTACTCGGCACCCCGTCTGGATCCAAACTGTTTGTAAAGATTTCACTGATCTGTCCGTAGCAGGATGGCGGTTAGTTAATCTGGGCAAACCACTGGACTTCTGCTCACGCACCATTAAGTACGAGATTGAAGAAAACCAGTCATTTGCTAACCCATTCTCTACACTGAAATACTTACCTTGTCCGCATAATTCAGTTATTTTCATTTCATGCTCTTCCATGTATAATAATGTAGTTGTATTTCGTAACCATCAAAAAGTATTCCATTCACAAAACTAACGCGGTTATTTAATCATTACTGTATCGCTAACGAGCACGAGAATACTAGTATGGCCCGGGTCAAAGCGTGCACTCAGTGGACGACATCTAGGCCATACCTGTCACAACTCAGCGTGTCAAGTACAATATTTCTCCCTCCCGGATATTACGGTACCTGTCTGGAACAGACAATCAACTTTCCACTATATTGTCTGCTCTGGATAGATATAATAATTTCTCTAAACATTTAAATCAACCTCCACACTCAAAAGCTTTTGAAATTTACACATTGACCGGAATGTATGTTTTCATTTTATGTTAAAAACGATTTATAAAAATTCCTCATGTTGTACCTTGTGTATCTGAGATGAAAATAAAGATATTGTCTGTCTTGTCTGTCTGTCTGTAAAATCTTTGACTAACAGTTTACAAAATCATTAATATAATTACAAATTTAAGCAATTATCAATATTTGCAGCATGTTTAAGCAAACATCAAATACTTTATTCTCGTGGGTTTATTTTCGTCATATAGAGTGGAAACAGATGGGACTGTTGGGGAATAAATAAGTGCAATAGTTGACATTTAGGAACTGTCAAATCTGACTGTCTTTCTCTTCGCGTTCTTTGTTTCTTGTCAATGGTCCATTTTCCGACAGAGAACATATTTTGCTTAAATAAAATTTGATGTCTGTTACTGATATATTCCACGTATTCCTTGGTCGTTTCGGTCCCAATCGTGGCCGAAAAGGCCGAAACGGATTGCGTCCGAAACGACCCGGGACCATTAATTTTAAGTCTACTCTGGGTTTACCCTGTTTACAAAGATGTATCTATGAAGTAAAATGTTGTGCCTGGGTCTTAAATCATGCTCTAGCATAAAATATGTGTATATATTAATTAAAAACACTAATTATTGCATATTGTTAATAACCCGCAATTCTTCACTAAATTAAACTCCTTTCGAGGGATTTACTGTGGCGAAAGGAGTAGTAATCCGTTTCCCCTGTAAATGTCATGAATATATTAATGGTGTGTTCATATATTCAGGCTTCTATCAGTATATTAATGCCAAATAAATTTAAAATATAAAAATTATGCACATATCATTTATAATAACTAATAAATAGCCGTTATTAATTTTTAATCCTCCTTTCGCCTCCTTTCGCCCAAAGTCATCCTTTCGTATTTTAGACATATCGGTTTCGCAACATCTTAGTCATTTCCTCGGTGATTATCCTTGATGATCTTGCCGTTGCGGTATTATACATTTTGTATTAGCCCCGACCATATGGGAAATCATTTTCTAACATTTTCATTTCCAAAATACATACAATTATACAGTTAAAACACATATGTCGACCTGTTTCCAACTACATATAATTGCATTATTCCCGCCATACTGTTTTTACACACATAAACCACAAATTACAATTCCACAATAGTTTCACAAGTGTTGATAAATCAGCCCTCCTACCGGTGAAATTCCACCTAATGCGTTCCATACAGACGCGAGAGCTAATGATTAATCTTGGTCTGATTTTTTCCAAACAATTTGTGCAGCAGCAACCTTGCTAATCCTGTTATTGGTTATCGACTTAACCAGGTCATGTTTTACAAAATAAAGCATTATCTATGTCATAACCAGTTGCATCCAGTGCTGACACATTGAGTATGTAACCATGTGTTGTCCATGGGTTACAATATAAACAAGCGCCAGGTAGTATCAAATATCGTCTACATTAGAACCTCTCTAAACCGGAATTCTTATAGAGAAAATGTAGATACTTTAAGTCAGGTGGCTGCTTAACGCAGGGTGAACCTCATGCAGAAAGCTCCTAGAGAAGCCGCCTGTCTCCTAGACGGATATCTATACTAAAATGCACGTCCGGTTTAGAGGGGGTGGGGGTACTGTATCGGCGTGTGTGGCTGGGTTAGACCAGTTGTATAATTATATACGATGAATCACCTTTTGTAAAGCAAAAACACCTTGTGATTAATTATTTTCGTTCGTATTGAATCAGATGAATAGATTGGGCATGTTTCATACGGCGTTGCTACACTTGATGGGTCATACATACGCATAGGGAATGGAAAATGACGATTACTGACTGACAGGTGACTTGATGGACGCCTCCGTATGGTATATAGCACTTAACACAATAAATGCGCCTATATACGCCTTTGCAAACAGAGAAGACTAAGATCAAAGGTCTACTCTGTTTGCTTATAATATAAGGTAGGTATGATTTTATAATGTCTGCTGTGATCACAGCATCCAGTGTCCAACATATCAAACAACATATTTTACTTGATATTCACGAAGCAATTATTTCTTACATTAATATTCATGAAGTAAAGGGTTAAACGACACATGAATTGATTTTCATGCAAACAGTTGTGCCCCCGGCCATGTTACCAAACTAAATATTCCTCTACAACTGTGGAAGTGGGGATGTGTCACGTACTACCATTAGTTCAATTTGACCATTACATTGACATTTAACCAACTTAGAAAGAAAGTGTGCTCGAGCCATAACTGTTATACTGTTATATCTTAGGTTATTGTGACATTGACTTTGACATTTTTGCACCATTTAAAAGAAACAGCAACTAGCTAGCCCAAGTCGTATTTCGTAAATATATACCGTAAAACTTATAGATACTAAACCCGTATGCTCATACAATTTCAGAAGTTGGTATGTCACGTTCCAACAGTAGATCATACTAACCCTGCCCTTGACCATTTACTGACCTGCTATATACCAGTTTTAGATATGCTTACATGTCTTTGGTAGAGTGTGAGCCATAACTTTTCATGAAATTGTTTTGTTGGCATGTCAGATATTTATCTATAACTTCTGTTGAGATCTTTTGTGGACGACTTCAGTTCAACTTTGACTTTGGACACGGTTGACCAGCTTTTATATATTGAAAACCATATGTTCAAAATCACTTTTTGGGGCACAATGGTCCTTTAGATGTTTAGTTGAAATAGCTTGCTTATGCGATCACTATCATTCATTAACATATTAATATGTAATACAGGAGGACGTAATACAGGGCAAAGGTAATACAGAAGTTCCTATATAACATTTGTCCTGTATTGAGCTACTATCAGTTTTACATATGCAAAAGTATAACTATTTGGAGTGGTCACTTTATTAGAGTCGTCCCATGCAACTTTAGGCATAAAATATTAATACAGATATTTCTCAACTCTATGACTGAATGTTGTCCGGTCGATACTAAATGATAATACAGTAAAACCTCTCTAAACCGGACGTTAAATCTGGTATTTATAAAAATTCATTGTGAAGACATGTGGTAGCTTCGTGCCGTTTGAAAGCCATGCAGTAAGCTCCTCTAGGAGCTATCTGCATTACCTTCACTCTGCATTTCGCAGCCACCTACCTCAAAGTATCGAAATTTTCCTCTTCCAGATTTGCGCTTTAGAGAGGTTTTACTGTAATCAGTTAATGTCATTGCATTCGAAAAAATACAGGAACGCTTCAATTGTCATTTTGTGATGCGTAGTGGAACAGCTCATTATAATTAAAGGGTAAATTTGCTAAACGGTAATTGGACTTACCATCGTCACAGACCCTGATACGTGGGCTCGTACAGGAGTCAAATGTAATTGCATTTGTCCTTAGTAGTAATACACAGTACTGTCATTGTTGCAACCTGAATTGTAATAACAACCGGAATTGTAATAAAATTTATTACAAAACTGGTTATGATGCGAAAACGTTATTACAATTGGTCGTCAACCTGAAGTGTAATAACAACCTGAAGTGTAATAAAATAATTTTGTGTCTGTATTTGAGTGTCTATGTGAGTATGAATGTGCGCACGTGCTAGTATGTTGATAGTATGTGTATGCGTGTAGTTTGTATGGGAGGGGCGCATGCGTGTGCGCGCATGTGTACATGTATGAAGTAAAACATCAGATATTCTAGAGGATAGTACAACGACTTAGAAAAATTTATTACAAAACTGGTTATGATGCGAAAACGTTATTACAATTGGTGGTCAACCTGAATTGTAATAACAACCTGAAGTGTAATAAAATAATTTTGTGACTATATTTGTGTGTTTATGTGAGTATGAATGTGCGCACGTGCTAGTATGTTGATAGTATGTGTATGCGTGTAGTTTGTATTGGAGAGGCGCATGCGTGTGCGCGCATGTGTACATGTATGAAGTAATACATAAGATGTTCTAGATGATAGTACAACGACTTAGAAATGTTTATTACAAAACTGGTTATGATGCGAAAACGTTATTACAATTGGTGGTCAACCTGAATTGTAATAACAACCTGAAGTGTAATAAAATAATTTTGTGACTGTATTTGTGTGTCTATGTGAGTATGAATGTGCGCACGTGCTAGTATGTTGATAGTATGTGTATGCGTGTAGTTTGTATGGGAGGGGCGCATGCGTGTGCGCGCATGTGTACATGTATGAAGTAAAACATCAGATATTCTAGAGGATAGTACAACGACTTAGAAAAATTTATTACAAAACTGGTTATGATGCGAAAACGTTATTACAATTGGTGGTCAACCTGAAGTGTAATAACAACCTGAAGTGTAATAAAATAATTTTGTGACTGTATTTGTGTGTCTATGTGAGTATGAATGTGCGCACGTGCTAGTATGTTGATAGTATATGTATGCGTGTAGTTTGTATGAGAGGGGCGCATGCGTGTGCGCGCATGTGTACATGTATGAAGTAAAACATCAGATATTCTAGAGGATAGTACAACGACTTAGAAAATTTTATTACAAAACTGGTTATGATGCGAAAACGTTATTACAATTGGTCGTCAACCTGAATTGTAATAACAACCTGAAGTGTAATAAAATAATTTTGCGACTGTATTTGTATGTCTATGTGAGTATGATTGTGCGCACGTGCTAGTATGTTGATAGTATGTGTATGCGTGTAGTTTGTATTGGAGGGGCGCATGCGTGTGCGCGCATGTGTACATGTATGAAGTAATACATCAGATGTGCTAGATGATAGTACAACGACTTTGAAATTTTTATTACAAACCTGGTTATGATGCGAAAACGTTATTACAATTGGTGGTCAACCTGAATTGTAATAACAACCTGAAGTGTAATAAAATATTTTTTTGTGACTGTATTTGTGTGTTTATGTGAGTATGAATGTGCGCACGTGCTAGTATGTTGATAGTATATGTATGCGTGTAGTTTGTATGGGAGGGGCGCATGCGTGTGCGCGCATGTGTACATGTATGAAGTAAAACATCAGATATTCTAGAGGATAGTACAACGACTTAGAAAATTTTATTACAAAACTGGTTATGATGCGAAAACGTTATTACAATTGGTGGTCAACCTGAATTGTAATAACAACCTGAAGTGTAATAAAATAAGTTTGTGTCTGTATTTGTGTGTCTATGTGAGTATGAATGTGCGCACGTGCTAGTATGTTGATAGTATGTGTATGCGTGTAGTTTGTATGGGAGGGGCGCATGCGTGTGCGCGCATGTGTACATGTATGAAGTAATACATCAGATATTCTAGATGATAGTACAACATATTAGAAAATTTTTATTACAAAACTGGTTATGATGCGAAAACATTATTACAATTGGTGGTCAACCTGAATTGTAATAACAACCTGAAGTGTAATAAAATAATTTTGTGACTGTATTTGTGTGTCTATGTGAGTATGAATGTGCGCACGTGCTAGTATGTTGATAGTATGTGTATGCGTGTAGTTTGTATGGGTGGGGCGCATGCGTGTGCGCGCATGTGTACATGTATGAAATAATACATCAGATGTTCTAGATGATTGTACAACGACTTAGAAATTTTTATTACAAAACTGGTTATGATGCGAAAACATTATTACAATTGGTGGTCAACCTGAATTGTAATAACAACCTGAAGTGTAATAAAATAATTTTGTGTCTGTATTTGTGTGTCTATGTGAGTATGAATGTGCGCACGTGCTAGTATGTTGATAGTATGTGTATGCGTGTAGTTTGTATGAAGTAAAACATTAGATATTCTAGATGATAGTACAACGATTTAGAAATTTTTATTACAAAACTGGTTATGATGCGTAAACATTATTACAATTGGTGGTCAACCTGAATTGTAATAACAACCTGAAGTGTAATAAAATAAGTTTGTGTCTGTATTTGTGTGTCTATGTGAGTATGAATGTGCGCACGTGCTAGTATGTTGCTATTATGTGTATTCGTGTAGTTTGTATGGGAGGGGCGCATGCGTGTTCGCGCATGTGTACATGTATGAAGTAAAACATCAGATATTCTAGATGATAGTACAACGACTTAGAAACTTTTATTACAAAACTGGTTATGATGCGAAAGCATTATTACAATTGGTGGTCAACCTGAAGTGTAATAACAACCTGAAGTGTAATAAAATAATTTTGTGTCTGTATTTGTGTGTCTATGTGAGTATGAATGTGCGCACGTGCTAGTATGTTGATAGTATATGTATGCGTGTAGTTTGTATGGGAGGGGCGCATGCGTGTGCGCGCATGTGTACATGTATGAAGTAAAACATTAGATATTCTTGATGATAGTACAACGACTTAGAAATTTTTATTACAAAACTGGTTATGATGCGAAAACGTTATTACAATTGGTCGTCAACCTGAAGTGTAATAACAACCTGAAGTGTAATAAAATAATTTTGTGTCTGTATTTGTGTGTCTATGTGAGTATGAATGTGCGCACGTGCTAGTATGTTGATAGTATATGTATGCGTGTAGTTTGTATGGGAGGGGCGCATGCGTGTGCGCGCATGTGTACATGTATGAAATGATAATCAGATATTCTAGATGATAGTACAACGACTTAGAAATTTTTATTACAAAACTGGTTATGATGCGAAAACATTATTACAATTGGTGGTCAACCTGAATTGTAATAACAACCTGAAGTGTAATAAAATAATTTTGTGACTGTATTTGTGTGTCTATGTGAGTATGAATGTGCGCACGTGCTAGTATGTTGATAGTACGTGTATGCGTGTAGTTTGTATGGGAGGGGCGCATGCGTGTGCTCGCATGTGTACATGTATGAAGGAAAACATCAGATATTCTAGATGATAGTACAACGACTTAGAAATTTTTATTACAAAACTGGTTATGATGCGAAAACATTATTACAATTGGTGGTCAACCTGAATTGTAATAACAACCTGAAGTGTAATAAAATAAGTTTGTGTCTGTATTAGTTTGTCTGTGTGTGTATGAATGTGCGCAAGTGCTAGTATGTGTATGCGTGTAGTGTGTAGTGGAGGGGTGCATCCATGTGCGCACATGCATACATGTATGAAGTAATACATGAGTTAATCTAGACGATAGTACAATAACTTAGAAAATGTTATTACAAAACTGGTTATGATGCGAAAACATTATTACAATTGGTGGTCAACCTGAATTGTAATAACAACCTGAAGTGTAATAAAATAATTTTGTGACTGTATTTGTGTGTCTGTGTGAGTATGAATGTGCGCACGTGCTAGTATGTTGATAGTATGTGTATGCGTGTAGTTTGTATGGGAGGGGCGCATGCGTGTGCGCGCATGTGTACATGTATGAAGTAAAACATTAGATATTCTAGATGATAGTACAACGACTTAGAAATTTTTATTACAAAACTGGTTATGATGCGAAAACATTATTACAATAGGTGGTCAACCTGAATTGTAATAACAACCTGAAGTGTAATAAAATAATTTTGTGACTGTATTTGTGTGTCTATGTGAGTATGAATGTGCGCACGTGCTAGTATGTTGATAGTATGTGTATGCGTGTAGTTTGTATGGGTGGGGCGCATGCGTGTGCGCGCATGTGTACATGTATGAAATAATACATCAGATATTCTAGATGATAGTACAACGACTTAGAAATGTTTATTACAAAACTGGTTATGATGCGAAAACATTATTACAATTGGTGGTCAACCTGAATTGTAATAACAACCTGAAGTGTAATAAAATAATTTTGTGTCTGTATTTGTGTGTCTATGTGAGTATGAATGTGCGCACGTGCTAGTATGTTGATAATATGTGTATGCGTGTAGTTTGTATGGGAGTGGCGCATGCGTGTGCTCGCATTTGTACATGTATGAAGGAAAACATCAGATATTCTAGATGATAGTACAACGACTTAGAAATTTTTATTACAAAACTGGTTATGATGCGAAAACATTATTACAATTGGTGGTCAACCTGAATTGTAATAACAACCTGAAGTGTAATAAAATAAGTTTGTGTCTGTATTATTTTGTCTGTGTGTGTATGAATGTGCGCAAGTGCTAGTATATGTATGCGTGTAGTGTTTAGTGGAGGGGTGCATCCATGTGCGCACATGCATACATGTATGAAGTAATACATGAGTTAATCTAGACGATAGTACAATAACAACCTGAAGTGTAATAAAATATTTTTGGGTCTGTATTTGTGTGTCTGTGTGTGTGTATGAATGTGCACAAGTGCTAGTATGCGTATGCGTGTAGTGTTTACTGGAGGGATGCATGCATGTGCGCGCATGCATACATGTATGAAGTAATACATGAGTTATTCTAGACGATAGTAGAATGACTTAGAAAATTTTATTACAAAACTGGTTATGATGCGAAAACATTATTACAATTGGTCGTCAACCTGAATTGTAATAACAACCTGAAGTGTAATAAAATAATTTTGTGACTGTATTTGTGTGTCTGTGTGAGTATGAATGTGCGCACGTGCTAGTATGTTGATAGTATGTGTATGCGTGTAGTTTGTATGGGAGGGGCGCATGCGTGTGCGCGCATGTGTACATGTATGAAGTAAAACATTAGATATTCTAGATGATAGTACAACGACTTAGAAATTTTTATTACAAAACTGGTTATGATGCGAAAACATTATTACAATTGGTGGTCAACCTGAATTGTAATAACAACCTGAAGTGTAATAAAATAATTTTGTGACTGTATTTGTGTGTCTATGTGAGTATGAATGTGCGCACGTGCTAGTATGTTGATAGTATGTGTATGCGTGTAGTTTGTATGGGTGGGGCGCATGCGTGTGCGCGCATGTGTACATGTATGAAGTAAAACATTAGATATTCTAGATGATAGTACAACGACTTAGAATTTTTTATTACACAACTGGTTATGATGCGAAAACATTATTACAATTGGTGGTCAACCTGAATTGTAATAACAACCTGAAGTGTAATAAAATAATTTTGTGACTGTATTTGTGTGTCTATGTGAGTATGAATGTGCGCACGTGCTAGTATGTTGATAGTATGTGTATGCGTGTAGTTTGTATGGGTGGGGCGCATGCGTGTGCGCGCATGTGTACATGTATGAAGTAAAACATTAGATATTCTAGATGATAGTACAACGACTTAGAATTTTTTATTACAAAACTGGTTATGATGCGAAAACAGTATTACAATTGGTGGTCAACCTGAATTGTAATAACAACCTGAAGTGTAATAAAATATTTTTGGGTCTGTATTTGTGTGTCTGTGTGTGTATGAATGTGCACAAGTGCTAGTATGTGTATGCATGTAGTGTGTAGGTGATGGGAGCATGCGTGTGCGCGCATGTGTACATGTATGAAGTAATACATGTTACTTCATGAGTTATTCTAGATGATAGTATAACGACTTAGAAAATTTTATTACAAAACTGGTTATGATGCGAAAACATTATTACAATTGGTGGTCAACCTGAATTGTAATAACAACCTGAAATGTAATAAAATAATTTTGTGTCTGTATTAGTGTGTGTGTGTGTGTGTGTGTGTGTGTGTGTGTGTGTGTGTGTGTGTGTGTGTGTGTGTGTGTGTGTGTGTGTGTGTGTGTGTGTGTGTGTGTGTGTGTGTGTGTGTGTGTGTGTGTGTGTGTGTGTGTGTGTGTGTGTGTGTGTGTGTGTGTGTGTGTGTGTGTGTGTGTGTGTGTGTGTGTGTGTGTGTGTGTGTGTGTGTGTGTGTATGAATGTGCGCCAGTGCTAGTATGTGTATGGGTGTAGTGTTTAGTGGAGGGGTGCATGTATGTGCGCACATGTGTACACGTATGAATGGAAAAGTAGTAAAGTCAAGCAGGCAAAGCCACATGCAAGACGCAACCACCACCAAAACACCGATAGAAAGCAGTAATACATGAGTTATTCTAGACGATAGTACAATGACTTAGAAATTTTTATTACAAAACTGGTTATGATGCGAAAACATTATTACAATTGGTGGTCAACCTGAATTGTAATAACAACCTGAAGTGTAATAAAATATTTTTGGGTCTGTATTTGTGTGTCTGTGTGTGTATGAATGTGCACAAGTGCTAGTATGTGTATGCCTGTAGTGTGTAGGTGATGGGAGCATGCGTGTGCGCGCATGTGTACATGTATGAAGTAATACATGTTACTTCATGAGTTATTCTAGATGATAGTATAACGACTTAGAACATTTTATTACAAAACTGGTTATGATGCGAAAAACATTATTACAATTGTTGGTCAACCTGAATTGTAATAACAACCTGACGTGTAATAAAATAATTTTGTGTCAGTATGTGTGTGTCTGTGTGTGTATGAATGCGCTCAAGTGCTAGTATATGTATGCGTGTAGTATTTAGTGGAGGGATGCATGCATGTGCGCGCATGCGTACATGTATGAAGTAATACATGAGTTATTCTAGATGATAGTACAATGACATACTGCATGTTTGGTTGTGAACCCTTTCACAGTTGGCAATCACGCTGGCCTCTTTGCATGTACGCCGACAAGAAAGGTTTAGTACTCTATGAAGGCGACCTCTTAAATCCAGAAATGGAAGGAGAACGTCGAATATCTGTACTATTTCATTTTTGTCGTACCCTTTATTACTTTTCTACAGTTACTCTGTTTGCAGCTCAATCATTGAGTACAATAGCGATAGGTGGATACAGTATTTTCAATAAAATGTTTTTTTGTTATACATGCACTTTACCACTGTATTTGCTGTCGCGGTTGTTGTAGATTAGTCGGAGAGGGGATACGTTTATTTACACTGTTTGTCTTTTAGGATGGGGATGGAATAAGGGTGAGGTTGGGCGCCCATAAACCGGTTTAAACCCCCGGTGACTTTTGTCACTGACCGTTCCAAGGCGGTACTTCCATCTTCCTCCTATTGTATGTTTGTTTTGTCTTTGTGCGTCTCTTGTTGTTTTTTCTACCTATGTACATTTGCTGTTTCCTTGTGTTGCTGTTCGGGCGAGTGTTTGTTCTGTATGTGGTGTTTCCTGCATGACTCATTTTTGTACTTTTAGAAATTTTTATTACAAAACTGGTTATGATGCGAAAAACATTATTACAATTGGTGGTCAACCTGAATTGTAATAACAACCTGAAGTGTAATAAAATATTTTTGGGTCTGTATTTGTGTGTCTGTGTGTGTATGAATGTGCACAAGTGCTAGTATGTGTATGCCTGTATTGTGTAGGTGATGGGAGCATGCATGTGCGCGCATGTGTACATGTATGAAGTAATACATGTTACTTCATGAGTTATTCTAGATGATAGTATAACGACTTAGAAAATTTTATTACAAAACTGGTTATGATGCGAAAAACATTATTACAATTGTTGGTCAACCTGAATTGTAATAACAACCTGAAGTGTAATAAAATAATTTTGTGTCAGTATGTGTGTGTCTGTGTGAGTATGAATGTGCGCATGTGCTAGTATATGTATGCGTGTAGTATTTAGTGGAGGGATGCATGCATGTGCGCGCATGCGTACATGTATGAAGTAATACATGAGTTATTCTAGATGATAGTACAATGACTTAGAAATTTTTATTACAAAACTGGTTATGATGCGATAACATTATTACAATTGGTGGTCAACCTGAATTGTAATAACAACCTGAAGTGTAATAAAATATTTTTGGGTCTGTATTTGTGCGTCTGTGTGTGTATTAATGTGCACAAGTGCTAGTATGTGTATGCAAGTAGTTTGTAGGTGATGGGCGCATGCGTGTGCGCGCATGTGTACATGTATGAAGTAAGACATGTTACTTCATGAGTTATTATAGATGATAGTATAACGACTTAAATATGGGATAAATTAACAACCAACACATTTTTTATTTTACTGCATATATGTTTCGATTTACATCTTCATCAGTGCATAACAACTATAATATACTTAACGTCACGGAAGTATAACGACTTAGAAATTTTTATTACAAAACTGGTTATGATGCGAAAACATTATTACAATTGGTCGTCAACCTGAATTGTAATAACAACCTGAAGTGTAATAAAATAATTGTGTGTCTGTATGTGTGTGTCTGTGTGTGTATGAATGGTGCGAAAACATTATTACAATTGGTGGTCATGCTATCTATCAGTATTTTGGTGGTGGTGACGTCTTGTATGTTGCTTTGCCTGCTTGACTTCACTATAGGCTGGGTCCTATTAGTAGTTACCGTAGCACCCCCCCTTAGACTTTTTTTCATGGGTACCAAATTGTTCGTTGGGGTCCTCACAACACATTTTGAGCATGCCCCAAAAATAAGTTTGTCCCAGCTATGTTTTATTTAACGGTTTCCATGGTAACCCGAGGTAATTTTCGAAACTACCTTGGTTCAGAAAATGCGTCATAACTTTGCTTTTAGAAACAATAGAAGGACAAAACAAGTACAAAATTAAAGCAGAGACATATAGCTTGAATATGATATATGATTTAATTAATATTCATAAATGCATTATTATGAATATTAATGAATAAGTAAAAAAAAATGCGTTTTTTTAGAAAAAAAAATGAGTTTGTTGTTTAGTCTGAGAGGCTTATAAATGCACAGAAATTATTGAATTTAGGTTTAAATTGTTCGTTTAGGTTCTCAGAACACATTTTGAGTATTTCCCCAAATAATTTTGTCCCATCTATGTTTTATTAAACGGTTTCCATGGTAACCCGAGGTTGATTTCGAAACATCTTTGGTTCAGAAAATGAGTAATAACTTTGCTTTTAGAGGCAATAGAAGGACAAAACAAATACCAAAGTAAAGTAGAGACTTATAGCTTGAATATGATATATGATTTTATTAATATTCATAAATGCATTGTAATGAATATTAATGAGGAAGTAAAACAATCCTTTTTTAGAAAAATGAGCTTGTTGTTTAGTCTTAGAGGCCTAATAATGCACACGTATTATTGAATTCAGGTTTAAATTGTTCGTTGGGGTCCTCAGAACACTTTTTGAGCATTCCCCCAAAATAATTGTTACCCAGCTATGTTTTATTAAACGGTTTCCATGGTAACCCGAGGTAAATTTCGAAACTATCTTGATTAAGAAAATGCGTCATAACTTTGCTTTTAGAGGCAATAGAAGGACAAAACAAGAACCAAAGTAAAGCAGAGACATATAGCTTGAATACGATATGTAATTCTAGTAATACTCATTATGCATTCTTATGAATATTAATGAGGAAGTAAAAGATGCGTTTTTAGTAAAACGAGTTTGTTTTTAATCTGAGAGGCCTAATAATATGCAAAGAGTTATTGAATGCAGGTTTAAATGTTTTAATATCATCATACAAAGAAAAAAACATCGTTGGTTCATGTAATATTTCTAAAAACATGTATATTTAAGCTAATTTGCATATAACGTGCGTAAATGATTAAGCAATTTAACATAAGCACTATATGTAGCATTGTTTCGAGTGTACTATCTTTTCTATTATTTATTTTACGTAAAATACCAGATATTGAACAAAGATTGACAAGAGCAGAGGGTCATTACTTTGGGTTCTTGAATATTAATACATATTTATGAATATTAATGAGATGTAAAAATAAACACACTTGAATGAGCTGTTCTTTTTATCTGAGATTATTTTAGTTAACCAGTACAGGGCTTGATACTGACTGAATCAGAGATATTGATGTTCATGTATATAAATATGTTGATAATGTATATTATTTTCAAAATCATGGATATTAATGAGAATGTAAACTGTTGTAGGAAAGTAAGTTTTTCTATTATATTGCAATATACATGTATGTGAACAACACATTTTTTGTAAGAAAATACAGCGGAGGAATTGAGCCTCATGCATGTTTTATGAAGAAATATTACTTTTATGAGTGTTTTGAAATACAATAGAAAATATATATAGCATCTCGGCTGCAATCATCAGCTTATGTTTACCCATATTAGCCTTGCGTGACTTCGAACTTACTCGCGATGTCTTATGCATTTGCTTGATTATTTACCACAGCATGCCAGAGCAACTCAAGGCTTCTTGCGGGCATTTCGCTGCAGGCTGGACAACTCATTAAGTGTGTCTGGCCTGCTGCGGATGCTCCGCTTCAGCTCCCTGTCCAGTTTCATCGGTCTGGACATGGGAGACGTGGGAGCTTGCTGCCCGACGGAAGAAGTATTCTTCTCTTTGGTCAGCGACTCCCTAGCAACAGACAAATCATTGTCTTCTAAAGCTCAGAAGAAGCCTGCTTTTTCTTTAAAATCTCTTTCGTCAACAGTCCCTGTGGTGCAGTCGATTCCCCAGTTGTTAGTTTTCTACTGGGCATTCTGTCTCTACACCGCATTACAGTGGTGAAAGTCAACAGGAAGCTTGTCTTCTGAGTACACTTCGTACTCCCCCAGCCCCCATCCCACCCCACCCCGTAGGAGGCGTCAAAAAACCTTCTTATTCTTCTAATGGGGACCGGCAGCCGCAACTCTCTGATCGCAGGCGCAGATCGAGGTCTTACCATTACTCTTCTATGCGAAGACATCGCTCTTCCTCCTCAGATTCGCCTGCTGGTCGCTCTCGCTAGCCGACACTCATTCTGTGAACCAGCAAGCTTCACCTTACTGGCGACCTGACCAGCAAGGTCATTGGACTCCCCCTCATTGATCCCCATTCCCCTCCCCCAAGCCCGTTCTGGCTTACACCCCACTCAGAGCATGTTGTGAGTTCATCCCTAGAGGGAGAATAGCTATCACGTGAACACACAGTCCACACTTCTATGTCTGTGGCGGGTCCCACTCCTCCCGGGTGCTGCCATCCGTGGCGTTCACCAGGGCGGATTCTGAGGGAGAGCAGGAAGATACTTTGTCCATTATGGCTCCTAGGGATGATCCTATTTTTTAAGGGAATCAGAATATGAAGCCTCTCACTCAGATTTAGACGGGGCTTAGTCCTCTTCTTCTTTAGAATACTCTGAACATCAATATTTTTCTATTGAGAAGGTGTGTGAAGATTGTTTTAGAATCCTCCCACCCTCTGTCTGCTCTAGACCCCCGACTCCTATTCACAGGGGTCCTCTATCCTATTCCGTGCTAGTGTCAGTCGAAAAAGTGGACCTCCCTAACCTAATTAAATCTAGGGAGTCTCTCCTTCCAGGGGACTTCTTTCCCGTTTGCCTGACCTGGACGAAGATTTATGTGCCAGCCCGGCAACTGGGTGGATCATGTCCGCTAAACTCTTACGGGCAAGGGCTCCCTGGCTTCGATTGAAAATCGACCTGGGATGTTTTATCAGATCCCCTCACTTGATTCCGACAGCCCAATGGCGGGCATTAGGCCTTCCTCTCCCGATTTCTCTCTCTCTCTCTCTCCATCTCTCTCTCTCTCTCTCATTCACTTCTTTAGCATCGGGAGTTGCATCCAACAGATGGGGTTCGCTTCAAACATTGACCTTATATCTGCGGCCTTCTCTGTGGAGCTTGAATCCGAAGTTACTAAGTGCCGTTCATACCATCTGGGCCGTTCGACCCAACTGGCCTTGGGTCAATGGCCCACATCGACAGCGAATATGCTCCGCGGTCGCCATGACACCTTCCTCTAGTCTGCAGGACAAGTTGAAGGACGAGCTGTGGGCGTATTTCTTTGCCTCCGAACTACTTTTCGGTGGCAACCCAAAGGAGAAAGAGCTGACAGGGCTTCTACCAGGAACCCTCCCGCTTCGGGACTGTTTTTTTTTAAATCCTAAGGTTGAATGTAAGCCTCTTACGGGACCTCCCAAGAAAGGTAAGACAACCAGACCCTATTCTGCCTCTCAGCGGGGCCGGCCAAGAGCCGGTTAGGACCCTTCCCTTTTCCCCCTAACTCAGGACTGGCATCTCAGGGTTCCTTCCCTTCCCGCCCTAGGGGTTCTGGGCCTTCTAGGCCCAATCCCTAGGGACACGCGCTTTCTGCCCCTTTCCGATCCGACCCTTCATCAATGTGGCGCACTATCACTCAGGACCCTTTGACCCTCTCTATTGTAGAGGAGGGCTATCGTGTCCCTCTAGGTCGACAGCCTCCTCTCTCCAGAGAGAGGGGATTCTACTA
This sequence comes from Azorinus chamasolen, assembly GCA_963576725.1. Classification (NCBI taxonomy): domain Eukaryota; kingdom Metazoa; phylum Mollusca; class Bivalvia; order Cardiida; family Solecurtidae; genus Azorinus; species Azorinus chamasolen. The sequence goes on from OY755249.1 coordinate 59,429,765, forward strand.
AATAACTTTGAGTTTTTAGATTTTAATTAAATAACAGATAAGAACAGCTGATTTAAGTGTGTTTATTTTTACATCTCATTAATATTCATAAATATGGCATTTATATTCAAAAGACATGAACAAATCAATTATATACACAAAGTAATGATCCTCTGCTCTCGTCTATTTTGGTACAATGTTTTGGTATTTTACGTACAATAAATCACAGAATAGATATTATACTCAAAATAATACTAAATACAATGCTCAGAGAAAATTGCTTATTCCTTTACGAACATAATATGCAAAATAGCTGAGATATGTATGCTTTATAGAAATATTACCTGCAACAAAGATAGTTTATTTTCCTTGTAGGGTCATATGAAAACATTCAAACATGAATTCAATAACTCTTGTTTATTAATAGGCCTCTCAGACTAAACAATAAACTCCTTTTTTCTAATAAAAAAACCAGATTGTTTTACTTCCTCATTAATATTCATAAGAATACATTTATGAAAATTAGTTGAATTACATATCATATTCAAGTTATATGTCTTTGCTTTATTTAGGTTCTTATTTTGTCCTTTTTTGCCTCTAAAAGCAAAGTTATGACGCATTTTTTAACCACGGGTGTTTAGAAATTTACCTCGGGTTACCATGGAAACCGTTAAAATACATAGCTAGGAAACAATTGTTTAATTCTTATTTATTTTTTTATTTTATTTTTTTGGGGGGATGCTCAAATTGTGTTTTGCGGACCCCGACGAACAATTTAAACCTGCAGTCAATAGTTTTTATGCATCAATAGGCCTCTAAGACTAAACAACAAACTCCTTTTTCTAAAAAAGCGGATTTTTTATACTTCCTCATTAATATTCATAAGCAATCATATATGAATATTATTAAAATTATATATCATAATCAAGTTATATGTCTCTGCTTTACTGTGGTTTTTGTTTTGTCCTTCTATTTCCTCTAAAAGCAAAGTTATTACGCATTTTCAGAACCAAGGATGTTTCGAAATTTACCTCGAATGCATTTATGAATATTAACAAAATCCAATATCACATTCAAGCTATAAGTCTCTACTTTACTTTGGTATTTGTTTTGTCCTTCTATTGCCTCTAAAAGCAAAGTTATTACTCATTTTCTGAACCAAGGATGTTTCGAAATTTACCTCGGGTTACCATGGAAACCGTTAAATAAAACATAGATGGGACAAAATTATTTGGGGAAATATTCAAAATGTGTTCTGAGAACCCAAACAAACAATTTAAACCTGAATTCAATAATTTCTGTGCATTTATAAGCCTCTCAGACTAATCAACAAACTCATTTTTTTTCTAAAAAACCGCATTTTTTTTTACTTCTTCATTAATATTCATAAGAATGCATTTATGAATATTATTTAAATCATATATCATATTCAAGCTATATGTCTCTGCTTTAATTTTGAACTTGTTTTGTCCTTCTATTGTTTCTAAAAGCAAAGTTATGACGCATTTTCTGAACCAAGGTAGTTTCGAAAATTACCTCGGGTTACCATGGAAACCGTTAAATAAAACATAGCTGGGACAAACTTATTTTGGGGGCATGCTCAAAATGTGTTGTGAGGACCCCAACGAACAATTTGGTACCCATGAAAAACAGTCTAGGGGGTTGCTACGGTAACCACTACTAGGACCCAGCCTATAGTGAAGTCAAGCAAGCAAAGCAACATACAAGACGTCACCACCACCAAAATACTGATAGATAGCATGACCACCAATTGTAATAATGTTTTCGCACCATTCATACACACACAGACACACACATACAGACACACAATTATTTTATTACACTTCAGGTTGTTATTACAATTCAGGTTGACCACCTATTGTAATACTGTTTTCGCATCATAACCAGTTTTGTAATAAAAATTTCTAAGTCGTTGTACTATCATCTACAATATATGATGTATTACTTCAAACATGTACACATGCGCGCACATGCAGGCGCCCCTCCCATACAAACTACACGCATACACATACTATCAACATACTAGCACGTGCGCACATTCATACTCACATAAACACACAAATACAGTCACAAAATTATTTTATTACACTTCAGGTTGTTATTACAATTCAGGTTGACCACCAATTGTAATAATGTTTTCGCATCATAACCAGTTTTGTAATAAAAAGTTCTAAGTCGTTATACTATCATCTAGAATAACTCATGAAGTAACATGTATTACTTCATACATGTACACATGCGCGCACACACATGCGCCCATCACCTACACACTACATGCATACATATACTAGCACTTGTGCACATTCATACACACACAGACACACAAATACAGACCCCAACATATTTTATTACACTTCAGGTTGTTATTACAATTCAGGTTGACCACCAATTGTAATCATGTTTTCGCATCATAACCAGTTTTGTAATAAAATTTTCTTAAGTCGTTGTACTATCGTATAGAATTACTCATGTATTACTTCATACATGTATACATGCGCGCACATGCATGCACCCCTCCACTAAACACTACACGTATACACATACTAGCACTTGCACACATTCATACTCACATAGACACACAAATACAGACACAAAATTATTTTATTACACTTCAGGTTGTTATTACAATTCAGGTTGACCACCAATTGTAATAATGTTTTCGCATCATAACCAGTTTTGTAATAAAAAATTTCTAAGTCGTTGTACTATCATCTAGAATATCTGATGTTTTACTTCATACATGTACACATGCGCGCACACGCATGCGCCCCTCCCATACAAACTACACGCATACACATACTATCAACATACTAGCACGTGCGCACATTCATACTCACATAGACACACAAATACAGACACAAACTTATTTTATTACACTTCAGGTTGTTATTACAATTCAGGTTGACCAGCAATTGTAATAATGTTTTCGCATCATAACCAGTTTTGTAATAAAAATTTCTAAGTCGTTGTACTATCATCTAGAATATCTAATGTTTTACTTCATACAAACTACACGCATACACATACTATCAACATACTAGCACGTGCGCACATTCATACTCACATAGACACACAAATACAGACACAAAATTATTTTATTACACTTCAGGTTGTTATTACAATTCAGGTTGACCACCAATTGTAATAATGTTTTCGCATCATAACCAGTTTTGTAATAAAAATTTCTAAGTCGTTGTACTATCCTCTAGAATATCTGATGTTTTACTTCATACATGTACACATGCGCGCACACGCATGCGCCCCTCCCATACAAACTACACGCATACACATACTATCAACATACTAGCATGTGCGCACATTCATACTCACATAGACACGCAAATACAGTCACAAAATTATTTTATTACACTTCAGGTTGTTATTACAATTCAGGTTGACCACCAATTGTAATAACGTTTTCGCATCATAACCAGTTTTGTAATAAAAATTTCTAAGTCGTTGTACTATCATCTAGCACATCTGATATATTACTTCATACATGTACACATGCGCGCACACGCATGCGCCCCTCCAATACAAACTACACGCATACACATACTATCAACATACTAGCACGTGCGCACAATCATACTCACATAGACATACAAATACAGTCGCAAAATTATTTTATTACACTTCAGGTTGTTATTACAATTCAGGTTGACGACCAATTGTAATAACGTTTTCGCATCATAACCAGTATTGTAATAAAATTTTCTAAGTCGTTGTACTATCCTCTAGAATATCTGATGTTTTACTTCATACATGTACACATGCGCGCACACGCATGCGCCCCTCCCATACACACTACACGCATACATATACTATCAACATACTAGCACGTGCGCACATTCATACTCACATAGACACACAAATACAGACACAAAATTATTTTATTACACTTCAGGTTGTTATTACACTTCAGGTTGACGACCAATTGTAATAACGTTTTCGCATCATAACCAGTTTTGTAATAAAATTTTCTAAGTCGTTGTACTATCCTCTAGAATATCTGATGTTTTACTTCATCCATGTACACATGCGCGCACAGGCATGTGCCCCTCCCATACAAACTACACGCATACACATACTATCAACATACTAGCACGTGCGCACATTCATACTCACATAAACACACAAATACAGTCGCAAAATTATTTTATTACACTTCAGGTTGTTATTACAATTCAGGTCGACCACCAATTGTAATAACGTTTTCGCATCATAACCAGTTTTGTAATAAAAATTTCTAAGTCGTTGTACTATCCTCTAGAATATCTGATGTTTTACTTCATCCATGTACACATGCGCGCACACGCATGCGCCCCTCCCATACAACCTACACGCATACACATACTATCAACATACTAGCACGTGCGCACATTTATACTCACATAGACACGCAAATACAGTCACAAAATTATTTTATTACACTTCAGGTTGTTATTACAATTCAGGTTGACCACCAATTGTAATAACGTTTTCGCATCATAACCAGTTTTGTAATAAAAATTTCTAATTCGTTGTACTATCATCTAGCACATCTGATGTATTACTTCATACATGTACACATGCGCGCACACGCATGCGCCCCTCCAATACAAACTACACGCATACACATACTATCAACATACTAGCACGTGCGCACATTCATACTCACATAAACACACAAATACAGTCGCAAAATTATTTTATTACACTTCAGGTTGTTATTACAATTCAGGTTGACGACCTATTGTAATAACGTTTTCGCATCATAACCAGTTTTGTAATAAAAATTTCTAAGTCGTTGTACTATCATCTAGCACATCTGATGTATTACTTCATACATGTACACATGCGCGCACACGCATGCGCCCCTCCAATACAAACTACACGCATACACATACTATCAACATACTAGCACGTGCGCACATTCATACTCACATAGACACACAAATACAGTCGCAAAATTATTTTATTACACTTCAGGTTGTTATTACAATTCAGGTTGACGACCAATTGTAATAATGTTTTCGCATCATAACCAGTTTTGTAATAAAAAATTCTAAGTCGTTGTACTATCATCTAGCACATCTGATGTATTACTTCATACATGTACACATGCGCGCACACGCATGCGCCCCTCCAATACAAACTACACGCATACACATACTATCAACATACTAGCACGTGCGCACATTCATACTCACATAGACACACAAATACAGTCGCAAAATTATTTTATTACACTTCAGGTTGTTATTACAATTCAGGTTGACGACCAATTGTAATAACGTTTTCGCATCATAACCAGTTTTGTAATAAAAAATTCTAAGTCGTTGTACTATCCTCTAGAATATCTGATGTTTTATTTCATACATGTACACATGCGCGCACACGCATGCACCCCTCCCATACAAACTACACGCATACATATACTATCAACATACTAGCACGTGCGCACATTCATACTCACATAGACACACAAATACAGACACAAAATTATTTTATTACACTTCAGGTTGTTATTACAATTCAGGTTGACCACCAATTGTAATAACGTTTTCGCATCATAACCAGTTTTGTAATAAACATTTCTAAGTCGTTGTACTATCATCTAGAACATCTTATGTATTACTTCATACATGTACACATGCGCGCACACGTATCCGCCTCTCCAATACAAACTACACGCATACACATACTATCAACATACTAGCACGTGCGCACATTCATACTCACATAAACACACAAATACAGTCACAAAATTATTTTATTACACTTCAGGTTGTTATTACAATTCAGGTTGACCACCAATTGTAATAACGTTTTCGCATCATAACCAGTTTTGTAATAAAATTTTCTAAGTCGTTGTACTATCCTCTAGAATATCTGATGTTTTACTTCATACATGTACACATGCGCGCACACGCATGCGCCCCTCCCATACAAACTACACGCATACACATACTATCAACATACTAGCACGTGCGCACATTCATACTCACATAGACACACAAATACAGACACAAAATTATTTTATTACACTTCAGGTTGTTATTACACTTCAGGTTGACGACCAATTGTAATAACGTTTTCGCATCATAACCAATTTTGTAATAAATTTTATTACAATTCCGGTTGTTATTACAATTCAGGTTGCAACATGTCATCAACACATAGTCTGATTTGGGTCTACTCTGTTTGCAGGTGCGTCAAAATGCGCTTACATAGGAGAAAGGGTTAATATTGGGCGGGGTGCTGCATGTTAAAGGATCAAACTAGACATCGACATAGAAGCACAGTGTGTCAAGACATACCTAAGTAATGTCGAGGAAAAAAGAAATCAAAAGTCGCATGTTTAACTACAACGGAGGTTTAATAAATTCGTTCACTTTTACGACACAACATGAATGACTGATGACACTAGGAAAGATACCAAAACAATAGAAGCATGTCTTGCTGTGTAGCTGGTGTTTGCATTCCTGTTTGTAATTTAGTTCATATTCGCCTGTTGTCTAGAACACGATGAACAGGTGTAATATGTATCAGATCGAGTATATCGACGGCTTTTTCAAGAACCCTTCATTGTGACCCTACCAACAGCATGGTGGGCAACATTTTGATTTACAGTAAAAAATCGAAACTTTAGTAATGAAATATGCATGTCTGTGTAGCAAGGTGGCTGCTTATAGCAGGTTGAATGTCATGAAGAAAGCTCCTACAGGGGCTGTCCACATAACTTCTACCCTTCATTAGGCTGCCACCTGTCTTAAAGATCGACAATGATACGTAGTTGAGAGTTCGTATACTCGAGATTACTGGCATTAAGTCGGGGCGGAAAGTATAGGAATCAATGAACTGTATCAGCGATTAACATGACATTTTTTCCGCCATGGTTTGAAAACATCAAAATGTTTCATAGACTGTTGAATATATTGGCGAAAACGATGCTTCGCGTGCGCTTAAAGCCTGTGGACGCTTGCACACAAACGCGCTCAATGCAATCATATGAGAAGTATGTACATGTCATTTTGATACATATAAAGGCACAAACGTTTGTGTTATAAGTTAGTAATCTCTCAATTATTCCAGATGGGATGAGCCAGACACGAATCTGTTTCAGTATGAATCCAGAAGAGGCACCAAATAAATTGGCATCTCACCAGGAGCCAAATTGTTAATTTGCTGAAAGAAAGTTGAACAAAATTACAAATTATAAATTGTAGCAGACGACAAAATGTATAGACAGTGAAATGGGTTAAGTAACTGAATGGCAGCTTTGCAACCTGTGAAAAATGTGTTCTTAAGTACATAGGTTATTTTGAAAAGGTAAAATTTGCAAACAAAGTTAGAGTTTAAAGTCAATAATACGAGACCGTTTCTAGTTTAGCGAGTGTCGCCGATTAGCACAGTGACAGTGCATGTGACTGGCAGACGGTCACCTGACATACAAAATGGCGACGGTCAAGTGTTTCTATAAAGTGGGCTTAGGATACTTACCGTATCATATTGTGAAAGGTTTCGAGTTTTCCCTTCCTATAAACCCTCATTATGCTGAAAAACATCTGATCTCTGATTTTGCTGGATTTTTTACTGTCTTCTGATTTGATGTTAACTCTTTCTCTTATAAGCTATTTTTAGAGCTAATCTCTTTGAATGAATCTACCGAAAAGGAACATTTACTAGAGAAAAGGAGGAATTTTGAATTGTGTGGTTTTGAAACCATTGTGACACATAGAACATTTGCTCCTAAGGAGCAAATGCTCTATTTATCACAATAGTTTCAAAGAGTGACCTTTACAGAAGCGTAGAAATGCGTTTTTATGGAGGAAAGGATTAAGACACTGTTGACCGAGCGAACTTCATCGCCAATACTTAGTAAGATAACGTTACTGAAAACTGCTTTCTTACTTCAATGTTACCAACCAGAAGGAAATGGTCGTAATTAAAGTTGCTAGAAATTGTGGCCCAACCATTGTGCTGATTTGTTTGCACATGTTGTTCGTCTTTTCGTTGTGTTACGTATGATGACTATGTAAACAAATGTTGGCAATAAAATATGTATAAACTTAAATAAAACTAAATCGTGAGGCAATTTTAATTATTTATGACCCTGTTACCCGAGTAACTCGGCCTCTTATCTGGATACAAGCTGTTTGCTAATGCCAGATGCGCTTAGCATGCTAAGAGTTAAACTTTATCACATTCACTGAGAGGGAAGTACTCCAGTTTGAATTATTGGTCGCATGAAAACAGCTTGGCGTCTTAAGTGGTGTCTTATCTGCAAACAACACTGCCTATAAATGTCATGTCATACCATAAGCATCTACAGGAGGGTGTAAAAACTGCAAACAACACTGCCGATAAATGTCATGTCATACCATAAGCATCTAACGGAGGGTGTAAACACTGGGGAGATGCACACTAGTCTACGTGCTTATCTATGCATTTCCCTTGACATAGCATACATGATAAACCTTAAAGTTCGGGGTACACGTCACTAATGTCCTTTGCAAACAGTGTAGACCCAAATGAGAGGGCTCCTCTAGGAGCCCTCTCATTAGGGTCTGTACTGTTTGGTATGGTACACTTTTCGTTTGAAAATTCCTAAAATTTCACCATAAGCTTAACTTGTTTGAAGTGTGGTATAGTCCGTTTGAAAATTCAACGTTGTAAGGGTTAAACAAACACCATATAGTATGCATTTTCTCAATTGCCTCACGTTGAGTGGATCAGCTGTTTTTGGATAATTTATTTGAAACCCATCCCGGTGATGACCGTGTGAAGCCTGTGCTTGCTATTTACTTTTTGATAAACCTAGATCGTTATTGAGACAGGTTGCTATTAATGACTTTGTTGCAATGTTAGATTGAAAAAAGGCCTACTTTGCTCCATGGCAATAAATCTCTACGATTTATCCTTTAAAGTGCCGAAGAAATAGTTATATGCAAAATATGGCAAAATAATGCTCATTGTAGGCACGTGCAGTATTGCTCTTTCTTCTCTGTTTATCATTATATCTTCTCCAAAGTAATTATCTTTTCTCGTATTTTCTTTCTATTTGCCCATCTGCTTCACAAACATATGTCTGTCTGTCTGCCTGTAATTGTCTGTCTGTCTCTCCATCTGTCTGCCTCTGTTTATCTGTCTGTTTGTCTCTCTCGCTCCCCTCTCCCTTTCTTACTATTTTTTACTCTCCCTCTTTCTCTCGTTCTGTCTGTCTCGTTCTGTCTCTGTCTCGTTCTGTCTCTGTCTTTCTGTATGTCTGTCTGTCTGTCTGTCTCTGTCTGTCTGTCTCTCTGTCTCTGTCTCTGTCTCTGTCTCTCTCTCTCTTTATTGTTAAACAATGATGGACCATTCCATTTAAAAAATCAGTATTCAAAGGTTACCTACTTGATCATTCAAACCGCCCATCTTAAAGTCTATCTATAACCGAGCTCTCCCATCTATCCATAAAACAGTATTTCCCCTTTGACAGTTTCGTCACCACTGAAAACAAATGAGCGTCAGAGCAAAGGCTGTCTTAATGATATGCTAACATTGAATACTATTAGATTAAACTCGTCATTACACGACATCTAATAAGTACTGGTACTACTCGATATGCTGCATATAAAGATACAATAGATACTGGTGATATTGGAGATGCTGGTGTCAGGCAATATATTACCCAGATCAGAAGTCTCGGAAATGAGGTGGCTGATCTAAGTCTACACTATTTCAATGTCAGCAAGTATGGTTTGTCAAGGCACAGCTAAAACGTATTTAATCTGCTAGGAATAACTTCATAATATACCGTAACTATAATGGAAGTTGGCTTGTTTTTATCTCGTTGTAAAATCTAATAACTCGCAATCTTGCCAAAGTAGAAACGAATAAACCCAATCCAGATCTTGACCGCAATCACTTCCTAGTTACCGAACTGCGCAAGACGTAGATAAGGGATACCGCGACACTCTATGCCAATGAGACAGATACCAATAAAGGCGAAGGATATAAGACGTTTGCAAACAAATTACAAAGGCTATATTTACGGTTCTGTCACCAACAGCGAGCACTTCCCTGAATAACACCACGGTATTAATAGTTGAATGATTTATTATTATCACTTTACTCTTAGTTCAGAAGTAAATGATATGACTTTCAAAAGAGCATATGTGTGATATAAAATATTAACCCTTTTACACGCATTGTACCTTAAAAGTACATAGGCAAACAGAGTGGATCCAGATCGGATAACTACTAAAGGAACCAATAGATCAGGGTCTACATTGCTTGCATCAATCGATGTCATTGGTTTATACCAGATTTTGTTGGATGTACCCCTACAATGCAACAATAGATGAGTTCCAAAATAAAATATTGACAGGTTTTCCTTGTTCATTTGATTTAATGAGTGCAAAGTAATTTGCAAACAATGAAGGAACGTACTAGGGTCTTTCATATTATATTGACTCTACGATAAACAACGATGGACTTTTCCACTCTGATAATTTGGCGATGAAAGGGTTAAATAATATTATGGCAATGAATGAATGGAGAAGGTGTATCATGCTTTACATAGTGACACACCTGCTGACATACGGGGAAACCTGCTTTAATCCATTCCATCATAGGCTATTTATATATTTAGAACCAACCTTTTTTAATAGTTCTACTGAAAAGGAGCATTGACTAAAAAAATTAAACATTTAGAAATGTTGTGGAGCAAATGCTCTATTTATCACAATGGTTTCAAAAAGTGACTTTTGCAGAGGCAACAAAAGGCTTCAATAATGAGGGAGTTGGTTAAAAGACCATGGGCCAAGTAAGTGTTACCCTCATGAATATTTATGTAAAAAAAATAGATTTGTTTTAATAATAGCATGATACCAAAATTAGGCCATGAGCCAGAGGCCCAAAATTTGGCCATCGGTACCATCTTTGGGGAATAATGCTATCAATGTTTTTTGATAAGATATAAGTATCTAGAATCAGAAAATATGTGATAGCAGTAAATCGGTGGTAGCTTTTTGTATTTTTTCACCAATTTTAACCCTATGGTAAAAATAGTGTTTTCTAAATCTAGCATTAAAGAAAATACATCATTAAATTTCAAACTGATGTCTCTCTCTTGTTACATCCTGTATCTACTTGAAAATTGAAAGGCGTGTAGCTGTAGTACACACGTTTCATTAATGTTGTTATTTTGTCACAAAAAGTGGTTCATATAATGTAAATTCTTGCTCATACGTACACGGAATTATGTTTACATTCATATGTATATTGCAGAAGTAAAATTTCTCCGGAGTTTTGCATACCTTCATCATCTTTATAACTAGGCTCATAAAACTTCATATGTATATTCACAGTAATGAGGGCAATGAATTGACTTCAAACTAGAACCCTTACATATAGGATCTCTTAATGCAAATTGTCAGAGTTATGTCCCTTTTAAATCTTCCATACACTCAAATTGTGCCAAAACTGAAATATCTTAAGAGTTGGCCCCATGAAAGTTCACCAGCATTTCACTATCATTATATCAACGACCAAATTAACGATGAGAACCCTTTAAGCCAGAACCCAGTCATTGTTTAGGCCAAATTATGTCCCTTTATGAAACTTGTATGTAACAGGTAAGCTATAAATATCCGATCAACCACTTCAGAGCTAGCTAATTCATGATATACTTTTGTACATGTATATTTATTATTCATCATAAGCATTACAACTTGAACTATAGGAAATGGATCCCCTCCCCTCCTTCCTTATGATGATATTGTCTCTAGTCAAGTATGCATTTTAGTGAGGAAAAAACAAAAACAAAGTCCCGTAATTTTGCTTACTACAGAATTCCCCATCTTCACATCAAGTTGTTTATCTGTGAAAGTTTTATGAATATATATGCTTTATGGTAAAGAAATTTGCCAAGACCTGTAACTCTGGATAAAATGGCCAGAACAAACATTTCCTTCTTAACGGTCATTTTCACATCAAGGTTGCCAATTTGCGAATGTTTGAAGCAAAGCCCCCATTGGTGTATGAGGAGTTGGAAACATAAACGTTGCGAGATATATATAGGAGCATAAAATGGTGATTACCATATCTAGCATGCTTATATGTAGACATTCTGTTTTCACTTCAAGGTAATTTGAAGTAAAACGTATTTTTTCTGACCATCCGTTAGTTTGTCCATTGGTACATGTTAAGGTCAGCATTTCAGTTAGCTCAGATGGTACAGCGTTCGCTTTCGGGCAGGACGTTGTGAGTATGATCGCTGGTCGGGTCATACTAAAGACTTTCAAAATGGTACTAAGGTGGGCTGGTTGGCCCGATGTCGGGTAAATGTTTTCAATTCTACACACTAAACACGTTAAAGAATCAATGAAATCAGAGTTGCTGTATCCAATTCTGTCTCTAATGCATCTATTAGCACATGTCAAGATGGCAAAGGTCAAGGACTTAATAATCATCGGGTACTGGTGATACATTTGGACAGTAAGGTCAGAGAAGTAAAAATAGATTAAAACATTGAGTTATCAGTAAGTAATGCAGATTTTAGTCAGGTGTGTTCTGGATAAAAGAATTGCAAGACATTCGTTTGGATTCATAGACTGTGATATTTAGGATTTTTCAAAAGCAACAAGCAATGACAAAACATGAGAGGGAACCTCCAAAACAAAGTTTAACAATTTGTTATCCATTTGAAACATAATGGCTAAAGGAATTCTAAAGGAATTCATGATATGCTAGACATAAGCAACAATAACACGTTAGAAAGATAGATTTGCAGAAGAAATTGACTAGTGTAAACAATGTCCAAGTACATGTTATTGTGCTGCAATAGTAGATAGATAGAGTTTGTTCAAATGTAGTATAAAATCTTTGACCGTGATAGAAAATACATTATGTTTGAATTATGAAGGGAATAAATCAAGAACTGTGGTGATGACATCGAAGTAGAGAGTCTGATCATTAGATGCTTAGCATAACAATTAAACAGATTAGGAAGATTAGGAAGCATTTGGGGAGGTTTCTACATAAATAGAGTCAACCATTGCATTGGCAATAGAAAGATACAGCAAACACATTTAATGACAGTGAGAAGGTCCCGGCACTTCAGTACTAACTGGATGAAGTAGATGAGCGTCTGACCATGCAACTGAAGTAGTAAATCAAGTTTTTATAACCTGGTCAGAGAACACAGAATACTTTGTAATGTGTTTTCATGCTGATACATACACCAGAGTCCCACTATATTAGAAATGCCGGACTGGAGCAATGACTCCATGATATCAGGAAGATTACCATCACTATTAAAATATAACTTTGTGTGTAACTTTGCATTGGCACGGCCTTAATTATAATAGTAAGGCAAGCACAGTGGGATTCCCGACCAGGAAAGAAAATCCCTAAGCAAAGTCCTTAAATTGGTTAGAAATAGGAGATCTGCTTCAAATTGTTACATGAAGTGCAGCCATTTGTCTGTCTCCTACATTCACCATAATGTGTAGGTCATGCCAGACGCGACCTTTGCTGTGCGATGATGAAGGGTAATCTTCAACAACTATGCAGCGAATACTTTGCATAGCGCTTCCAAAAATACAAACGACCAGGCTGTAATTCAGAATCCAAATTTTCAAAATTATTATAGCTTAGGCAATGTTATTTGTGCATTGGATGGGTGGTCAGGCAACCAACTTTCGAACAGTATTGAATTATTGGGATGTCTGTTTTTTAAACTTGTGAATGCCTATAATGACTTTCTACACTGATGTCAGTAGCCGGTGAGAATACATGTATTTGTAAGTAGGACGATTGTTTGTTATGTATATTTGCTTTACGTTAGTTTTATCATTCATTTGCCACATAGGGCAATCAATGATCCAACAGGAGAGATTGGAGGAGAGCAGAAGAACGCTCTTGTTCTCCGGTTCTTCAACATTCCCTGTCAAAATTACTATTAGCAGATCGATACATTATCCTATCACCAGGTTAACATATCTTAGAGCTACCTTCATATGCCAAGTGCAAAGCAAATGTGAAACGTTTAGCTGTTTTTAGCTACTGACCGTTCCAAGGCGCTACTCCTGCTTTCCTGCTTTCTATGGTCAACTTTGTTGTTTAATATGCTTAATGTTTAATGTTTTTGTCTTGATATGCGTCCTGTTATGTTTTGTCTTGTGGCTATACCGTTTCTTGTTTGATGGTGCTTGGTGCGGTTCCATTTCGTATGTGGCCCTCCCTGTTTGACTATTTTTCCATATTGAATCATATTAAAACCTTTGTAATAACCTTTAGGGCAATCCCTTCAACCTCAGTCTGATGGGAATCATCTTGAAAAAAATATGGCTGAACAATGATATGATAATATTTTTCTGTAAGTTATGTGTCAGTGACCATGCACGGTCAGAGAAAAAAAACGTTTTCAGAGAAAGGACACTGGGGGGGGGGCACTTTTTAACTCAACTGCCCCTTGTTCTAATTTTAAACTACATGTCATTCAGATGTGCCATTCTCCATCCTACATATTAAACTCCTGATCATAAATGCAAAAATGTAATTGATCTGTATTGTGTTTTGTATTGGATACCTCCGTGCGACAATGAAATCACTAAAAGCATGTATGTCAGATTGACACAGATGTCCATCAAGAATGACCCATGGTTCATCTAGGAATATGTAATTGTGTACGAACCAATACGGGTGATTTCTTTGAATGTGGCAGATTCAAAATGAAAGACAATATCCACATTCTTCAATAACATACTACTGAGTATTTTGTTTGACACTACATGTACATTCAGTCACAAGAAAAATATGAACACAACGAAAGCCCATACCCACATATCTTCATAAGACAAGAAAGTTTGAGGATATTTTAATCTCTTTTAATTCAAAAGATAATGACAATAAAACAATTTAGAGCTAAATACGGTCTAACTAAAATGGTAAGCAACAAATGCTAATGATAATAAATATTCTCACCCCGCCACATCCCATCTTACAGGCTACTAATTTATTTCGGGATAAAGTGGAAACTGGACCAATAAATAAATAATGATCAGGTTCAAATGAAACTAGATTTTTTTATACAAAAATTGATGCCCCCACCCCCGCGCAGACAAAGTTTCCCATATACAATTTTCAAAGTCCTATAACTCTGTAGAAAATCGTCGAACCTGAACAGGAATAATATAAGCACAACTAGGCGTAGTGCAGTTCAAACTTATTAAGTTTAATGAAAATCCGACAACATGTCTTGGAGAAACCGCAAGGACAAAATTTCAATGTAAAATGATGTGTTTGTGAAACACTATGCCCCGACCTTTGACCCTGAAGGATGACCTTGACCTTTGACCCATGGACCAGGGAGTTAAACGCGATACATCACACTTGTGCCAGGTTATTTTGAAATCAATTCACAGATAAAAAA
The DNA here is from genome assembly GCA_963576725.1 of Azorinus chamasolen. Lineage (NCBI taxonomy): Eukaryota > Metazoa > Mollusca > Bivalvia > Cardiida > Solecurtidae > Azorinus > Azorinus chamasolen. The sequence continues at coordinate 59,445,168 of OY755249.1, forward strand.
AAGTTATAGAAAGGACAAGAAATTTGGGACGGACGGATGGAAGGACGGACAGACGGAATGACGGACAATGCGATTACTATATGCCCGCCGTTGGGGTGCATAAAAATCAAAGTCCCACAACTCTGCAGAAAATCATTGAACCGGAACATAAATAAGATAAACAAAACAAGGCGTAGTGCTGATCAATCCTATGAAATTTCATGAAAATCCGATGAAAGGCTTTGGAGAAACCGCACGGATAAACTAAAATCGGACAGAAGAACGGACAGACGGAAGTGTGTGTGGGTGCAGACATACGGATGGACAGACGGACACTGCACACACAAACAATATGTCCCCCCAGTATAATTGGGGGGGGGGCATAACTAGCAAGTGCAATGGTTACTAAAATAATAAGAATATCAAGTTTTAAGCAAACTTGTACATTGGGACACTTGCGTCTATAAATGGACAGACAGGCAGACGGGTGAATGGACGGACAGATAGAGGAACAGACATATGGGGTGGCAGATGGAAGGACAGTTAGACTGACAACCTGATTCAGGTATACCATCGTAATTTCGTTGTTGGGGTATGATACCAAATCTTGTAAATCTGAAATCGTTAGCTTTACTTTTCATAGATAATTTTGTCTCGAAATGCAGATATTGTATAGCATAATATAAAACGCATTAACACATAGAAAGCTACCATCGATGCAATGCTATCACATATTTTCTAACTCTATAGATGTATATGATGTAAAAAATCACAATGGGAATTATTCCCCTGAGACCAACCCTACTGGCTCATGGACTAAATATAGTTCGGCTGTGACAGAAACTGAAGACTCAGGCCACAAGAAAGCAGAGCAGACTCTGATCATGTAGGGGCTATTTTATAAAAGTATACACTGTTTGCAAATGAGTAATACATGTAAGCAAGTGGCCGATTGATGAAAAATACAAGTCAAGCAGGAGGCTCCCATTGTAGCTTTATGTGCCATTTTCGATAAGCATTGAGCTAACATTTACCTTAAAGATATTTGTAATCGTTGACGAAGAAGGTTTTATAATGAATAAACGGTGCAAAATTGCAATTATCATTCATGATTATAGTTATAGAATACATGTTTGATCAAATCATGCTTCCACGAGGCTCTGTTGAACCGTATATGTCACGGAACGAATATGTAACACGGGTGAAAAATTCGACCGAATATGTCATACGTGTGATATTTCGGTCTAAAATGACAAAAGCATCGAACGAATATGGTACATGAAATGTGATATATGTTTAAGATTGTATATGCACACCAAAAATGAACATGGTCCACAAAAACGAAAATAACAACGAATTCATTACATTTGTTAATTGTTATCTGTTTTGAAAAAAGCAACAAGTATTTTTTTAACAATCACATTTTATGGAAATCTCATTTATGCCTGAAAATTGTTTTGGCCGATCATCATCATCATATCATCATCATCATCATCATCATCATCATCATCATCATTATCATCACCATCACCATCATCATCATCATCATCATCATCACCATTGCGGCAGTGATATTAAAATTGCAAATAATTGTAGTCACATGAAACTGTGCTTAAAAAGATCATGTATGACATATCTATTATATAGAAATTACATGTATGACAATGTCGTTTAATTCTTTGAAATCACTATTCAAAGGTACAAAAATGAGTCGTGCAGGAAACACCACATACAGAACAAACACTCGCCCGAACAGCAACACAAAGAAACAGCAAATGTACATAAGTAGAAAAAACAACAAGAGACGCACAAAGACAAAACAAACATACAATAGGAGGAAGATGGAAGTACCGCATTGGAACGGTCAGTGACAAAAGTCACTGGGGGGTTAAACCGGTTTATGGGCGCCCAACATCACACTTATTCCATCCCCATCCTAAAAGACAAACAGTGTAAATAAACGTATCCCCTCTCCGACTAATCTACAACAACCGCGACAGCAAATACAGTGGTAAAGTGCATGTATAACGAAAGAACATTACATTTAAGTGAACATACTGTATCCACCTATCGCTAGTGTACTCAATGATTGAGCTGCAAAGTCATATCAGTTGCCAGTTTATTTGCGTATGAGTGCCATTTACTGGTATGTTATCGACATTACTTATTTGCGGCAGTGATATTAACACGGCAAATAAATGTAGTCACATTAAATTGTACAAATATGCTCAAAATAAGTACATGTATGTCAATGTTATTATATAGAAATTACATGTATGACAAAGCTGTTTAATTCGTGGAAATCACTGCTCAGAGCTGTATCAGTTTCTAGTTGTGCCCTACGCATATGCTATGTCTTAACAACAATAGCAACAAATCCATCACAAATACATTATTTTTTAATCACATGCCACAAGTATCTAAAACATACCAAAAGATAGTTTTCTGACCCAACCCAAAAAAAAGAAAAATGAAAAAAAATGTTTTTCGCGAACACCCCTGCTCTATATAATAAGAAAAAGGTATTCGATTCCGGACGAAATCTGCTCAAAATCGATGGGTTCATTCACTGCGATCGTCCTTGAAAGCTTATTTGACCACCGATTTCCATAAACTGTGTCTAATTTAGAAATCATCACTCCTGATGAGCTGTTATCTATTTGTTCTCAGAATATTAACACACTTTTACAACGAGTCGCCAAAGTGACAACCAATCTCTCTAGGACACAGGTTGACTCTGAGGTTTGATATAGAAATACGCTATAATTCAAGTCGAAACACCATACAACTGTTCTATAAGGCATTGCCCCGGTCTGATAGCATGAATGGATATCGTGTATTCACAATTTCTTCAAATAACAATCTTCTACAAATCTCTAGAAGCTTGATATTGCAATCTGTGAAATTCATTACTTTCGGTTTTAAACCGAAAGTAAAGACTTACAACCGAATATAGTGACTTTCGTCGATATCAATATCAAGCTTGACTAATTAAAAATAAAATATGGAAGGATGGACATTGTATCTGTTTTAGAAACAAAAGATACAGGTTTATCAAATTCCGTTTAGCATAAAGAACAGGCCCTGATCAGACGGCTTCCGTCTGGTTCTACTCTGTTTGCAGATGTCATGATGTGTGTAATTGCGTTTGTATGAAGGAAAGGGTTGAATAGTAAAAACAAGCGACCTTTTGAAACCGATAAACAGGTGTTCGAGCGGGAAACACCATCATGTTCAAACAAGGTGGTTCTTATGTGCACGTGCTGTTTATTCGTGATTTTTGTTTCAGATAAACTAAACCGGGACTGCGCAAACAAGATTAATCTCAATTTTCCTCGAATAAATTGTAGATTAAACACACATTATTGCATGTTGCTGCGCAGATTTGTATGGAGGTAGACAACTGTCAAAGTTACACACTGCTTTGCGGTATTCACAGTCCTATATTGGTTATACGATAATATATAGTAAAACTTCTCTAACCGGAATTCTAGCAGAGAAGAACTTAGATACGTTTAGGCAGGTTAATGTTTAATGTTTATTGCAGGGGGTTCCAGAGGGCTCCTATGTGTAGACAGTTTGTCTCTATCCCATCAATGGGATCGTTGGGTTAAAGGTTAATATTTAGTTTAATGGCTTTTGTGGTTTTATTTTTTCTTCCTTTTTTTTTCATTTGTTCAATTAGCCAAAAGGACAATAATACATTTTGGAATGTCTATTAATATAATTGTTTGCATGTCCGACACGTTTCCTTTGATGCTACAATTTATAAATAACATTGTATCCGACATGACTCTGATTCATCGCACAGAGTCAAAGGAATTCGGTAGAGATTATCACCTTCGAACCAGCAATATACTATACATGCTCTGATCCCCTACAGAAGTAAACATCTGGAAACGGCGGTCTTTCCGTCTATTGTTCCGGATGAACTTTTTTGCAGTATGTTGACGTCAGCCTAACACTATATGAATTGAGCCATTTCATTGGATGAGCGAAGCAAACTTTGGACGACACATCTCTTACAGTGGCTGCTTCCGGGGCGATTTGAAGGTCAATGACAAGACTCGCTAATTCAAAATCGAATCGTTTCAATGAACCACACCATCGTTCGAACTGCAAATCACCAGGTTGGTGAGACCAGATTGGACGAACGTTTGTCAATGACCACAGAACACGGAAATTATTGATGGATTTATAATAAGATACCATCAGAAGAGTATTAAGATTCTCAGGGAGCGGTACAGAACCCTATGGTTTATCACATTATAAGTCTGTGAAACGCTATTGGACTTTATGTTATTTCTTCTAATATTCGTTACACGCCTTCAAACCATATTGCATACAATTTCCTTACTGAATGACTGGTGGAAGGATATGCTAGACATTTTAAGATTTTGTTCGTCGTAAAAAGAATACTTATTAAAAGAAGCATTCTCTTATATACATGTATCGCTATTTAAACGTTAAGCCATATTTGCAGAGAAACCCACCCACTTCCAGGACGACATACATACTTTCACAGAGTCAACTATCAAAGGATAGCCATGTCATAAGTGTTTATTAGAAAGACGGATAAAGCGAGAGTAATGGAATTTTCTCTTAATTTTTGCATGCATTACACTGTCATAAAATTATCTGAAATCCCACCATACAATCGCAGCATGGCTTCCAATTTTGAATATTACACGTCTTAACGCCATGTTTTAAAAAAACAGTAGGTGATTTAGCTGGGTTTCTGCTATTTTTATGTCCACATGTAAAACGGCTATGAAACACTGTTCAGGATGATAATAAATTGCAAACCCTAAACGCGATTCTTCATTCTACAGTTAATAACCCAACCAAAGACGCACACAACCTGGACACCGACCGTCCATGAACCAAACTGCGCGTAGAGGGTAGGTATACGTGTTTATAAATGTCATTGAAAATAATGGTAATATATACATAACTGTCTTCTCAGGAAAGTGTGTCTTTATTTTCCATTCTGTACCGATGCCACGGTACAGTTAGATAAGAAGTCTATTCAATTCCATTTGTTTTGTAATTGTTCCGTTTTCATTACACAAAATAACACCCTCGCCTGTGTATCTCGTCGAAACCAAATTACATGTATCACAACTTCAAATGTTGGGCAAATACAACCATTTTAAGCAGTCACGACAGGTAGGGAGGTCTGAAAACAAACCCCTCGTATCACCGTCTATTAACAACACCGGAAAAAGCTACCAGACGAAGCGAAAACTAACTGATGACGGGCACACAGACAGGTTTGTAATTCGATATAGTTATGGTGTATATGACATATCTTGCATTGCAATGTTTTAAAATACTAGTAGAAAGACCAATCAATGATTGCATGGTTTCTGATCAATTCAAATTCTAGTATGTAAATCATTCTGTGTGCATTATTCTCGGATTAGTACAACCGAAATAGCAGCAAAGAGGTCAAACACGTATTCACAATCACCTTCCTAATCCTCCGACACACGGTTTTACACATTTCTTGTAATCACACAATGGATACACTCTTATGCCAGCGTTGCATGCAGAATACGATCAAAATTGGCTTTGAATTTGATAAAAGAAAAATAAGATGTGTGTACGGCAAATAGGTAAATGTTTTATGAAGACTGTACGGCAAATAGCTTCCGATGTGCACGGCGTATAGTAATATATTTACTGTTATGAGGACTGTTCGGTTAAATAGCTTGCGTAGTGTGTGGCGTTTTACGGCTAAAAATATTTTAGTCGTTCCATAAGGCCACTGCGATGAAAATAAACTGACACCTCATGTATATCATGAGCATGCCATTGAACTAGACATAAAATGTAGGTTGTGCATTAGCAACTGGGTCGAAACTTTTAGAACGAAAAATTGGAAGTATCCAGATCTACTATTACGCTACGTTCAGTTTTGACATATCTGCACATAACAATGATTACAGAATTAATTGACCTGAATATTCTCCGTCATTGCGTAACCGCTAACTTTTGATGATTAAACAAAGAGTTTGGGTTGCGTGGATTTGTTTTATGACCTATATTTTAGGAATTTGTATAGAATAATAAATTATAATGCCATACGAAAGTAGTGCAGGGAAGTAATGTGCTGCCTTTTAGTGCTTTAACAATCACAATAAACTTTATCAATGGTGAAACTGTAAGGATAAAAAAAAATCAGCATAAATACTGCCCATGTTGGGAGCCTTACAAACTGTACACCATTCCTCGCAGTGAATAAGTGCGCTTGCAGTGGATCATGCATTTCAACGTCAGCCGCGAAGACTACAAGCGAACGTAGTTAGCGATACGCACTTACGCAACATCAATCTGTTATGGTCGAAATGGAACCAACCTTGAAGGCTAAGTGGGGTAGACTTTGATAAACGTTCTGTCTTGTCATGTCAGATTTAAACCACCCCCTCATTCTGATGCCTATTGACGCCTCTGTAAAAGTCACTTTTTGAAACCACTCAATTCTAAATTTTCCCGGGGAGCAAGCCCATGACCCCCCCCACACACACACACACACACACACACACACGCCCGGACCCCTATAGACACGGTGCGTAAACGGTACTTGGATTCAGTTACTCTCAAAATATATCTTAGATGTGATAAGTGAATTTCTAGGTCAGAACATTTTAGTTTTACTATTGCATGTATCCGGATATTCACGAAATTCGGATACCACAATATATATGTATGAAAAACGACTTTATATTTGAAAAGACTGGCGTTTGGTCTAAACCAGAATATACATTCTGTTATATCAATTGCCATAAGAGAATTCCCTGTGTAAACAATTATTTGATTATTTTGCACACACCAATCAAGTGCCTTGTTTACTTGAGATTGCTACCTCTTCAACATAATTGAGCAAATGACATCAGTTTCGGGTACACAATCTTAAATAGTCAGGGAATAGTAGGGCAGAAAAAGGATTTATCCTGTCACGTGCCTATTTTCCTGACGGATAACAAGGTGCCTGATAAACTTTTTGTTATTATGCCAGTTGGTCACATGATCGATGTTATGTCAGTTAATTGGTCACATGACATGTAGCTACTTTGTTTTACCGAGACGTTTATTTCGTGAATACACAAATTTACGTCTACCGAGTAGATCTACTAGATCTACTGAATAAAAAATCTTTAACAAAGAGAATTTGTTGATTTCAATCGATACCCATTAAACTAAATAGATCTAATTCTTTCATTTCATTCTCCCAAACTTAGGCCCTAGCATATTCTTACTCTTAGGCCTAGACTAGTAGATCTAGATCTAGTCTAGATCTAGTTGTTTGTCGCGAAATTACCGTGTTTAGACAAATCCACATCAAGAATCATAAATCGTCTAGATATCGTCAAGTGACAGGTTCTTTTTCTCACATAACCAACCGGGGCAACGGTTTTGTTGAGAATTTTTTAAAGCAATGTGACTTTTTGGAATTCCAGTGACGTAATAACGCCTTTATAGTGACGTCATCAACAGTCTAGAGCCAGTAGAGTCGGGTATACTTTGCGGTGCATTTTGTGGTACATTCGGTACAATATAATTATATGTTGCTGCCGTGACAAGGATAAATAGAATATTTGGTTCCTAGCTTTGAATGAGAAATGTTATCTGGCAAGGCGGATGAATATATCAGGTGAGCCGAAGGCGAACCTGATATATTCATCCGCCTTGCCAGATAACATTTCTCATTCAAAGCTAGGAACCAAATATTCTCTATATCTCTGGCAGACGTTCGCTGACCTGTATCAACACTTGTACAGCATTGCTATCCAATCGAGATTGTGTGGTTCCTGAGCAGATTATTTGAATAGGAGTCTCGATGACTCGAGTTCGATCCCCACACCCGATGGGTATCACCCCGGGGTCCGGATAGGGATACCGTGCGCCCCCGTCTGACTTTTTTCATGGGTACCAGCATGTTTGAGAGGGTCTGTTGAATGGAAATAAAAAATGTACCCATGAAAAAATTTATTCCTGCTATGGGTATTTCTAACGTTTCCATGGCAACAAGTGGTCTGGACAACGACGGTGGGTAAAGGTTATAATGTAGTATATCTGTGCAATTTGAGGCACTAAGAGTTTGAAACTGGTGCAAAACTAAAGGCACGACATTGGTCTTTAATCAAGAATATGTTTTTGTTAATCACCTAATTTGTATAATCATGGATATTAATGAGAAAACCAAAAAATGAAGGAAAAAAGACTAGGAGATGGTGAAAACTAGATCTGAAATCACCTGTAATGCTCCAAATACACCCAAATATATTATTATACATAAAACATCCTAAAATGGTGTCACTATGGCTTATATGCATTACTATTGAGTTCTTGAGTATCCATAGCAGACGTACGTCCGGACAGCGTCAGCGCATAGAGACGATAACATTATATCTCAAGACCTTCGAGAGCTGATAGCTAATAGTATCAACTTGCTACCAAACATAAAATATATATATCTGTCTTTGATTTAGAATGTCATGTTAATATGGTCATTAGCATAATCATGAATATTAATGAGAAACCGCCTAAAATTAGAGAGAAAAAAACGGGAAATGGTGAAAAATATTAAATCATCTGTGATGCTCCAAACGCATAGAGATATGTTCTTTATACACAAAACCAATTCATGGAGAGTAATATAGCAAATACTATGTAAAACGTGTCTCTGTGGGTCATCTGCATTTTATTAAGTTCTAGAGTTTCCATTGCAAATGTATGTAACTATATTTTCTCTAGAGAAACCCTGGTTTCAGAAATCTTGACTAAATCGTTAACGCTTTTCTTCACATTTTCATGCATTTGCAAACTGAGAAGATCCAAATTAGATGACATTTAGGAACCTTCTGATCAGGATCTACTGTTTGCTTATGACATTTATAAACCAAATTCTAGTGTGTCGTTTTTTGTAAAAACAAAAACCTCACTTGAAAGTTGTACATTACAAAAACTTGGCTAATATTCATGATGTCATTATTCTTGCATCAATATTGAACAAGTAAAGGGTTCAATAATAATTCTTATTAAATGTCTATAGTAGAAAGGGTGTAATACTGTGAAAAGTAACTGTACAGTAAAACCTGTCCTAAGCGGCAATTTAATTAGTGAACATAGGAATCTTAAAAGCAGGTGGTTACTTAATACAAGGCAAACGTAATGCAGAAAGCTCCTAGGAGCTTTCTGCATTAATTGTGGCCTGCATTAAACTATCACCTGACTTACAGACCCATGATTGGACCTTTTTGATGGTCGGTTCAGTCAGGTTCTACAATATTCTTTGCCGAAAACAAATCTAAGACTTTGCAAACATAGTAGAACCATATTCATTTGTCTGCTCTAATTGCTTACAGAAGGTTGTTATAAAGCAGGACTCGTATTGATAAAATACACTGAATTATAGAATATCGATGAATGAGCACATTGATCAACTCTAAAGCAATATTCTAAAATATTTAGTAGTATATTAACGTAATCTAACTTACAGGTTTTGGTTCTACACTGTCTGTTAAAATACTATCCCTTTTAAAGACATTTCATTCGAAAACTGTAGAAGCTATTCACCGCACACTAAAATTCACCAGGAATGACAGAAACAGGAACCGTCTGATCTGTGAATACAGTAAAACCCCTCTATACCGGAATTCTAGTAGAGAATAATTTAGATACTTTTAGACAGGTGGCTGCTTAATGAAGGGTGAAAGTCATGCAGAAAGCTCATAGAGGAGCTTTCTGCATGACTTTCACCCTGCATTAAGCTGCCACTTGTCTCTAAGACCGATATTTATATCAAATTTAGCGTCCGGTTTAGAGGGGTTTTAGTGTACTCTGTTTACTAAGGACCTGGTGTGAGAAAGCTTTTGTATGAGGGAAATGGTTAGGAGAGGTTTAAGGGTATTTGACATTTCTACAAGCTTCATTATGGTATCGACTACAAAACACCTACGACTATCCACTATTCCCACAACGGGGCATCATGCAAAGAAGATTTGGTGTCCAATTATCGAATATTTGTTTTTTCTGCTAAGTGTAACGTGATTGTCATTTTTAAAATAACTTGTATTGACAATAAACACCGAACCATCAGGATCAACGCTATTTTATAATCGGTCAGTAGTTTCTCAAAAGCTCCATAGATCGGTAGTACCCTTTTGTTTTCGCAATGGTAAAATTCAACATATCCTTCACAAGCATATTGGACCCAAATCGGTCCTTATAACCAGACTTGACAAATGTAACACAATTGGGAGCCAGGAAGAGTTTTGTAGAGAAGAAAATACTTTTCCGTTCGTAATTCAACACAAAAAGGGCAAACACCAAACAATCAACATTGGTTTTGCGCGGTATGTTTTTATTAAATAATTTATCAAAACAGCTTATGAATAAAATATAGCTAAGAGATTTGTCCGTGATAATTCTTAGCCTGCTGAACAACATTATATCTGCTCAAACTCTCATTTGCTACAATTTTAGCTTACTTTTGAGTCGGTGTCTTCATAAAAACGTGTTATTCTTGCATCGGCAAACAGAGTAGACCCAAACCAGACGGCTCTTATATGAGCCGTCTGATTAGGATCTTCTCTGTTTGCTTATGGAATGTTATAGATACGTTTCTTTAGTTTCTAGAATGGCTACATTGTCCCACCTCCCGTATTTCATTATAACTATTTTGTTCATGAATATTCAGTAAATATTGAAATTTGGCATATAGAACAGGAAAGGTGTTACACTCTTGAGTAACTATTGATCGAGTGTCAAACCATCTCGTGCTGTTTGCAAATGAGTCAGGTCACACTTAGACAGGCTAAGGATTAACTCAAATAATTTTCCATTTCCTAACATACTGTCACGAAAAACACCGTTTTATTGAAATAAAACAGCATGTTTCAACTCTTCCATCGTTTGTCTCAAGTAGCTGGCTTATCTAGAGCAAACAATGAAACGTTTGCAACTTTGATGGCTCACTTTATCAGAAGAGTGTCACATCTCCCTATTGACGAATCGCCTGTGTTGTTGTCATTGTTGTCGTAGTAACGCCCTTTAAGAAAATCTATATATAGAAAAGCAGTCCGGCAGACCCTTCAGAGCATCAGCGGGTTATGATCCAATTTTTGGTGTTTTAGGAAATACAAGGTGGGTGTTTCTCAATTTATATTTCATATAGAATGCAAACCAGCTTCCATTTTCGAATAGGAACATGGCCAGTGTTCATCTATAAGAGGTGTACATAATAATTATACTTTTTACTGTACTGTACCGTATACCTAATGACCAGTTATCGTAAGTTCCAATCTTCGACAACCACTACTACTTGGATAGCCAAAGGTATCGCACATTCTTATAATATTATACCGCTTCTACTGATCATAGATTGTTGCGTCTGAGTTCGTTCTCAAGTTTTTGATTGGTCAGAATTTGAGCCTTTGGCTCAAATCTGACCAATCAAAAGCTTGAGAACTCAAATCTGACCAATCAAAAGCTTGAGAACGAACTCAGACTCAACTAAAAAGCTTTATAAGCATGGACCCAGGTGTTAGATGTTACGATACTTTCAATCGTATGATCGTTAAAAAGACGGGTACTAGGTTGTATGATTTGTTAGACTTACCAATAAACAGGAGTGTAGCTGAGTCCGAATGTAATGTACGTGCCGTGGCTATAAGTGGTACGGGGGCATGCTCAGTCGGAAAAATTTAGAATAGTGTAGTTATGAAACCATTGAGATAAAAAGAGCATTTGCTCCCATAAAAGCCCCATTTATTTATCACAATGGTTTCAAATTGTGACTTTATAGAGACCTCAAAAGGTGTCAATAGGAGGGAATGGGTTAAAACTTACATTGCAAGTCAGAACGTTTAGCAAAGTCTACCCACTCTTAGCCCTCTATTTTTGTTCCCTTTTCGCCAAAATAATGTTTTCACCTTTCAGATTGATGTTACGCACGTGCGTAATTCGTATCACTAGCTACACCCCTGATAAATTTAGAAAATACGAAAATGTGTAGAGTTGATATAAACGGAAGTATGTTTGCAAACAACGCGAATTAACTCTTTCGCTGTCAAATGTTGTTGTCTGCAAACTGTCGTCTGCTACAATTTCCACTTTTTGTGTTTTAATTTTGTTTCAGAAAACAGCCACAGAACAAACATATTGGATCCTGACGAGATGCCGAGTTACTCGGCGTATCATCTGGATACACATTGTTTGCACAAGTAATCACAGATGCGACATTTGCTGTGAAAGAGTAATATGCGTACATTGAATCGTAGAGTGACTTTGAACAGTTCAAACGTCAGAGATGCGGCGTCCGATAAGGCCATTGACTGTCATATTGGTTTATTGAAATATTATTAAGTAAACTATAATCGTTTCTAACACCGCGTTTCAAACTCATAGGTTGGTCAGGGCTAATACTTCTCGTAATACGGCTTATTCTCACCTCTCTTCAGAATTTATATAAAACACGTTTGAAAAACAGTCCTATAAGGAACGTCACAGATAAACGGGCACAGCATCCAAACACCAATAAACAGGAGACAACACAAACTTACAAGACAAAACGTGCCGAAACGAACAAAAAGACATACATCTACCAGACAGAAATAAAGTGACCATGTTGTGAAAGCAGGCGTAACGTCAATCTCCGTGCAGAGTTGTCGTTCCTTTCTCTCCCATCGTCTCTGCGATGGGCTCAATGACAAGAATATTGGCAAGACCAATGGTTTGTGTTTTATGGTTATCTGAGTCAATGTTTTAAAATAAAATAGCCTGAATCAAGGACAAATAGTTTTTATACGGTTTAATTCCAGATAATATTTGATGATCTATGTTCATGCCGCCTTACGCTTCGATTATTGCAAAAATGGAATGTCTGCTCAATGTTTCGAAACCTGTTCCTACAAATTGTAGATTCATAACTGCTTATACACTAAAATTATTCTGCTATAACCCAAACGGGCACACAACTTATTTGGTAACGCCCCTCCTTTTGATTTTCTTCCGTTGAACTGCCAACGAAACACATATTTAACAATTTACTTTCTGTTTTGTACGGGAGTTTATTTCGAACACAAATACATCATGTGATTTTGGACTACTATCTGAGCCAACGACAGAGGTATATGTAATGTATAACCGTGTGCAAAAGAGTGGCGTAACGCCTTGGAATGGTTAGTAGCCAAAATAGGTCACTGGGGGAGGAGCATATACTAGATTTAAGGGCACCCAAGCTCATCCTTATCATACGACAAACAGGCGTGTTTCAATGATATTCGTGTTTGATAAGTGTCAGACTCTATACTAGTGTGGAATGTTTCATTTACAAAATTCAATCGTTAACCCATTACTTCATAAATACACATTTCAACGCATTTGCAAACAGAGTAGACCAAAATAAGATGACTCATTAACCCTTCGCTGGCTGTTCACGTCAATATACCTACCTGTAAATAGTGAAGCAGGAGCTGTCTCATCAGGGTCTGCACTATTTACAAATTGATTGTGAAACAAGTGCACTCCACAGCAGTGATTGCACAGCGAAATACTTGTACACAGTGAAGATATATGTAAGAGAAGGGTTAAGAAGCAGTCTAATCAGAATTTGCACTAATGGCTTTAGAAATGTAAATAGATCTGACTCTGCAAAATTAAACAAAATACCAAATTAGCCATGTGTATATATGCCATTTTAAAAACATAGCTAATAAATATTTATGATGATATTAATTGTTACATGAATATTGAGCAGGGTAATGGTTCAGGTATTCACTGAAAGTAAGTAATTGGTATAGTGTATATCATGTAAAGCAATTTAAATAAAGTAATTCACATTTAACTGTTAATACAGTATCGATACAATGTTGATAAGTATTCATACAATATTAAAAAAGTATTTGATGCAGTTTGCAATGCAGTATTAATACAATATTGATATAGTGTTAATACAGTCTTGCTACATTCTTGATAATGTTGATACAGTACTGATACATTATTGATACAGTACCGATAAAATATTGATACAGTGTTGATACAGTATTCATACAATATTGCTACTGTTGTTACAGTATTGCTACAGTATTTATACAATGTCGATACAGTATATATACAGTGTTGATACAGTAAAGTCTAACACGACCACTTCATTGAAGTATAATTCTTGATATTTAAAATAGGTGTTAATTCAGGTTTGCATTAAACAAACACTTGCTTTTAAAGACAGTTGTTGCCGCTTTTGCGAGACTCTACTGTATCGATATATGTAAGTCTTTAGTGCGCTGGGTAAAATTGTGTTCGAACAAATGTTCAGCCACATTAGAAACAAGCATCGGATACCTCTATAATGCGACAACTAACATAAGTCTAATTGTGGGTAAACGAAGCAAGCGTAAGCCCTTTCACGCCATTATCCCATATTATATATTAGGTAAACTCATTCACATAACATTTTAAACTCATCCATGTTACATGGCGAAGGAGACCTGCAAACAAATGTGTTTTGGTGACAACCTTTGGCATTGATTGGTTTAGCAAACAGTGCATATCCTTATCAGAGGGCTGCATCTATATCCTTTGTGTGGGATTTCGAAAGTTTATGGATTAATACAGAACGAATGTTAAGGGGGAAGTTCCAAAATTTTCGATTTGGGAATTGCCAAACCGTTGTCTTTCTAGATTAAGTAGTCCATTCCTTGTTGATCTTTTAATTTACTCCAGATCGGCTCACTGCGAAACTGCTAATTTGGCATTAAAACAGCTGAGTTAAATATTGAACTATGTGTATATGGCATTTGGAATGAGATCATATTTCAAATTCTACATTGTACTACATTTATAAACTAATCAGTTTACTTCAGACAAATCTTGTCACTATCACTATTAATATGAACATTATGACTTTTATATAATAATGAACAGACTCAATAAAACCGAGTCTGCAATTTTCTTTTTTTGCATTTTTACTTTTGCTTTCGAAGGATCACCCATTTTCAGAATATATTTATTATTATTATCATTAAAAATAATAATTATTATTATCATATTGTTTAATTAGTATTTATTTTCCCCCTTCTTTTTCTTATTCTTCTTCCTCTTGGCGGTGATGGTGGTGGTGGTAGATGTAGTAGTAGTAGTAATGTCGCCTACATTGCAGTTTTTTTTATCAAAGACTACGATGCGTTTGACCCCGAACATGTGAAATCTAATACATGATACATGTGTTGTACAAGCTCTTCAAATTAGTCCAAAATCAGCTTTGATTGACACATGCAAATGCAGAGACATGGATGAGATGCGTAAATTAAAAGATAACTCCTTAATTACTCGACATAACGCTATGTTGTGACCACTGTTTAGAATCGTTTCGAGTTTGAACGAGAATGACGATTTAAGTATTTATCTTTTGCTCTGAAATTGATTGGATTCCGATGATATAGTTGGTAACTCAACGGCTATTAACTAAGTCGTTATATGTTCCTCTGACATTGCAATCATTCCGATGAGACAAGTGGTACATGAACATTGAACAGGCGAATGGTTAACTCCTTTTCCTTTCTGATCAATTGGAATACTGCTTAATTGTTTTGTTCAAAGTGTGTTCATCACGTTTGAAGCAGTTGCTAAATAAGTATCAAGCCGTCTAGACACTGATTCAGCATCTCACCTAAATCCAAGTACTTTGTTAATGCAAGTAAGGTAGGTGTCCAGTAAGGTCTCTTGTAAGGTTGCCGCTGAGGTCTCCTGCAAGGTGGCCTGTAATGTCACCTGTAAGGTCACATATTAGGTCGCTGGTTAGGTCGTCTGTACGGTCGCCTGTAAGGTCACATGTAAGGTCGTCTGTAAAGTCGCCGGTAAGGTAGCATGTACGGTCGCCTTTTAGTTCGCCGGTAAGGTCGCCTGTAAGATCGAAAGTAAGGTCGCATGTAAGGTCGCTCTCGGCGAGATAATAGTTAATATATAAAGTAAAAATAGTAAAGTAGGTTATAGTCTACTTTCAGCCCGAATGACCGCTCAGCCGACTGTACATTTACTCATCCGGTCATTGAGTCATTGGCCTACAATATTGAGCACTGCTAATATATGGCACAATCATGCAGCGCAGTACCGGCGAGTGACCCAATATATGGGTGCCGATCTTGATTAAGATGCTTTAAAGCAACTGGTATTATACAGCAAAACCGCCTTAAGTGGCTACTTAATGAACAAACATAGATGTCGTTAACGGCAAGTTATTGCTTAATACGGAACAAAAATGAAACAAGTAGTGAAGTCTATCAGGTAAAGGCACAAACAAGACGCAACAAGTAATCAGGAAATATATTGCATTAACTTTCCGTATATTTTTCGTTCTGCATTAAGGTACCACCAGTTCTGCCTTTACGACCTGGAATTATACATAGCTTAGGTGGTCGCATTAGAGGAGCTTTTAAATATATATTTTGCAGCTATCACTCTTGTATTACATCTTTACTTGACATTTCAGATGGCAAATTTCAATGCAGGTGTCACCATAATATTTGCTGCTGTCCTTACAACAGGCTTCACCAATACGAGTAAGTAATGGACGTTCTCTACAAGACTTAATTCAAGTGTAATTATGTTTCTAAGTATTTCTTTTTTTTTTCATTTGATATTAATATGTCAAACTCTTACAACTTAATCAATAGGCCAGAATAATTTACAATGCCTTGCAGATATGTAGTTTATACTATCAGTTTTGCATTTATACATTAAAACACTAAAATCTGATTTTAAATGTATGCGCCAGTTCAATGTTAGACATGCTGATATGCATTTGTGAATCCATCCACTGTGACTATTCAGAATAATACTGAAAGATTATAAAGTGTGACCAGTTGTAGCTACTTAATAATATTAACACATGTTGCAGACCTCGTTTGAGACAGCTCCTATAGGACAGAAATATGCTTCTTCTTTTGCAAAAAAATGATAGCACACAATCATGTGTCATAATGTATTATCCTAATGTTATGACAACGTAATCTTATAACATAACATATCATACAATATAAAATTAATGACATAGTAAAACGTGTATATGTCATATTGTACTATTGATGATAATGCATGTATATTGTATTTAGCATATGTCATGCTATAACAAGTCTATGACATAATGTATTATAGATATGTCAGTATGACTCAAATCTATGAAATAAATCTGGTATGATAACAAGAATATGACAATGAACTACACATATGCCAATGCAACGGAAGCATATTTCCGTATACAAACACTCGCATTATCCGCGTATAACCCTCTGTGAATAAACAAAACCAGGTTTTCTTGAATTCGAATATTGAAATGCTTTTGAACATTTTATATATGGTTGTATCACATATGCCAGTGATGAGAATATGTATCTTATTTAACCGTTGATACAGATAATCAGAAGTTTCCATTACAGATGCTTCGTCCACAATCGAGACAGCAAGCAGCACTGGTATGTAGTATACGTGTATTGTTGTAAATTTGCATATGACTATTATCACTTTTTAGAATTTTCCGTATACCACCTGAGTGGTGTGTGTTTGTATTCATTAAGCTCGAATTAATACGGAGCTTAATGATAGCATGCTGTCATTCCATCGTTTTAATATAACCGCTGAGCTGTTTACCTGATGAATGCTCATGTAATACATAATGATCAGGCGATTTATGTGTAATCGTAGGAATTGCTTACCATAGCAGAAACTGTAGAATTATGTCTATATATTTTTCATACACGGTTTATCTATGTCCACTACACGGGATCGAGACAGTGTATTGGTTAATTTGAAATAATTCTTTATTAATACAGGGTATAGGAAAAGTTATCATTTAAGTCGTCTCATTATTCAAATTTAATAACTATTGATGCATTAATGCAAATACTTGGCGTAGATAAGAAACTGAAATATTTCCACCTCAGTGACTATTCAAAACGGTCAAACAAACATTTGGTTTAAAGAAGACACTAAACTCAATCTCGATCACAATTTAAAAATGTATTATGCGCATTTTTTCCGTATTAATCAATTAACACCAGAAGCTGTATATGTATATATACAGTGAAAATAATGTTTACAACCCATTTTCCGATAGGAGATATTTGTTCAGCTAAATAGTATCGCTATCCGAATACTGCTAAATTCTTAAAAAAGGAGCCTCCTTTTTAGAAATGGGGATTTGTACGGAAATCAGCGGATATCTTCGGTCAAGTTCCGAATGACTCCGATTCTATTTTGGAAAAACGCTTTGAATATTAATTAGGTAGCTATCATATGTACAATGGCTGACACTGGTTGTTGACCACATATATATCGAATGCTTATTTCCGATATGTAACTTTGATCTTACAACAGATTCCGGTCAATGGCGAACGCTGTTCCGTTGATTTCCGTAGCAATACATTTTTCTATTTTTTCGACACAAACAACCAACACAAGAAAACATGTACATAATGTACAGAAATACCAAAAACATAAAGAGACGCACACAGACAAAACAAACATGCATGGGGAGATGGAAATACCGCCTTGGAACGGTCAGTGACAAAAGTCACTGGGAAAATCACTGGGGGTTAAACCGGTTTAGGGAGCGTCCGACCTCACACTTATTCCCTCCCCACCATACAAACATGGCGGCATGTATGTCCATTTGGGATTGGCGACGTATGTTATTCAAACACTTTCACAGATTGCTACAACTTCTGTTATGAACATGTGTTTTCCTCATGTAACTTACTTGACAGTGGTTAGTTTTGTGACGTTTTAATAATCCATATGTTTCATTCGTTCGTTAGCCATGAGATAGGGAAAATATAAGATGCCTAGTATTAATTAATATCGAATTCCATCGATTAGCTGCAATTACAAATTGACATTGGCCGCTTAATATTAGCACTATGACCAAGTTAATAAGTCGTTCAATACATCGCAGTTTGTACGTACGCACTGCTGTGAATTGGTGAGTAATGATTAGTTATTGTCTTTAGACTCTATTTAATTTTGCATAGGGTGCAATACTGCTTCGCTAAAATATTTGAAACGGAAATGTGAATAACAGACGTACTTCACATTAGCCATCTGTTTGCAGTTTAAATTGTATGCAAAGGAAATTGGGTAATTTAATGAAATTTCGTGGGTTAATTATACTATAACTTTTAGTTGGTACATCACTATTGTGCACAGAGTTAAAACTTTACCAAATTCGTCCGATGAAACAGACACTTCAGTGATAATATTTCTAATTTTAACGAATCTCAATTTCATCTCATAATATAATACATATAGTGGTATGTATGACCACTGCATTTTCTGACATTTATTGTAACAGATGAATTATACATTCTGTTATATGTCTTATATAAACGCCATTTGAGCATTATAAAAGAAACTAACTCAGTCATAAACTTCTTACCGGAGGACATTATGACTACCCTACTGTAATCCAACAGATACAATGATTTCTTGTTCTAGTATAGAATCTATTCCATGTTGAATAATTTATTAATTTATCACTATCCTCACTATGTGTTACCGTTTTAAATAATGCTGTTTGTTCATGTTTGAATTTCTGTTTCGTAAAAGTACAAAAATGAGTCGTGCAGGAAACACCACATACAGAATAAACAGCCGCCCGAACAGCAACACAAGGAAACAGTAAATGTACATAACTATAAAAACATCAAGAGACACACAAAAACTAAACAAACATACAATAAGGGGAAGATTGAAGTACCGCCTTGGAACGGTCAGTGACAAAAGTCACTGGGGGTTAAACCGGTTTTGGGGCGCCCAACCTCACACTTATTCCATCCCCACCCTAAAAGACAAGCAGTGTAAATAAACGTATTCCCTCTCCGACTAATCTACAACATCATCGATGGCAAATACAGTGGTAAAGTGTATGTATAACGAAAACATTTAAGTGAACAAACTGAATCCACCTATCGCTAGTGTACTCAATGATTGAGCTGCAAACAGAGTAACTGTAGAAAAGTAATAAAGGGTACGACAAAAACGAAATAGTACAGATATCCGACGTTCTCCTTCCGTTTCTGGATTAAAGAGGTAGCCCTCATAGAGTACTAAACCTTTTTTGTCGGCGTACATGCAAAGAGGCCAGCGTGATTACCAACAGTAAAAGGGTTGACAACCAAACATGCAGTATGTTGTAGTACTAAAGTATCCCTTTTTAATGATTTTTTTAACATATTTGATGAACAAAGTGAGAAAATGGGTAGATCTATTGTTACGCTCTCACTGAGCTCTGTGTAGATCTAGATCTAAGGACTTATTTAGGGGCTTTATATTATTTCTTCTCTCACTCACACCCTGGACAATTTAAAACAACGGAGCCTGTATCCATTCAAACATTCTCTTTAATTAGTACACAGCTGTAGAATCTATGTAGATCTATATATCAAACACAACTCTAATCTTAGCCACTCAGTAGACTTAAAGCCGACTGTTAAGTAAAGGACCAGTTTTAACTCTATGCGAAAAGTTGCAGTGTTGACCCGCCATGTAGATCTATACGCTATTCTCAAATCAGAGATCTAGTTATCAATATTAGATCCAGATAACATTAATCTAGATAGATATTTTAAAGTTTAACAAAAGCCGATCTTTACTCAAGATCTAGTTCTAACATTTATATCTATTGAAAATTTAGTTGAGTTGATCCTTTCAAGAATTCTTTATGGCTTCAAAGTTTAACTTCTCAGAAATTAATATATAAGAGAACCGAAACGCAAACTCAGTAAAACACTGCTCTATGTTACTTATAAATAAACGTACGTCAAATAAAGCAGCTCAGAACTGAAGTAGATCTAAATCAAAATATAATGCTGACGGCGATTCGTGGCCTCTCAGACTACTAACGAAAAATGAGCTCTCGATGAAAGGCGACTCGGCCTTTTATACTAGTTAAAATGTGGCCAACAAAGTTGGGCACTGGTGCCCAAGATTCTGGCCACTTTCTGATATGACCAAGAATTCGGGTCATATTCGCCCAAGAAATTTGGGCGATGACGTCATATTTATGACGCGTAAACTATGTGACCAAAAATCTATGGCACAAATGACTGTCGCGTTTCGGTTCTACATTCAAAGTAAACTAAGTGGGAGGGTTAAATCTCCGACGGTGGCTGGAAACAGTTGATACCTTGAAGCCATAAGTTTGCTGGCGGAACATCACTGACCACTGGATTTATCTTACGTTTCAAATACTGTGGGAAAAACTTTTGTAAATAGAGAACCAGGATGTTGCAAAAACAAGGATTTACGTCACTTCCTCACTGTGCAACATACCGGTTACCAAATTACTTAGAACAGTTACACTAAGGATAATTAAAGTGATTATAACTTCAAAAGGTGCATAAACAATTCAATTAATATGAAAAAGGGACTATGACTCTACTACATAACGGGTAAGTAGATTTACACATTCTGCTGTGTTATGATTACACATAGCCAGTCAATACACAGCATAGTGTTTACAAATTGGAAGCGTGTACGGTGATCGAAGCTCTGTTTCCCAGTCAGTGCCGAGCTACAACAGCGAGTTAAATTTCCATACTGATTTTAGATAAGTATTTCGAGCATTAAAAAGATCCTAAAGTAAATAAAACTAGACTGTCCAAAAGGTTAAAAAGAACACATTGATCTCCATACATGCTGCAAATGTCGAGTCATTACACTATGTCCAATAAATGTGTGAAAATATGTGAAATACCGTGTCGCAGAAGCGCATTGGGATTACACTGGTACTTGCCAATAGGTGAGAGATTTCGATAGTAAAATTTAGAGAAAGCTTTTCTTAGTTTATGCTACCTATATCCTTGCTTAAGCAGCTATTCAGTTAAAATGAGATTTCGACGGTTAATATCGTCAACAGATGAACAAGCGCTAGCAAAACGAATAAGTTGAGATATAGAAACATCGTAAGATGGGGCACAAGGAACATCGCCTAAGTACTCTTTAATGACATCGTATTTGCTAAGTGATGACGTCATGTTATCCTTGTCATATCGTCGCTTATGTAGGCCGTATATACTGACCCAAAATAAAAAGTTCACACTTCATTTGTTGGAATATCTGTTTTGTTAGCGTACCATGTTGTTGTAGGATTTTCACATGATGGCTACGATTTCATTGCGGATAACGATAATGCAATTTCCAAATTCCAGGTCTCTTCGTGCGTCCAAGCTTAAAAAACGTGTTCCTTACTTTGCACGTGCGCATGAACAGGCGTTTCACTTACAGGTTTTTTACCGACAAGTAATCATTTGCTGCTCACCACTGATAATAAAAAGTTAATTTGTTTTACAAAACGTTTGCGTTTAATGATGTCACGTCTTTCTCAAGATCACAGAAACCCAGCTATTGGTACGATCAGGGCGGGGACAATGGTAAATAAGGTCGCGCATTATTTTGACTGCTCTAGACAGACTATTCATAATTAAGTGAACCAGTACAACATTACTGGGTCTGTCAGAAACCATGCAAGATCTGGTGGCGTACGTGCTACAACGTTACGTACTAATCGCGTTATCACGTTGACTAGCCTAAGTAATCGTTTTTTACCAGCAATCATTACTGCTCGTCATTACGGGGTTCATGCAAACACGATTATAAATCGTTTGAGGCAGAACCAAGTTCATATTCATGTCCGTCGTCCATATACTGGACAGATTATGACACCTCGTCACCGGGCGTCCAGACTGTTATGGGCACGACGTCATTTGCATTTCACACGGAATCAGTGGCAATCGGTATTTTTCAGCGATGAATCACGGTTTACCGTCAGCCACGCAGATGTCAGAACACGCATCTATCGCCGTAGAAATCAACGACTTGCAGATTGTTTTATTCGGGGGAGAGGCAGGTTTTGTGGTAGAAGTTTGGTGGTCTGGGTTGGGATAATGGGAAATCTGAAAACTGACTTGGTCATTATCCCTGGAAATGTCAATGCTCAGCGTTACATAAATGTTATAAACAACACAATGATACCATTTATGCAAAATAATGGACCTGGCATTGTCAAGCATGACATTGCAAGGCCTCACATGGCGCGTATCAGCACAAAATGCCTTGCTCAAAATAACATTAAGGTATTGCCTTGGGCCGCTTTATCCCCAGACATGAAGGTACATGTATGAGTCATGCAGGAAACACCGTATACAAAACACACAACCGCCCAAACAGCACCACGGCGACAAACAGCAAATGCAAATGTATATAAACGACACAAAGAGACGCACAGTCATAAATACAAACAATAGGGGGAAGTTGAACCCCATAGAATACATATGGGATGAAAAGGGTCAGAAGGCCAGGTCCAATCATCAATTACTTTCAAAATGCTCTTCTGTTAGAATGGCAACGTATTCCTTACGCGCTCGTACAACGTGACGTAAAGTCAACGAGGCGACGTATTCTGCAATGGATTCGTAAAAATGGAGGCCACACAGGTTACTGGTGATTTTTATAACATCACTTTAAGTATACAGTCAGAAATCTATTGTTTCCAGATGCTGTGTGATCTTTTTTTAAGTTAAAACACGTTTCATTTCGACCCCTCTCAACTGAGTAATTCATTTAAAAATGCAATACATGTATCTGATTTTCATCCAATAAATTACACAGAGACATCAATAGTGCGTCGAAGCTTAGATTACAAAAAATAACCCCGAATATAAATTTATTTTCAAAATATACGATATTCACAATGCGTGTAATCTGATATGCATTCAAGGAATGAAACGTGAAGCATTGCGCACATAAATGACATGTTTAATACGTCTCACTGGCTACCATTTGGCTATGTTAGGTCTCCTTGGTGGATTTAATATTTTGTCACGCTAATAGTGTACGTTTTCTGACATCCAACGCACAACCGCAATAGACAGAACATTGTGTCTAACCATATACATTTGTATACAGAATCAGAAGAATAAGTCTCACTATATCTATATTCTCCTTTTTACCTTTTAGTTCCAAGCAAAACACCAACACCAACAACAAAACCAGGTATGTTGTGTACATTTCGTGGTAAATAGTAAGTAAATTACATTCTTATTAAACCCCCATATTTTCGTTTGAAGTTGAAAAATGCACAATGTTTCCTTATAATGCGAACTGTCATAAATTTATACGTTTAAATAATAATTACTGTTTTTATATAAACATGGACATTGGAATATTGGTAAAACACAATAATCATGAAATGAAAAAGTAATAAAGTCAAGCAGGAAAAGACACATACAAAACGCAACAACCACCAATATACCGACAGAAAGCAAGCAACACACACAACCACACATACCCACGTAGGCAATTAAACACACGAGACGAAAAATACAAACACGATCAAACGCACAAACAAAACGACACAGACACCAAACAAACACAAAAACAAGGGTGATCAAGAAAGTAGCGCCTTGGAACTGTCAGTGGCTAAATTACCACTTGGGGTTAAACCGGTTTACGAACATCCTAACCTCACACTTATTTCAAAGTCACCCTACCTTAACATATAGTGTAAATAAAGGTGTCCCCGCTGGACTTTCCACAACATAGAAGACGGTAAACACATGACAATATGTTAAACATAGCATAACAACTATGAACGTTCCGTCAAATATGTACTCAATGACAGCTGAAGTCAGGGCAACTGCATGGAAGCCGTTCAGGACACTACAAAGAAAAGGTAACACATGAGTCTGGTAAGCACACTCCGTTTCTGGTTTAAGGATATACCATCATAGAGAACTACCTTTGGTCTGTCATCGTGCAAGCAAAGAGAGAAGCGTAACAACCGACTATAAAGGGGTCAATAAACACACATGCAGTGCATAACCTGTCTTCCTATAAGTTTTATTGTGTTTAATAAACAGATCATGACAAATGAATATGACCCCGAGTTTGTAGATAACATCCCCATAGAATTATGTGAACCCAAACCAACCGTCCGTTACCCTGGAACACTGATTCCGATTACGATCTAGCATACGATCTTTTTTAGAATTAACACCAATTTTGTACTACCAGAGCAGGCTCTCATTACGTGCAGTGTTTAAACCATTTGGTTGCACTAGGTAGACACTGTTATATTGTAACACATACCAAGTTTTTTGTCCCCTGTGAGTCAACTAGGCTGTAATAAACAAAAGCGTAAAACGTCGGTCCGTACTTCATTCTCAGTGTTGTTATATCATCTGGTCCTTTGGGATCATAAGTTTTGATGTTATTAGTTTTGAAAAATGAATACATCTTAAGCCGGTGCTAGGCGGCGGGAGTAGTGTTGCACTTTTAAATTTTACTCATGAACAGACTCAATAAAACCGAGTATGCTGCTTTCTCTTTTTGGAAGAATCACCCATTTTCAGAATATATGTACCTCACAACAGCAGGTGTTAAGTGCTTGCTTGGGGCCGCAAAAAGTCGCCCAGTACTTCATTCTCAGTGTTGTTATATTTTCTGGTCCTTCGGGATCATTAGTTTAGATGTTATTAGTGTTGAAAATTGAATACTGCTTAAGTCGGTGCTTAAGGGCGAATAATTACTCATGAACAGACTCAATAAAACCGAGTCTGCAATTTTCTCTTCTGGCATTTCTATTTTGGATTTCGAAGGATCGCCCATTTTCTGAATATTGTATAGGAGATAACCTAAAAGTATAGTGATGAAATCAGAACTCCTGTTGCAATTGTCTGATATGGTTTTCTCTGTTTACTAACATGTTACAGATCTGATTCCCTTTATAATAGCAATACTAATCCTTATTCTGTATGATTAGTACCAGAATTATATGAATATTCAGAATAGGTGTTATCTGGTATGAATCCATGGAATAAAGCGTGAAGCACTGCGTACATAATGGGAAGTCCGTCACACAACCGCAATAGTCAGAACATTGTGTCTAACCATTTGCATAAAGAATCAGAAGAATTAGTTTCACTATATCTATATTCTCTTTTTTACCTTTTAGTTTCAAGCAACAAAGCACCAACAACAACAGTAGCAACAGGTATGTTGTGTACATTTCGTGGTAAATAGTAAATTATATTCCTATTTAACCACCATATTTTCTTTTGAAGTTGAAAAGTACGAAATGTCATTAAAGCGTTTAAATAATAACTACTGTTTTCATAGAAATATGGACATTCGAGCATTGGTAAAACACATGTGGAACGTTTGTCTCTGGTTCTTGTGTGTCTTTTGGTGTTTTCTGTGTTCATTTCGTGAGTGTGTGTGTGTGTGTGTGTGTGTGCGTGCGTGTGTGTGTGTGTGTGTGTGTGTGTGTGTGTGTGTGTGTGTGTGTGTGTGTGTGTGTGTGTGTGTGTGTGTGTGTGTGTGTGTGTGTGTGTGTGTGTGTGTGTGTGTGTGTGTGTGTGTGTGTGTGTGTGTGTGTGTGTGTGTGTGTGTGTGTGTGTGTGTGTGTGTGTGTGTGTGTGTGTGTGTGTGTGTGTATGTGTGTGTGTGTGTGTGTGTGTGTGTGTGTGTGTGTGTGTGTGTGTGTGTGTGTGTGTGTTTGTGTGTGTGTGTTTGTGTGTGTGTTTGTCATGCTGTCTATCGGTGTTTTGGTGGTGATTGCGTCTTGTATGTGGCTTTGCCTGCTTGACTTTACTACTTTTCCAACAATAATCATGTAAATGAAAAAGTAGCAAGCAGGAAAAACACATACCAATCGTAACCACCACTAATACACCGACAGAAAGCAAGCAACACACACAACCACACACACACATACACACACACACACACACACACACACACACACATACACAAACACACACGCACGCACGCACATAGCACACGAGACGAAGATTACAAACAGGAACAAACGCACAAAATCAAAGACAGAGACACCAAACAAACAAAATCAAGGGTAACCTAGAGAGTACTGCCTTGGAAGTGTGAGTAGCTTAAACACCACTTGGGGGAGGGGTTAAACGGGTTTACGGACGTCTTAACCTTACACCACTTATCTCAAAGTCATCCTAGCTTAACAAATAGTGTAAATAAAGGTATCCCCGTCGGACTTCCCCACAGCATAGAAGACGGCAAAAGCATGACAATATGTTAAACATAGCATAGTGATGAAATCAGTATCAGAATTATCTGGATATTCAGAATGCGTGTAATATGGTATGAATCCATGGAATAAAGCGTGAAGCAGGGCGTACATGAATGTCATGTTAAATACGTCTTACGCTGATAGGTCTCCTTGGTGGATGGAATATTTTGCCACACTAACAGTGCAAGTTTTCTGACATCCAACGCATAGACGCAATAGTCAGACCATTGTGTCTAACTATACTCGTATATAAAGAATCAGAAGAATGGGTCTTACTATATCTATATTCTCTTTTTTCTTTTATAGTTCCAAGCAACAAAGCACCAACAACAACAATAAAACCAGGTATGTTATGTACATTTCGTGGTAAATAGTGAGTAAATTACATTCCTATTAAACCACCATATTTTATTTTGAAGTTGGCAGGTACACTCAATATGTTTCCTTATATTGCAAAATGTCATAAAAGCGTTAAAATATTAGTTGCTAAATGCAGGTCAAAAGTAATACAGAAAGCTCCAATAAGAGCTTTCTGCATTACTTTTGCCATACATAAAACTACCACATGCTTTTTAAATAAATAAATGACCGCTTAGAACTTATACTGTTATGACTATGATCGAACCTGCAGAATCAGATCTATATCCTACAGGAGCCGTCTTGTCTGGGTGTACTCTGTTTGCAAAGGCATACAAAGGTGTATTTATTGAGTAAAGGGTTAAGCTCACTTTTACGTACATTTGAACTCTGAGCCAATCCTTTCATATCGGATAGTTTTAGGTATGTTGTAACCTCACTGGTTTTAAGCAAGGAAATTGATCTACATATGTTTGAAAGAGAACCATAAAAGACGATACACGTGCCATTTGTTCATTTAACGTTATGTTTCACCTTTCAGGTGTGAAGGAAACCACAACAAATACAGGTATGTTTGTTTTAACTACACAAAATATCTTTATCATTATATTATGACTTATTTAATTATAATAATATTATAGTATACTACTCATTATAATAACACTAACAATAATAATGGCGATGCCCTCAAGTCAGTGCTTTGATTTGGAATCTTGCGGTAAATTCTGAAAGTAGGAGATCCCTCGAAAGCAAAATCAGCTGAAGTTGTAAGTCTGATTAAAACTATGTTTTGAAATGTGAACTTTAGATAACCCATTTTTCACCACTCATTGGGGAAAACGAGGAAATAACTTTTTTCTCGTAAGTGTATTATGCAATAATAGCAGAAATTGTGGCAGTAACAGATTGAATGATAGTATTGACGACAATAGTAGCAGCAGTGGTAGTGATAGTAGTAGTAGTAGTAGTAGTAGTAGTAGTAGTAGTAGTAGTAGTAGTAGTAGTAGTAGTAGAAATAGAAGTAGCTACAATAATAATGATAATAATGATAGTAGTTGTAGTAGAAGTAGTAGTAGCAGCAGCAGTAGTAGAAGAAGAAGTGGTAGTAATATTTGTAATACTGGTAGCAGTAAATAAAAGTAGAAGCAATAGTAGTGTAGTAGTAGGAGTAGTATTGGTAGTAGAAATACTAGTAGTAGTAGAAGTGGTAGTAGTAGTAGTGGTTGTAGTAGTAGTGAACTAGTAGTAGTAGTTGTAGAAATAGTAGAAGCACTAGTAATAGTAGCAGCAGCAGTAGCAGTGGTAGTAGTAGTAGTAGTAGTAGTAGTAGTATTAGAAGTAGTAGTAATAATAATTAGCATCATCATAATCATAGTAGTAGTAGAAATAGTAGAATCAGTAGTAGTAGTAGTAGAAGCAGCAGTAGTAGTAGTAATAACAGTAGTAGTAGAAGTTGTAGTAATAATAATGATCATTATCTGAACAATCATAGTAGTAGCAATAGTAGTAGTAGTAGTAGTAGTAGTGGTAGTTTATATCTTTATTTCCTCCAAATGTTGAAGAGTTAAACATACAAACAAGAAATTTAAATACATACAATTATGACAAACTGTATATACAATACAAGGCAAAGTAATATGATATGAATTTAAACAAGGATCCTAATATTATATAATAATTATCATCCATATCATCATTGATATATGGTACACACATGTGTATATATTCATAATGAGCACATTTAAGATAGCACCGATACAATAGTTTTCTAAGCGTTACGATAATCTTCAAACACAGACGGGCCCACAATGCAGCACGATATTACAGCTGCGACCTTCATCACGAGTCTTCAGCAATACCACCATGCTGCATTAAGTTGTACAAAGTGCCATATTTATACACAAGTAGTCGAACAAGTCGCATTAGCAGTGCTTTATAGTATCACAGTCCACTGATAGTGGTGTGTGGTGTAAACAAGGATCAGTACGATCTACATCTTACATTTATAATGACAAGTTTATATTCTTTTAGCTGCATTAAATGAAGAATATATAAGTTTGTGTTGCATTCACCCAACTAGTGAAATAAAGAACACCACATTTTACTAACATGTATAACCCCTGCTTTAAGAAATTGAATATACTTGTCATTCAACAGAATATGGAGTGCATCGTCCTGAGAACCAAGAAGAACTCCAATGTAAACATCATTATGAAGATTGTTCAAGTACTCTAATACAGACAAACCAAATGCATGCCCTAGATAACTCTTAAAACGAGTACGCACGCATTCTAGATACTCACATCTAAATAAACAGTGTTCTACGTCATTAGTAAATATTGAACCACATTTATGACACAGTGTGTCATATTCATAAGAGTTGATACGAGATAATAACTCTATGACGTTTTGACAATGTTGAGTACATGATGGGTCATATTTACAAAGTGACCAAATAATGCTCTCTCGATATACAGGGTGTATACACTTGAATAGTATGAACATTTCTTCAGATAACTGTAAATACCACATATATTCCTCCCGGTGCTTAACCGACGTTTTACAGATGCGTTTCCATGTGTGTTTACCGGGAAAAACGTCATCACATGCATACTTATACAGATAATTTTCCAGACTGTAATCTGACAGAATATCAAATATATCACTAAAATAACCCATTTGATTACCACTTGTATTTAAGAATGACGACATACGCATGAGAAACACATCTTTAACACGTGATTCAGAACCAAGGTTGCATAGCTGACCAAAGAGAGTCAACTTCTTTAAGTGAATTTCTGCTTTAATCGAGAATAACCCTAGCAGACCTAAAGCTATAACAGTCCTCGTTCTTGTACCTATACATTGCATAAGCTTACAACAAAAACGATGGCTCCGTTCAAGTAGCAATAGATCAGAGTCACTCAACTGGTATATCATCTCACACCCATACAACGCTTTCGGCAATACTTTAGCTTTATATACTTTTTAAGTGTAAAAGGGTGCAGCCCCTGATTACCAAACCCTCCTACTCCCAAAAAGGTGCGTCTTAACTTAGAGTTTACATCTTTAACAATGGCATGATTAACTAAAAACTTGCTAAATGGTATACCAAGATGAGTATATATATCACGTTCATCGATTCTTTCATTGCCTATGTACCATCGTCTACAGGTCTTCGAATACTGACTCTTGACTCATTGCAAACAATAACCGCACATTTCTTGGCATTGTATTCGTAACGCCATTTGCATGAATATTTGTAACACAAAGTAGTCATTCTATCCAATGGAAAAGTAGTAAAGTCAAGCAGGCAAAGCTACATACAAGACGCAACCACCACCAAAACACCGATAGACAGCATGACACACACACACAACCACACACCCAAACGCGCACACACACACACACACGAAATGAACACAGAAAACACCAAAAGACACACAAGAACCAGAGACAAACGGTCCACGCACGAACAAAATCACAAGCACAAAGACGCAAGGCAAACAAAAGGAAGGGTGGCAAAGCCAGATTTTGTAAGCGCCAATAAAGTCATGTCATCAGCTGAAACTACGGCAGGTACAGCTAGACCGTTTAATTTAAAACCAATGTTCAAATCAACAAATTTTTGAATAAGCCCATCGATGAAGCAGAGGTACAGGAACGGCGAGCTTACCCCGCCTTGCCTGGTCCCTACTTCTATAGGAAAGAAATCGGATTTGAATCCCTTAAACATCAGGCAGCTCTCCAGATCTTCATGCAAATTCACGATTGCCTTCCATGAAAATGACGTTATCCCCATTTCGTGTAGCTTGAAAAACAAACCATTGTGCCACACCTTATCAAAGGCAGTCTTAACATCTAAAAAGCAGACGTACACTTTACTACTATTCTCTCTGCAAAAGTAGACACATTCTCTCAACAGAAAAGACGACAAAGTACAACT